>CAJINV010000003.1:9059978-9496764 GCA_905178155.1 Amoebophrya sp. A120
TTTGCGCGCGTGGTCCATCCGCCCCAGTGTTTTGCGCGCGTGGTCCATCCGCCCCAGTGTTTTGCGCGCGTGGTCCATCCGCCCCAGTGTTTTGCGAGTGAGGTCCATCCGCCCCAGTGTTTTGCGAGTGAGGTCCGTCCGCCCCAGCGTTTTGCGAGTGAGGTCCGTCCGCCCCAGTAAAGGGAGCACCGCGCTCAAGCTTTAGACTCTGCGATGAGCGACCCCGCGCTCTACCCCGCGCGCCGTCGCCCCTCCTTCCCGTCCTCGCCTAGTTCTTCTCTTCCCCCCCCGCCCCTGCGACCGCACTATTTTCCCTAGAGATTCCTTCCCCCGAGCTAGTATTACTAGCCTCCGGGGAACAAGGAGGCGTTCGTCCGCCCTCCTGTCCTTTTTTCACGCCGGCGGCCACGACCAAGTCGTCTGACTCTGAGCGCAGCTCCTCAAGGTAATGAATGCCCGGCGCCCCCCGACTATAACGTCCGTCCTCACAAAGGAAGATCCGCAGCATTCGTTCCCTAGCAGCCTCATCGGCGGGAAGAGCAACCCGCTTACCAAGAACGTCTCCAAATTCGCGGTGTAGTAGAAGATGCAGATCATTCCCCAAAAACCCGCGACACCACTATGCATTGCAAACGTGTCTGGGTCTGGAAACATGTAAACTTCTGATGCGCATTTTCGACCAGACAAAAATCTGTTATGCATGGACTGCAAAAGCTGCTCACTTCTTGTCCTCACTCAGAGAGGGAACTTGCCATGCGGATTAAGCATTGCGAAACAAGCTCAAAACCTGTGATGCTAGGACTTGCATGCCAGACATTCTCCGTCACGCATAAACAGCGCCACACTCTTCCAGACCCAGACATTTTTACATTTGATAACCACGGCTGTAACGCAATCTCAAAAAGAACGTGTTGATCATGATCTTCACCTTCAGCTGCGGCTTCATCCCTGCTGACGGTCTTACGGTTGATGACCTCCTGCATGATCTGATCCAAGCTGCCAGCATCAGGTGGAGGTACAACATTCTGCGGTGAACCAGCACACGCGCCCTGCTCACTTCGAGATCTTCGGGTGGAGCATGATGGCAGCTGGTGGTGCACCATCTGCAAGGAAAGAACATTTTTGCTGGCATCTGCACGGCGCGCCCTCGAGGACCACGTTCTTTCCCATGCCCTTCCTCGGGTCGTCCACCTACCAGGTGACAGAGCTTCGTCGGCAGGGCGCTCCTTGTTCGCAGTATCAGCTGTTGCCACAGCTGCACTTGTTGAACGAGGCTGTGTCTTTGCTTTCGAGAACGCCCATTTTTCAGCCTCATCATCATCGCCTTCGTCTCGCAATATTAAAGCGCCAGTTCTCGCGTCGATGACTATGTAACCGTGTGCCCCCGTACTAGGTGAAGACGTCTTACGTACTCTGAACGAATCCCGGTCGAGGCCGGTTCGTGTTTCTCCCAGACGAGAAAAGCTCCCGACCTCCACGACTTGGCCGCGTTGCTTCAGACCCCGTATCAAAACCCCATCGCGAAAATGGCCTGTATGCACTTCCAACTGCGGAAACGTTTCCTCCTTGTTGGAGTAGTCCTGCTGTGCTTGGTCAAGATGCACCGAGACGCCCTGACCAAGAGGCCCGAAAGACTGCGAAATGAAGTCCCCGGAGTGCATGCGGTAGAGGTCAGACGAAAAAACTACATCTCGTCCGTCTTTATCCAGCGTCATTGTCACTGTTACCTGCTCGGGACTTGAGCTCAATGACCGATGCTTCCCGGGGGCGAGGCAATGTTACTTCGTGGCGTCAACATCTTGCGCTGCGCGCTTCTTCAATGACGCCTCTGCGGCTCGTAGTAAGACGAATCATAGTTAGGTGGATGATGCTCATTTTTTTGCGAGCGAGTACTTTAACTTCTAAAGTTTCTCCTTGTTTTCTCACTGGGGCCGGCGCTTCCTTAGTTGTTCTGGATCGCAGCTTACTTAGAATGTATGGCCGCTGCGCTACGCTTCGGTCGTGGGAGACATGGTTGGCCTCTTCCCACGTGGCTCAATAGAACGGGGCAGGGAACGACGCATCGCTATGCACCACAGACAGCAGGCCTCCGCCGCGAGGATCAGGACTACCAGATGGCGCCGCGGATCCTGCTCTGAAACGCAAGCATGCGCCCCACTACAAAATCATCACGCTCTTTGTCTTTGAGTAGAAGTTCTTGACTTTCCTTTTATATCTAGTAAAAAAATACTGGTCAGGATCTGAAGGAACGACTACAAGGAGAAGGAGAGTGGTCGTTTTTCTTCTTCTTCAACAAAGCCGATGATGAAGATGATGATGTGGTGTCTTCTATTTGGCTATCCTAGCGCAAGTACTACAGATAGGCAAAAGTGTAGTTCCTCCGGCTAGAAAGGCAAAGGGTTACGATGCACTTTCATCATTTTCTTTCTCTGCCTCTATATCTATGAAGATCATGATCATGATGCAGATCTACTTATTGCTTGCGCTTTCGAAATCGAATTATCGCAACGTTATATCTTCATTTCAGTGCTTCTTCAACTTCATGTAGCGAGCTTTCTGGACAAAGACAGAGAGGATCATGTTTGATAGGACAGAGGGCCTTCGTTAGATTATCTCTGGTGTGAAATTTTTGTAGTGCGGACCCAGAACAATTTCCTTGTTCAGAAAAGATTCAGTGAAATAAACTAAAGACCCGGACTAATCAAACCAAACAAAAAAAACGTGCGGACCTCGTACGCGTACCGGCAGCACTAGCGCCAAAATCATGAAAGAGCTGAGCAGTCAATACGTGAACGAACTCCACCTATTGCGGTGCGACAGCGTGAGAAGTGGTCACTGGAGTGCTCGCTGCCCGCCAGCCCCTTTGGAAAGCTTTGCCTGCCCTCGGACGTCTCAGCTACTATTGAGGTTTTCCACCAGTTCTCTGAGCCGAGCCTCCGGCAACGGGTTTACGGGCTCCTTTGCCATGAATTTCAGACATTCCTTGTTCAGCTTTTGGGACCACTGTCGTGGAATGGAGGCTACCACTAGATTCACAGCGGCGCTGGGAATAGCGCCGCCAGGGTTGCTGTCGGTGATCACCCTCAAAAGCGTGGTGCCCGGCTTCGGGCCGGGCTCCAGAGTGTTGCCCGACATAAACACAGTCACGCGAACCTGTTTTCCCGTGGGAGGGTACGCGCAATCCCGACTGCTGGTGGAACGCTCATAAGCGAGGTAGGGATACCTGGTTGCGTAAGCGTATACCACATTTTTTACTGCGTGTTTGCCAGAACACCTCAACAGTGGTTCGTTCAATTCAGTTGTACACGACTTAGCATTGATTTATTCATCAAAGGGTAACGATTAACGTATGAAAAGAATAAACATATCAAACGGGCGGCGCGTCTACCTCTACATATTATATATAAATATACTGGAACGCCGGTGTGCATCTGGCCTCCCGAAACCGGATAATCTCACGATTGCTAAACCCAAACACCGGAGAGCGAATGACGACGCGTTCGATTCCTCGGTAGTAGTCACCTTCCAGCATTTCGTCCACCATAAAGTTGTCTTCCCAGGACATCCGCAGTTGGACGTTCTGAATGAGATGCATGACCACTTCGGGAGGTGCGTGTATGATACTCTCCGCGAGGAAAAAAAGCACCTTCTGGACAGGTTGTTGCGTGTTGGTGGACGACGGCGGCGCCATGGAAGTAGATGTAGACGACGAAGAGCCGCCGAGCTCGATGAACCGCTTCCACACTTTGCACTCTGCCTTGTCCAAAGCCAAGTTCCAGAGTCCTTGCCTTTCCTCTCTTCGAAATTTGTCCAAGAACTCCATAATGTAGCCGAGTTGCTACCGAAAGGAAAAACTCCCCCTCCCCATATTGACAAGGAACGTTTTCGAAAATTTGTGGTGCTGAAATGTGACCACGAACCGTCTCTGTGTTGCATGAAGGCGACTCCACAAGCTCCGCCGCACTCTACAGGCGGTTTGTCATGCTGTTGCACCTACAGCGTAGACGTCTGTCATGCAAAGCGCCTAGGCCAAAACCTGTCTACTCGTCGGGCTTAGTATGGTGCGCCTGCAGTCCTCGCCAGCAAGACAAATCTGATTTGTGTACGCAAATTGAGCATCAGAAACATTGTTTTGATATGGGGAGGGGGAATTTTTCCTTTTGATAGTTCCTCTTCCGCGTTCATGGGCGTCGCGAGCCGCTGGACCAATGGAGTTGCAATCATGTTTTCGAGGCTGCCGAAGCCCCCTCGGAAAGGGTGCAGTGGCAGCTTCGAAGGGAAGCCCTCCGCAGCTGTCGAACATCCAATACCGCCGCTCCCTGCGAATATGGTGAAGAAAACGATATTTTTACGGGTAAGAGTTCAAAAAATGGACGGCAAGGCTAGGCAAATCGTAACTAACCTACCAAGGGATACAAAATCTACAAAAATGCAATTTTCCCGGGCGAGACAGCTATCGGTCGGTTTGTTTTTTTGTTTAATAACTACCCGACTCCTCCAAAAAACTCGTAGATCCTCCAACCGCACTAAATAAATCTTGATCTACTTCCTATTGCGATTGCTGCAGAATTACCACAAACCGCCTGTAAATACTTCACATTTTTGTTGCGCATGCGCATCGATATGATCACAATTATACTGCTGCACAACGCTGCTGCTGCGGGCCACTGCAGCAGTTGCAGTTGTCCGGTTTCGGTCGGCAGTAAATCTTCAAGTAGAACTAAAACTATGTCTAAGTATAAGTAGCTGAAGCGGTCAACATCAGTATACAGAAAAATATCGTCTACCAGACGAGCCAACATATTTACCGCCATCCTTTTCCGAATCCGAATCCTCTTCGCGCACCGAATAAAAAGGCTCCGACTCCTCGTCTTCCTCACGACGCACGCGTTGCCATGTATCCACTGAAGATGAACCTGCCTGCGCGTACAGAGGACTATCTCGTCCTGCACTAGCATGTCGCCCTTGGAAAACCGACACTCCACCAGCACGGTGGCTTTTAGTTGCTACATACAACTGGTCCGCACCTCTATCGGGGCTACGACCTGGATCTGGTAGTGCAGACACCAATGCGGCCGAGTCGTAGGACTTTTTTGCGGTGCCGAAACAACACGGCATCCCACATCTGTAATTGAAAAGCTAAAGCAGTCGAGCAACACTAGTGATCTACCCCTGTATCTGTTCGCGTGCCCAGGCTACTTGCCCTGCTTTTGGTTGAAGATATCTTCGCAGGCAAAGAAGTAGTGGCGGTCTTGGTTGTGTCAATATCGACGCCGTTGTTCTCGAGAACGCGAACCCGTATCATGCCAAGGGGTTCCGACACGTCTATTTCATCTCTGGGATGTTGCGAGCGCAAAGTTCCCACCTGAGAAAGCGACTATACTGTCCAGGAGTGTTCTGAGAAATGAAACCGAGAAACAAACAATGCGACAAGCATTTTCAATTTCATCTTCATGCAGATGCGGAGGTAGAAAATAAACAGCAAAGCGCCACACGAGCAAGCCAATTAATTTAGATTTACGCGGATAGTCGGTCCTCCAATAATGGTGGATCTGGATACGGATAGTGGTCATGCTGTGTAATCACTCAAGGCTATCCTATCCCTCATGAGGCGTTGATATCGTTTTACTCGTGTACGAAGTGCTCTCCTCGTGCGGACCGAATGGACCAGTATCCATGCCCGCAGTTGCGTTCGCTGGCCGAACATCACGAGTTACCCTTGCTGCACATCTTGCAGTTGTAGAATAAATTTACAGTCTCCCATAAAACGGCCATTGTCTTCGTTCTTCTTCTTCGTCTTCACTTTCACTTTCACCGCACGAAAACGGTTTCAAATTCAATTGGAATTGGTTAAAATCGGCTATCTCGCTAGTACAGGGTAGTCTTCTAAAAAATTCTGGGCTAGATTCCGGTCGTCTGACGGAACATCAAGACGGCCGGAAGCTTCATCGGTTCGAAGACGACAGCACCAACCAGTGCTAGCTGCTAAGTAGCATTGCTCGTGCTGCCACCTCGGGATGTGGAGCGCATTCGCTTGGTGGTTGCTTGGAGGTCGAGCTTCAGCCGCGGCAGCGGTCTTGGAGGCCCGGCTCGCGTCGATGCCACCTTGGTGGCGTTTGTGCTACTGGTATGGAACGTCGAGGGCGGATCAGCTTGTGCTTCTGAAAAAGGCACAGGAACAGCAGTTGCCCTCCCTCCGCCCGAATATGACGTGCCTGCTGCCGCTACAGCCGCAGTTGTGTTTTGAGGTCCGTAGCTTCTCTTTTGCGGGCTAAATTTGTTTCTATCTGCTGTGCTTGTCGAGGACGCCAGCATTGCGTGTAGGACATCAAGAGACGGCAGTGCACGCCGCGGTGGTAGTAAAACTTGTTTTGTGTTCGACTCCTGAGAGCCCTCCGGGGCTTCATCACTTTCACGACAAGCAGACTGCTGCAGGTGGTCCTCATCTCCTCGCCCGAGTCGTGCTCCACCTCCTCGCGGCTTGATCTTCACGGTCGCGTCATCAAAAAGTTCGGCGTGCGCCGCTTTCTTGTTCCGTTCTGCGGCTGTTGCGCCCGAAGGAACTACGCCAGACAAGGCTGTCTCGTCGCCGAAACTACCGGAAATGGAGACGACCGCAGCCGCATCGTCGGAAAGCTCCTCAGAACGCACCAACTCGGGCGTTGGTTCGACCGAGTAAGGCGTGAAGCGAGTTTTTCCGGCTTTTGTACGTCGCTCGATCACAACGTCCAAATGCTTTGTCATCTTTTCCAAATCCAGAAATTGCTCCTGCTCGCACTGCTCTGGTGCCATCTTCTGCGCGCGAGGACCCTCTCTTTCCCATTCGCCAGACGTAGTTTTTCCGTTCTCTTTTTCCGCAGCGTTTTTCTTGTCGTCGATTCTTGACCTTGCAGACGAGTCGAATTGACTCTGTCCAGTTCCTAGGTCTGGTGGAGGTGCAGTCATCAATATTGGTTCCTCTGTAATTTTTGCCCCAATCTTCGTCGAGCTAGAGGAGGCGCTGAAAGCTCTTTTGAGTTCAACCGAGAGAAACCCCTGCTCCCGCACCACGTCACCTGCCACCTGCTGCGATGTGTCGTCTTTGTCATCTTCTGTGGTGTTTTCGCGTAGTGGAGGGCTGATGAATTGTTCACCAGTTCTTTTGCATTCCGAAGACACCGCGGCGGGCTGTCCTGTCGTGGTCGTGGTGCCTGTTGTATCTTCACTACAAGTACGGCCAAGGTCGAACGAAGGAAGCCTGTGCATTGTTGCGCGCCCCCCAGCTCTGCAATTACTCGCGCTCGGGTTGATTTGTCTCGATTCGGACGACATTGCGCCGCCGCCAGTGCTTGTACTACTTCGTGGCAACACGGTTCCGGGCACGACGGTTTGTGCTGATGTGGAGAGGTGCAGCAGATTTTTCACTGTCGCTGGGTTCGGCGTCGAAAATGGCTCCGCGGCTGCAGCTCCGCGCAACATTGAGGCGACGCTCAAATTATGTGCCATTCCCGTACCATTCGCAGCGACAGGGAGTGGATGCGCGTGCGCGGCGGGATGGTACTGGTGCAGCGGCGTCCCACCGGCGCTCGGTACTCGCGGAGACCGTATCCAGGGGGTAGACGCCTTCCGCTCCATCGTACTCATGGCGCAATGCTTTATCAAATCCTCCGACAAATTTTTCTGCCAGGCCGCATACTGGCGCAGGCCTCGTACCTCGTCCAACACCTGCTGTGCCTTGCTGGACAGGTCATCAGGCAGTATCCCTGGTGGAAGGGCCGGCAAATTCGCCAGAGACGACCTGGAGTAATTGATGTACTAGCTGTACTGACCGTGAGAATTTCGCATCATTCAGGGGAAGGTCCAAGCAAATGGTGATGTGAAAAGCGAAATTGCAAAACTACGATAACAGCCTCATCTGCCATCGATCATCTCAAGAACACATGGTTTTGATTGAGAAGCATATGCGTAGTGCCACACGAGGAAAAAAATGTACAGCTAGTCCATATGCAAAGGCATATCTAAAGGCATAGGCAAAGGCTTCTACAGTAGTACGGGTCGCTACTGGTTGCAACTTCGACTGCGTCCAGAAACTGTGACACAAAGGCTTTGGGGTCGGATGGACCCACGGACGAAGATGCAGCTGACGCCGAAGCCGTCGCAGTGGCCATCGCGGCTACCTCGACCTCCTTGAACTTGATGTAGTTGGGGGCGGCAGCAGTAGTAGTGGTAGAACTCGTTGTGCAACTGTGGCCTGCAAGAATCATTGTAGGCGCTGGACCCGAATTCGATCGCTCGGTTCGTGGCGAGGGCGGGCTCGTTAGAAAAAGAGCCGCCGACGATCCAGCAACATCGTCTTCCAGCAATGTCCGCTGATTTGGCGAGGAGAGAGGCGAAGGCTGCAGATGAGTCGGCATGCTAGAAGCGGGCTGCTCTTCTAACAGCAGCGTCTTTCCAACGTTGAGCTCAAGCGTTTTATTCAAGGTTGAGTTCGGGTTGGTGGCCTGCGTCGTCCTCGAAGTGTTCTGCTCTTCTTCCTTTTCATCGAGACCGGCGTCGGTCTCAGCAGGAGCGAGCCTCGCGACTTCAGCTCGGCGATTGGTGCTGGATCTCCGTATGTGACGAGCACGATTAGTCAGGATCTCCTCAGTAGAAATGCTGCCGGAAGTAGAAGATTCGCAAGGTTGTATTCGACGCAACATTTCTCCTGCCGCCTCTTCCTCGTTCGCTTGCGCCCTGCTGGTGCACCACCGTCCGCTTGCTGTACTGGACGTCGCTCCGCCGCCGGCTGCGGCTGCCCCTGGCTGTGGCTCCTGCTGATTATTATAGAGAGCAAGGGACTCAACCATCTGCTGCAGTTGGCTTTTCTCTTCGCGCAGCTTGAATACCTCAGCGCGCAGCAGGTTTACCTCCTCCCCGCTTCCACTGCCCCCCCCGGCGCGTCCATCCACCAAATTACCTACGCGGCTGGGTCGTCGCTGCACGATCTTTTTGCACCGACTCGCAAATCCAAGCGTGCTGACAGTCTCGGAGACTGCATGCTGTTCCCGCGCAACGGTGCACAAGATCTTCACGTGACTCGGATACCGGATCGCGTCCCAAAGTAATTTCGTCAGCTTGCTTTCCCGCCAAGGGATGTGCGCCTTTTTTGCTTGTGATAGACTGTTCACGACGTTGCCCAGCGCAGCGAGGCTTGCGTTGATGGATTTCGCTTCCGTCAGTTTTCGCTCGTGGTGCCGCTCGCCCAGCAGCCCCGCGCCTACGTTCGAACGCTCGGACCCAGCTAGGTCCACTAGAACCAAGCGTGACCATTTGGCAGGCGGCTCTTGCTTTCCCTTCCTGCTACGCATGTCGTGGTGGGTAGAAGTGTTGATGCCATTTTCCGTAGCGGCGTTTATTGCGTCTGTTGCAAGCGTGTTGTAGCCACTCGCGACGCTCCCGGTTTCCACCAGATGATCGTAGTTCTCCGGCTCAGTCGCAGCAAGATTGGCAGCATTGTCTTCGGCGCTCGTATCGTCACCAGCACGGTGCCCGCTGGCGCTCGCCAGCGAAGCCCGCGAGGACGGCGGCTGACTCGGACAGCTTGTTGCCGACCCCATGTTCTTGACACTGCCCCCGGACGGCGGCGGCGCTGCCGACACATTTTGCTGGGTGTATCCGCCTCCGTCCTCCCACTTCGCAGCAGCAGGTGCGGCTCGCGGACGTACGTGTAGAGTCAGCAAAACGTGGGAGCGGGAGGACATGTGCTTTGTCAACCCGAGCAGTGCCAGCTCATCTGCTTGCGCCAGTTGGGAGGAGTGCGTCTCTGGCTGCAGCAATTTCCCCGCATACTGTGCGAGAGGCGTGCCCGCACTAGTGCGCAGGTGCACCTCGCCCACGTAGCGGTTGCGCAGTGCCAGCTCCAGAATTTCGCTTGCATCTTCGTAGGAGTCGACCTCTACGAGGGTGCTGCCCTCCACCATCACACCCAGCTGGGGCACCTCTCGCAGCTGCAACTTCTTGCCGGCGCAAAAGAGGTCATAAACCTGGTCGAGGTAGACCTGCAGAAATTCTAGTCGAACTTCCAATGCAGCTGCCCCTCGTGCGCCGCATCCCCGCAGATCTGAATGCGGGTCAGCACGCCGCAACAGCTCACTCAAGCAGTACGGCATTACGCCCTCCGCCTGTCCGCTCTCTAGTCCCATTGTATGCGTCTTCCCACTCCCCGTCTGCCCGTAGCATAGTACCGCGCCTGTGTCGCCACTAGCTACCTGAAGCAGATACGCCAAGCCAAAGGTCGCGGATGGGAAGGAAGCGACGCATCACGAAATACTTCTCTCGAAAGAAAGCAATGTGTCACGAGCAATTTAGAACAAAAAAGAAAAACTTAAACTTTAACTTTTGGCTTTGACATGTACATGATACGTTGCATTATAACCGAGAACAAGAGATGGTACTGAGACAGAATATTTATACGTACCTGCGTGACAAGCTGCCCGACAAACTGCTGGGCTACTTGTTCGTTGGTGCTTCCGGCGTCGAACACGTAATCGAACGCGTAGTCCCGAAATTGCTGGCTTATCGGGGATTCCACACGTACGGCGCGCTCTTCGGCGAAAACGAAGGGAGTGCGGCTCGCGTCTGCGCATGGCTTCAATCTGACGCCGACCTGGACCGTCGTGGTCGTTGACGTGCTACTGGAGGCCCTGCCCGTGCCTGCCAAAACGGACGCCGTAGTCGAGGACGCGATACTGGCGCTGCTCCCCGCGCGCTCGCGACCACCCCGCAAGGTGCTCGTGGAAGTGCTGCTTCTCATGATGTTTGATGGAGGACAACCCTTT
The DNA here is from genome assembly GCA_905178155.1 of Amoebophrya sp. A120. NCBI lineage: Eukaryota > Dinophyceae > Syndiniales > Amoebophryaceae > Amoebophrya > Amoebophrya sp. A120. Next base: position 9,070,775 of record CAJINV010000003.1, read on the forward strand.
ATTTTGCGTCACGACCACCCGGAACGATAGCACTCTACGACAGCTCTTCTTCGAACGAAAAAACAATTTTTGCTGCAGAAGAACGATTGTCTGATTATATTAAGTACTTCTACTTTAATTTTTTCGCTCCTCGTGAGCAATCATGGTCGTGTAGTGCATTCCGATAGTACTTCTCAGGGTAGGGAGTAGATGAAACAACTACAACGCCGGGAGAGATAAAACAAATAACAGCCAACGTAAAGCTTCAGTCACTTTCTCCACGACGCGAATGTCTGTACACATGGCACATCGCACTTGGGGCTATCTGGTGAACAAGAAACCCACATTAATTCACTGTTGTCGACTCGAGTTGCGACGTACTTGGTTGCGTTCGCGGGCTCCGCAGCCTCCTGATGCCAAAAATGTCACTCGTTTGAAGCGGCGAAGTCGATAGCGTGTTTCGAATACCAACTCGCAAGCAAATCGGCCTCGACCCACTCCTTGTTTGTGTCGCGATTCTCAAACATGTGCAGTGTGCTGTCGGCCTCCGCGAGAGACATGACGACGAACTTGAGCGGTTCTTCATCAAACTCCTCGTCAAGTACTGACGTGCTGCTCTCAACATCATAATTGTCAACATTCGGACTAGTAGAGGTAGTTGCACTTCTCGCTGTGCCACCAGTGTCTGGAGGTTCTTGCGTCGAAGCGGCTGCGGCTGCTGCGAGTCGACCACTAATAGTGCTGGCTATGGTCCTCGTGCTGGATCGCGTTCTCCTACTATTTGCCACCAACTGCACCGCAGCACGGATGGCATTTCTAACCTGCTCCACGTCTTTTTCCTCGACGGCCAGTATGGCGCGGATGTTCAAACGATTGGCCCACTTTTCGCAACGCATCAGCATGTGCAGTTCGGTGTGGAGAAGCCGTCGCTTGAAGCCCGCCCAGGTTGTCAATTTGAATCTCTCCTTGAAGAGCAAGCTCTGGTCGTCCGCAGCCCCATGCAAGTCCACCACATCGGCCAAGACCATAACCGGCACACTGCCCGGACCTAGATTGCGAGACAGATTGGTCACGGCAGTCGCATTGGCCTCGCGCGCAACCCCACCGAACCGGTTCTGCCAGCCGTGGGCAGCGCGACCGGCGTTCTTCAATGCGTATTGTCTTGAAACGTCCCACATTTGTACGTTTTCGCCTTTCCCCGTGCACCGGGACATCTTAAAAGAGAGCGGCGCCGCTATCCTATAGTTAAAACGTGGCTCCCACCCCAGGAGAGTCAAGATCGATGAGAACTTTGCGAACACAAATCTTCCAGATGAAGTTTTAAAGCCTGTTCTTGCGCATGAGCATGACAAGTTGGGGCTCTACTCAGTATGCTGGTTGTGTTTGGCTAGTGCAGCCGCATCAAAAATCGATCATCTTATCTTCAGTAGAGCATCTTCACAAGTTCTCACATAGCATTAGATAATGGCCGTTATTATGTTGGGGATGCGCATGACAAACATTCTACTTACTAGATATGTTTCTTTAGCTTTTTAATGCATATATTGCAGTGCAAAACTAAAATAGCAGTTTAAGTAGGTCACTGCACCACGTAGCTGGAGCGAACTGCGAGAGGGTAAGATGCTTAGCCTGTAAATTTGATACAACTCTGGGGTGAAAAGGACGTTTGTGCACTACATGATAGAAGCGGCCACAACGAGCTCGCGGTTGTCGAAAGTCCTGCTGTGGCCCTTCCCCAAGTTGGACGCTCCGGACATCTGCGCCCGCTCACCACCAGCATAGTCAATCCCCTTTCGTTCGAGGAACAGGGTTCCGCTCAGCTGCGCGTTGGTAAAGAGAATCGCAGACACTACGTGGTAAATGGCTACCCCGGCAAGCGCCCAAGGCCGCGGAAAAGCCAGGTCCGCACTTTTGGGCCTGACCAGCTCCAGAGCCCGACTCGTAACCGGAGGGGAGTGCGCGAACATGTCGCTCTCATATTCAGTGTATAGGTCCACCACTCTTTGCACAGTAGCATTTATTATCCGGGAGTGCGCCAGAGGTGGAAGCCGGGAGTGCGCTTGCATGGTTGAGAACGCAAGTGAGTAGTATTTGTCGTCCAGGTATGGCGGACATCGCACAAAAAAAACATTTCTGCTTCACTGTAGTATGAAGGTCGCGCCCGGAGGGCGATATTGGTAACCAAATGCGTGCGCGAAAATCTAACCAGCGCGAAAGCCTAACCAGCCGCGCGGCGAAAGCGCGGCCCTGCGGGCCGCGCTTTGGCGCTATTTATTTTTGATTACAGTCCCACTCCTTCGTCTTCAAGCCCCCCGCATGAGAAACTGGCCCCCTGGCCAGGAAGGTTTCTGGGTCATCGGTGGCTTCCGGATTTCTATTCAAAGCGTATCGCAGGAGCCTGCGATACGCATTGAATGCAAAGTCCGGCTATGTGGCAGCGGGGCATCCTTTTTAGCCCCTGCATGACAAACTGGCCCCCTGGCCCGGGAGGTATGTTGCCGGGGGGAGGGCTTGAACGGGGCATCCTTTCTAGCCCCCTGCATGACAAACTGGCCCCTCGTCCCGAAAGGTATGCGGAAGGCCGAAAACCCGCGAACCCTTCCGGGCCACCAAAATCGGCCATTTCAGACCCGGGGAAGATGCAGAATTTCTGCCCACAACCCAGAGCAAATGCGGACTTTGTGACATGCCTCCGCCCGCTTCTAGTGCGATTTTTTTTCCCCAATCGCGATGGTATGGCGCAAGCGCGCGCCCGCCGGACCGCCCTTGGTGGCCAGTTTCTAAGCCTGCCGGGGGTTCTCGATTTCTTTTAATTTTCGCGTTTTTTTCTGGTTTCTAAGTGGCCCGGGGGACCTGCACATTTTCACCGACCGCAGCTGACTGGCAGTTTTCAAGCCTGCGGAGGGATTGCGCTTTTGCGCAATTTTTCATCTTTTTATATTTTCCAAGTGGCCCGGGCGACCTGGACATTTTCACCGCCCCCACCTTGGTGGAAGTTTTGAAGCCTGCGGAGGGATTGCGCTTTTGCGCAATTTCTCATCTTTTCCCATTTTCCAAGTGGCCCGGGTGATCTGGACAAAATCCGACGATTGCCTCCACCCACGTTATGACGCATTTTTTTGCCATTTTTTTCAAACTTTTTCCAGTTACGAAGCGGCCCAAGGCTTCCGGACAGGTCGCGGGCCTGCTGCTCCAACGCAGCTGGCCAGCGGGCGGAGCAAAAAATAGTCCGTCTCTTTTTCAGATATCAAGTGGGCTAAACCGCAAAAATACTCTTTTTTCACCTTCTCCCGCTTGGTTTCTGCCGTTTTTGCGACATTTTTGACCTCCTGGCCATTTTCCCATCTGGTCCGCTTTTTTTCCCTTCTCCCGCTTCATTTCTGGCCATTTCCCTGACCTTCACGCCTCCCGGCGGTTGCCCTATATGGTAACGGCAACTGCCTTCGCGCTGCGTTTGCTAAGCAATATCGCAAGCGCGCAGAGCGCGCGCGCCGGCTTCGTGGGCCGGCGCGCGCTCTGCGCGCGCGCGCGCACGCATTTGGTTACCAGATCAGGGGTTTTGATGCAAGTTTTGCATGAGATCATATTCAACATCAACATTTAGTTTTAAATTAGGAACCTAGTAAAATACATCCTTTGTCGTCGTTTTGTATATTTAGCAACACAAACGCTCGCAGCCACTTTAGTGGAGTTTGGAGATTCTTTATTTAAGGCCAAGCATCGAGCTTGTGCTTGGCGTAGATCCTCGCGCCCAATCTAAGAGCTACTTTGAAGGGTTTGCGTATTTTTTCCCACGCGGCACACGCCGCGTGGATTGGTTCTTAGCAACTGCAACACAAACGCTCCGATGTTGTACTTGAGTAGTTCCCTTCTGTGCATCCAAGGCTTACAGTGAAGATGAAGCAGAAGATTTTTCGAAATACGATAGCGGATCACGCGACTCATGCTGATAGTAGGAATGGTAAAGAACGCCGTAGTCTTCGTACCTCTCTCCATTAGTGGCAATTGGACTGCGCTTCAACACTTCCCAGTATTTCCGCGCCAGGTTCCGCGCCATCACCTCGTCCACGACAACAAAAAATTGCTCTTCCCTTTTGATGGTTTTCTCCAGGAGAGCTTCCTGGTCGTGGTCGAACACTCCCGCCGGCACGCACACGGGTCGCAAGACTTGGGCTTGACCGTTCTGGTGGCCGTCACTCCCCCCCCCTCTTTTTTCGCCCCATCGTCTGCATGATCATCTGCCTGGGATACAACAGTCGCCGAGCGCAAAATACCGGAGATGGAACCAGTTGAACAGAACTCCCGGCCTTTGCTGGTTGCATTTTTCATATCCTCGTCACCACCATTCTCACCACCGCCCCGTCCTTCCAGTGAGCATGGACAATCCAATTGCCACTGAAGGACCTGCAGGGTGATCTTCGAGGATTTCGTCGCTGTCGCTGATGAACTACTGTTGAGATAATGATTGCGCGGAAGAAGGAGCTCTGCGTTAGCGACCCGGAGTTTCTCTGCGAGGGGATTTTTCTGTCTCACAAAATCGCAGATCTCGTTCTTGCATACGGACGAGGATGTTGTTGTCGCACCAATTACCGCCGACGTGGTCCCGCTTTTTACTGGCGTTCTGAGCCGAAAACTATGTTCGTACGCCCGTGGCTTGTAGTTCCCCTGATTCAGCCCTTCGTTGCTTGTTCTACTTGCCGTTGCTGTGGCTTCGTCTTCAGGGGAAAAGTAAGAGGACTGCTCCTCCTCGTCTTGATCGTGCTGCCCTTGGTCGATGTCCATATCTGTTTTAGTATTCGTCTCCTCACCTTGGACAGCACCATACTGGTCCACGCCCACCTCCACAGACTGTAGTACGAAACTTTGTGGACGGGCAGAAGTAGGAATCTTCGCAGCGTGGGATCCCTGCTTCTGCCGCCTGCTTGCAGCCTCTACAAGCAGTGAGCAGCTCTTTACTCTGGCGCCTAAAAAGGGGAGTAGTACGAAGATGCCGCTCATCTTTTGGACGAGAGTCGTGGTGCACAGCAGGACGAGAGCGATGCAGGAACAAGAGAACGAAGTCGCTCGGTGTTCGTGACGAGGGGCCATCTTTAACGGGCGTGCTCTTCGTCCACAACCCGCTTGAAGGCTCGCGAGGACCCGGACGGCCGGCATCATCATGTTCATGGATGCAGAAGCTGATTTTTTCCAGTTCTGGTTCTTTCGCCTTGAGTCAAAGAAAATGGCTACGGATAAATTAATCCTCGATATTAGCTCCATCTTCACCTCGATCAATTCACGTTTCGGCAGGGCAATACACCGTGGCCATCCACCTCGTCACTTCATGCACTGCTTCACTCGCGGGAATCGATGAACACGAACCGAAACAGTAAGTAAAGGGCTTAATAAAGCTCATTCCTCGACATCTTCACCGACCAAAATTCAGGCTCTCCTCGCTCCTGATGTGAATATCGATTCATTGGTCGATTAAATTTAAAAGGAACGGAACGCATAAGCATAAGGAAGACGAATCCGCGCTCGCTTGCCTCAAGCACGAGGACGAGCACCTCCTGCTCCTCTGTGGGCGCATTACAACCTGACCACTCACAGCACCCGCCTCGCTTCAACCCAGAAAGAGAGGAGGTTTCTTTTGAGCAACATAAGCTGTAGGTAAAATCTTTTCTTGCTGTGCGTCAGTCTTGAGGACGTGCATCTTCTCGCGTTGAGGCTGCTGCTGCCATGTTTGGCTGTGAATCTTGTTGATGAAAACAAAATGAAGATGGAGATGAATAAATTGTATCAATAAGGATCCTCCGGTGGCGCCCTGATGACGCGTTGCTCGATCGTCTCGAGGACAGAACACCACTCGATACTAGGAATTACTTCAGGTTCAGCTGTATTCTTGTTCTGCGATTCCGCGGAAAATCCTGAGCCGGCGCTTTTCCCGTCTATGGCAGCCTGTTTAACGACGGATTTTTCCTGCTCGATCATGTTCCGCAGCATCAGGTCAAGTAACGGCAGCTCGGGTTTTCCGTTCGCAAGATTCCGCTCCGTATCTGCCATCTGCAGCGTCCGCATCAGTCGCAAATCCTTCAGTGCAACCGACAGATCGGCCCCGATTGGCGGCGTACGAAACTCGCGCTTGACTAGCTTGCCAGCGTACACGTCGGTAATTGCGCCAGGCAGCACCCCACCCTGCGTGAAATCCAGTAAACGGTCCCGCTCGATGCCAGCCGCGTCCAACAGACACAGACATTCGCCGAGTAGCTCGCCCAGCCCATACACGAGAAAATTCGTACAGATTTTGTACTTGGCCGAGGCCTATCAACTGTAAAAATGTCTGGGTCTGGAAGATTCCGGGATTTGTGATGCATATTTTCCATGAGCCATGATGTCTGTGATGCATGCCGTAGCATCACAGATTTTTAGAGGGCTTTGTGATACCTCTACCGCATGAGAAATGCCCTCTCCGCGTAACACAAACTGGATTCCTGTTATTGGTTATGCAATACAGATTTCTTTGGAGGAATCCAAAGAGAGCATGACAAGTTGCAATCTTCCAGACCCAGACATTTTTGCAATCCATAAGGCCGTCGCGTCCAAATCCGACACTACTCGGCTGAGCCGCGAAAAGCAGGGCGCGACCTTCTCCCGGACGTACGCAGCCGCGTCTGGTTCTTCGGACGAGATCCAGGAACAGAGCAGCCGTTTTGCAGCGTGCTCGGGCCGCCCGGTCACTGAACAGTTCACAAATTGTGCGTCCTTTGCCTTGGCGGTCCGGGACGTGATGCGCGCCACTGTCTCCGGTGAGACGGTTGCACAGTTGATAAGCAGCATGCTCACCAGCCTTTTTCTTCCTTCTTGCTCTGCTACTGCTGCTGCACCTACTCCTGGCGAAGCGGATGTTGACGAACTGCTTTTATTTGCGTTGTGTGCGTGATCGGCAGCGAGAGCGACATCATCATCTCCTGGGCTTCTACTATAATCCGCAGAACATAAATTCTCTACTTGATGTTCGGCGACCTTATCTGACCCGTCGTTCTCTTGTTGACTTCCGGTATAATTACGCTCAGAAGCAATTGATGAAGACGCTGCTCGATTTAAGCTTATTGCGTAGTCCTCGTCCTGCTCCTGCTCCTGCTTCATTAAGGCATGCACCATCTTTGTTCGCCCATAATCATCCCAATTGTCGAGGGCACGGAACATCAACTCCTGCGTAGCTCCGTCTCCATGTAACATGAAGACAACAACCTGGCACGCTCCGATGAGCTCGTCAAGCGTTTCGTGCGCAAAAATCCGGACGCGTCGGGACACTCGAGGTTCGCGGGATTATCAGAAGAAAAAAGTGTTACAGTTTTGACACACTTGCTGTCCGCCATCAGCAACACGGATTTTTTCTGCATATATAGAGAAAACTTTAAATGCAGAGATCATGAGGGAACTCACGGATGAAACTAGGCTCCTTAGTCTATCCGGCATAAGAGACCTCGTTTGTCTTGCCTAATCTGCAATACCATGTGTAGCTGTAAACACTTTTTTCCTTGCATAGGGATGCCAATTGGTCCAATAACTGCTTCAACTCCTGCGTCTTCGCACCGGTGCGGTTGTACAGGTGGACCTCCCTGAATGTGCCGTGCTCGAAGTATCAAGTGTAAAAACGTCCCCACCCCAGAGTTGTGATGCAGATTTGCAATAACAGGAACATTTGTAATGCGCATCTCCATGAGAGGCGTTTCTAGTCGTGTTTTGGGATTTGTAATGCTGTAACCAGGATAAGCAGATGGATTTGTGATGCGCTTTTCCTTGCTAACCTGCACTACACTACGGACTGCAACTTGTGATGCGTGAGTCCCAAAACTTCTAGGTTTGTGTTGCAAAATCCCCAGGTTGACTCTGGGGTGGGGATGTTTTTACACAGGATACGAAGAGATTGCGGGCCATAGCAGAGCCCATCGCACCAAGACCCACAAACCCCAGGCTTGTCATCCTTCCAGTTTATCGAAAAGTAGATCAAACTAAAAAAATCCAAACGCGAGCAGGGCACAGTGATTATATCTGGATCTGATTCTGAAGTGGGGACTCACTTAATTGCAACGACCACGGTGATGGTTCTCGCGCTCGAAGAAGTTGTTGGGCGTTACTAAGATCCAGTCTCGGGGGGGGATGGGCGGCGCCAGCTTGACTGCTTTTCACAGAAGAAACCAAGGGAGGCGGAGCGGGTCACCTAACTCCTACGCCCTCACCCGGGTCGGGGGGGCTTTTCGATTCCAGATGTTGGAGCCCCCCCGAACCAAAAAGCCAAAGCGTTAAGGCGGCCCGCAAATAGCACACTGACAATTTTTTCGGAGCGGAGGGGCATGAAGATATTCCCTTGCTGGCTTGGTGCTGTCATACGTCACAAACCACCCCGGCCTCGGAGCTCCTGCTCGGCCGGGTTGCTCGATGAAAATGCGCATAAATCTTGTTGTATACAGATCTGGCCGTCACGGGTGCAAGGAACACTTAACGCAGTCGGCGCCGACGCTGAGCTGCTGGCGTCGTAAAGCCTGTGCGTCACGGACACTGTGGCGCTCTCACTTGATATGAGATGATCTTCGCAGCATTGCGATATAGTAAGTAAGTAAGTAATAAATGAAAATGCGCGTCGTCTTCCTTGTTCCGATCGAATAAATACAAATAGCTGCGTCGTTTCATCTGGGAGGTTCTTCATTCGGTATTTCATCTTCTGCATCTTCTGCTGACAACGAGGTCAGAGTTGCTTGTGATCTCGATGCTCCTGTCCGAGCTCGTTCAATCCCTGAAAGGTACTCTTTTGCATGGGAAGCTAGCAAGGTATGCACATCGGTTTGACTGATGGCGTAAAGGAGCGCCTCCGCCGCCCTGTTTGGCGTGACCGAGGACCCAATCGCCGACGCTAAGGCGGAGACTTCCTCCTCTGCGCGGCGGCCGAACGGGCCCTGGCCTTCGGCCTCGTCCGTGGATTGTTCTAGAGACCACCAGTGGGATTCGTCCTCGTCCAGTTCTTCGCTTGTTACGCCTACCCCGCGTGCAGCTGCGGGGGGAGCGCCCTCCTCGAACCTACACGTGGTAGAGAAATCACATTCAGATGTTGAAAGCATCTCCTCGTCGCGGAGATTCGATGTACATGTAGTTTGAAGATCCCCTCGCTGAAAAAATTGTTGCCGCAACTCTTGGAGGGGCTGGTCATACCGTGTTGCAACAGAGCCGACGAGGCACCGCGAAATTTGTTCCCCCAGTTGCGCGTCTGCATCGCTCTGGTGCTGCAGCCATTGATTGATGCTGACGCAATTCGGGGAGAGCGCTACTGTGGAGTGCCACCAACGGTGCGGCACAAATAGCAAGTCGCCTGGTTCTAGCGTAGCCATGTAAGCATTTGGAGTTTCAGCACCGCGGCAAGCGTTATTTGCCGCACTCACGTACTCCTCAAAGCAGTTTCCAGACCGGGGGTGAGCAAATACAGTACTTTCCTCGAAAGGCAGTCGCGTTTCGAACACGTTTTTACATGAAGATCTGAGCACAGAACATGTTCCACCCAGAGCCGTGCTGCTCCTCCTCTTCTTGCTCCCGACGGCGACAGGGGGCAAGAGGAGCCACTTCTTCTGACCACAAACCTGCAGCACAAAGTTCACACCGTAAATGTCCTGACGTATGAGAGGACACAGTGATCATACTTACTTAGTTGTCTGCGGTCTTTTCAAAAAAGCGCATTCAATATGCGCATAGTTATATCGAAAAGCAGGGACCGGCAAAACAGCTGCGCGACCTGTTCAACTTAGCTTGTTATCATTGACGTTGAAGTAGATATTACGTGTACAACAACCATATCGATATCATATTCATGCTGCACACTATCATCTAAGTAATACACGACTACAAAAAAAGATGAGCATGAACTAGGATGGCACTCTTCTCCTTTCATACGATGCAGACGCGTACTGCTGCCACGATCCCCGCACCACAGGACCGGCAACGATTCAGGAGCCGGAACCTTCGTGAGAGCGGCCGCTTCTCGCTGGGCAAAAATATGCTTGAATAAGCTCAACTGAAAATCTTGAAGGCGGTTTCTGAGCGTACTATCCCTCCGGGCGGTCGTCCTCGTCGCATCACCCTCCAAGCACGTCTCGAGGTGGACGTAGTCCATATATGAAAACGATACCACCGGAGCAGTATCAGGATCCCTCTCGCGGTTGTTCCCATTGGCAATCTTATCTGGATCACCTCCGTCCGATGCGCCGATCTCCTGGTCAGTTGCGACGCTCGCGCCGTCTACTTCATCGTGATAAGGCATACCCCGTTCTGGAAGTCCCAATTTTTCATCATCGCAACTGCAACATCGGCTGGAGTCTGAGACATGTCGTGTTCGATTATCGCATGTAGTTGTAGCCCCCGCCGCGTAGGTTGTAGAGCTGACAACAGTGGCACCATGTTGAGAATCCAACTTCATCATCAACTTTCGGCTTCTAGTAGAGTCATGCAACAAGCTGCTGCCCAAGTAGCTTTTCACCTTTACCTTCGAACGCTTATCGCACATATGCTCCCATGGCTGATATTGACGCCAGGAGAAACACATGTCGTGAGGTCGCACGCAATTATGCGCCTCATTCCGTCGTGGCCCCTCAGCATTTTTGCCTTCGCAGGCAAGAGCACCGCCAGCGCCCGGGTGCGGACACTTAGTTCCTCCTCGTCCGGGATCATCGGGAGCTAGCGCTAAACCTATAATTTGTTCCCGTGTGACCGGGGCGGAGACCGTCCTACGTGAGCGCGGCGTGTCGGCAAATTGTCCCGCATCCGTTTCCGTTGCGTGACGACGGCGGTCCATGTCGCACGCTTCGCTGGAACATCCTTCTCTCCTCTGGCGCTTTCGGCATGGTCCGCTATTGCTTTCATGTTGATGATCTTCTTCTTGTCGAGTGCTTTTTGGTTTTTCACACGTAGGCGCGCAACTGCTGCACCTTGTGACAGAATCAGAAATACAACCTCTTGGAGCATTATTATGTTGGTAGCCTGCTTCTTTATTTCTCAACATCTTATCATCGTTTCTTACAACGTTCGAACTCCACTTTCGACAGGAGGCTTCTGCGTCCGCAGGGAGCAACGCATGGAGAGCCCACGCAGCTGACTCTGGGTCGCGTCGATATCCACGAATCACAAAAGGAGTTGCAGCATCAGCGAGCCCCGAATCTTCCTGGCCACCCCCGGCTTCTTGCGTCCATTTCCGAGAGGGGACATCGATCACACTCATCATGGTCAACATACACAGGAGAAGCAGGGGATAGAATCGAAATGGCGCGATGTGGTCCAGCTACTTGCTGTCGCATTACATCTTTCTAGACACTGTGATCACTTGAAAAATCCGAAAGGGAACGGGAAGTCTAAGTTCGAGCATTTCACTTCGTCGACCCAGTACACTTTTCATTTCCGGCAGGAGTGCTCCTGGTGAAGTACGCAGGGAGGCACACGACCAACGCAAGCCTGAAGCTGAACGTAAATAATGATCTAAAAAACAGTTGTACCCAAATCACAAAAAGGACGCTGAAACAACCACAATGTGAAGGCTATTATAGATGTAGTTGTTCTGAGTGAGGTGTGAGGCATACAAAACTAACAAGTCGATATGTTTCACCCAAATAAGTATAATATCATGATCGGGGCGGCTTAACCCGGCAGCTTGAATTCCTCATCACAAAAAAAAAACCACAACCATGAGTAAAGCCAAGGATGAAGAGATCGACCTCTAGCTTCTCCTCTCCATGTATCTACCTATGCCATGATTGTTTTCGTTGAAGATACCGATCGCACGACAACGCAAGAACTGAGAGCTTTAGAATCTAAATGCAACTACGCGTGGGGGGTCTGGATTTATGATCATGTGCTCTGCTATCGTAGGATCGAATTGCCTGTTTTGGAGATCCTATAGTCTTTCTAGTAAGAGCTTCTGATCTCGGCCTTGCCCTCCATCCTGGCTCCCACTGACTATCCGGTCGCGGCGTTGTTACGCCACACATTGAAGAGGGAGCTTGCTCGGAGGCGTGATCGTCAAATTAAAAGTGGATCCTCGACCACATTGACAATTAGCAACTCTGGTGGTGGTGGTGGTATTAGGTGGTGATTGGCGTTGCCTCTTACCTCAACCCTCGATAGACTCTGGGATGGGATGGGAGTTAGGTGGTGATTGGCGTTGCCTCTTACTCAATTCCTCGATAGCCCACAATACAACTCTGCTTCGCTATTTTTCAAAACGCCCACAATACAACCTAAGTGTGAACATCTCGCTACAGCTTTCACGAAGTGTCACCCCGTGAACAACTCCGAAACGGGCGGCGTACTCCAAAACTTTCTTTGATGGCGGACAGACAAAGCAAGGTGGACAAGACAAGAGTGGTCAAAATCAAAATGAATCTGCGTAAAAATCATACAATAAACAAGGTAAGAAAGGGAAACGCTGGTGCTAGTGCGCGACATCAGACTCCTCGATATTAACTGAATATTTAGATTTACTCTTATTCTCCATTTCATTAGGTAGTCCATAATCTTCGTGTCGTTAGAGTTCTTGTTCTTCATAGTAGTTATCGTTTCTATAGTTCTTTCGTAGCTCTTGAATTGTACTTGTAGCTGAAAAAGGTAAAAGAAGAAAATGCACATCTACATAAGCGTCGTGTAAACGAAAACTACAGGCAGGAGAAACTGGAGAGAGCACCGCAGCACCCGAGAGGCTGTGCAGCAACGCTGCAGATGCAGTGCTAGCGCTTTGTAAAAAACGAGAAGTCGATTTCTACATCGTCGCGGCTCTCACCCGAGTGCGGGTGCTGCTCGACGCTCAAGCTATCATTGAAGATCATGTATTCAATATGACATAGTTATCGTAATAGAGATACGCAGCCATGTTGTAACTCGAACTCCCTGACATGGTAGCTGTATGCAAACACTCTCGTCTTCATCTTGTATACAAACTATGACATATCATAACAATGACCATACACATCTTTATTTAGCGCAGGAAGGGCCGCTTAGTGATAGAGTGTTCAGTATAACCTAAAGCAATCCTTCCTCTTCATTTACCAAAAATGCGTCAAAAAGAAATGCTGATGCTTGTGCTTCTCCTTTGTTTTTTTCTTCAGTAGGGACACTAGTCAACACAATCAGGCCATAAGGAGCTTGCGCCTCGAGGCGCTGCGCTGTCCTTTTAATATTTCTGCCTAACCGTGAGAGTCACTCGGCGTCGACTGCGACACCTAGAGTGATCCTATATTGCCCGTGTTTGCGAATACGATGTAATAGAAGTGCAAGTAGTTGGAGATATTTATAACCTGAACAGAAGCAACAGCAAGGATGAATACAAAGGGAAAAGTTTTAAGGTCAAACTACAGTTGATGTGAAAAGACATAATACATTGGGGGTAAAAATCAAGTAGAAAGATGACAAACAAGGGCGTTAGGTTGTAAAAATGAAAGCGAATAAAAAGAAGCTCAAGAAGTAAAAGTGAAGGATCGATATTATCGGCCGGTTCAGTGATAAGATGCACAATCAGAACAAATCTAACTGCAAATCGGAATGGTAGTAAAAGTAAATAATTGTACATTTACTGGTCCGGGAGGACGAAATTAGTCCCGGGGGGCTGTGAGCGATGTGACCCAGTCGACACGGACAACGGCATGAACGACGACGCAACAAGAAGTACAACCTGCTATACGAATGCGATACGAATGTGCACAAATTGTAATTGTTAGTGCGACGCCATGTCGTATGCATTATAGATCTGCTGTCCAGGTCGGGCCTTCTCGAGCAGCGTCACATGGTACCGACGCGGCGATTCGTCCAACTGGTACGGCAAATACTTTGGCTGCGGCTCGCTCTCTGACAATTGTTTGTGGTCTCGTGACACGCCCGCGAAGGCGTTCGGTCGCCAGTCGCCGCCGGACGGTTTGCTTTTGCCTTCCCTGTCCAATGCCGTTGTTATGAAATTGGAAAATTCTTCTTCTTATCTTTGCAGTATCTATTCCTCTACATATTCATTTCAAACAATAACAGCAAAACGTTGACGTTGGCAGGCTTCACCAGCTGCCGGCGGAGGTGCCTAGGCCTTTCTTTGCATCTACTTACTACTGTAGTCTCGCGTCATCATCATCATCATCATGCCCGGCATTTATTTTGTCTAAAAAAAACATCATGCCCCATCTACGGCCATCATGACTTGAGCCGCTGCAACCGATACAGATACTGGTGAAGTAAGAAGGTGAAGGGGATGTTCTCCCTTTGATACATATGGTCGCACTGCTATCGGCCGAGAGTTCGTGGCTCGCGTGCGACGACCAATCATCCATGTCCGAGTCGGAGCCGAAGGCCTGTTGTTGCTCGGCTGTTTGCAGCAGCGATGTGGTGCCACGACCCGAATGGTCCGAACGCGGTGTAGTAGAGGTTCGAGCCCTGCTGGGTTCATCTTCGCGGCTCTCTTGTGGAACTACGTGCGAAGCCAGCTGTTCGCTTTGGCTCAATTCGAAAGCCGCGCGATTTTCTGCGTTGTTCGGGCTGGTGGTGGGCGAGCTCAGCGAGGACCACAACATCGACGACCAGTCGCTAAAGCTTCCGGGCAGAAAGTCAAAGTATCGGTCCTGCTGCCTCTGCCAGTAATACTGCACGACAGTGATCACCGAGCTGGAGGGGGAAGGTTCCGCGAGCAGCTGGGTAGTACTAGCCGCAGTCGATGTCAAGGGAGCCTCGGCACCCGAAGGGTTCTTTTCCGCCCCGGTCGAATTTGTTACCCTTGTCCCGTCTTCCGCTCCACTTCGCGTGCGCAGCATGGCTTGCGGTTTACTTCCCTGGTGGAGTTGTGCAGCTTCCTGCTCTTGTGCGGCCCCCACCTCTGCTAGTGCCAGTCTTCCGGAATTCTCCTCCCAAGTGAAAAGTGGGCGATTCAGGGCGTCATACGGAAACCGGTAGTCGGCCTTTCCGAACAACAGCTGGAAGATCCAGGGGGGCAGCATTTCGCGCAGCCACGATTCCGCTTGCTCCAGCAAAGCGTGCTTACCGCCTTTATTTTTTCTGTCGTAGTTTGACAGCAGTGCATCACTTTTGCCTCCCGAGCCGGCGATACCACGGTCGTGGTCGCCTTCAGCGTCTTCGTCAGAAGCAGCGGCATGGTCCAGCACTTCATCCGCGTCCTCGTCCGGTCCAGCTGTCGCTGAAGATTGCATCTGCTCTGCCTTTGCTTCGTCCTCCCGATCTTGTTCCTCCATCGCAGCCCGCCAGTACTCGAAAAGGTCCGGCTCCTCCCGAAACGTGTCGTACGATTCAGTCTCGTCAAGCCATTCGCGCCACTCCGACAAGATGTCATCCTGAACGTGCAGACTCGCGGACAGGCCCTGGAGCTTTAGTGCGCGGGTTTGCGCGGCCAGCAATGGGTCCGCATTTGGATTCAGATCGGAAGCGAGAACCATCATCGTGTCGCCCGCACTTTGATGTTCTTCGCGGCTCTGCGGCGTCGCTGTGCTGCTGCGCTCGTCACCACGGGAACGGGTCGGCGCGCCGCCCGCGGGGTCGACAGCCCGGTCTGGGGCCGCCCCAAGTGTGGCGGTCTGGAGAAAGCTTGAACCCTGTTCAACATCACCAGATGAAGAAAAAACCGATGCTCCAGCGAAAGGGTTCAGATCGAAAATACTGCTAGACACGTTCATCGCAGTGGTCGTTCCTTTCATCATATTACGCGCATCTTGCTCCCGATGTTGAACATGATACGGCGCAACGTCTACTTCGAGCTTCAAGTAGTGCTTGTCGCGCAGGACGCGGCGCCGGTAGAGCCGGGTTAGCAAGAGCAGCTCATACTCCGGGTCATCATTCAGCAGCCCTGGGGGGAGCACTTGCGACGCAACGTCCACCGTCAGGTGAGACCTGCGCGTTTCAGTGTTGGCAGGTGCGAACGACGAGGAGGAAGTAGATGACATCGATCCGCGCACCTGCGTTTTGTGGTCCGCCGTTTTACGATTCTTGGGCCGCTGCCGATCCGGATCTGGGGTGGTACTAAAGATGGAAGCAAACTGCAATGGCCCCTGACTGGAGTCGAAGATCTGCTTGCGATTTTTTCGGCGCCGGTGCCGCACGTCGCCGCGTCGCTGAAAGAGCTTTGCCGCAGTTGGTCTCACGGCCTCGTAGTCCTCGTCCGACCAGGGCCCCGACGCCGAGGCTCCAGCATCTGACGAGTCAGAGGAGACCACTTGATGCCTCGCAGATGAGTAGCGCATCATCTCGTCGGTGGTCACAGGTCGCGCATCAGCTGTACTGCTGGTGGTTCCTCGGGGCGGGGGCCTCGTCATGGTTCTGCCAGCTGCCGCCGCGGACGAATCAGAGTTGTTGTCAACGATCACGACGTCGTCGTGCTCCTTCCGGACGACTTCCATCATTGCATTTGCACCCCCATAATGTCGCTCCTCTGTCATAGGTGGAGCTGCTCCTGCTACAAGCTGTGACTTGTTGACAAACGCGACGTCGGCTTTGCCATCATCCTGCATCTTCCTCGCTGTACCAGCATCGCGGCGGGCTTTGTCGACGCCCTGAGGCCGGGTTGTCGCGGCTCCTGGTCGTGCTGCTCCTGCCTCGTGCGCAATATGCTTCTGCGCTGCGACTTCGTGTGGTGCCGCACTGAGCGTCGTATCAGACAGGTCCGAGGCTGCAACATTTCTCGTTCTTCTGGAAGATCCACTGTGACTGTCCCAGCTAGATGATGAGTTCACTGCTGCAGCCGGTGCCAAGCCTGCTGCTGCTGGTGCGCTCAACAAGTAGTTCGTTGTGTCGTTTAGTATCGGTGTCATCAACGTGCCGTCCCCTCGGACGGCAGGATCCGGCGCCAAACCCATTGCGGGGAATGCAAACAGGAAGAAACTCACACCGTAGGTAACCGCAACTCGTGGAAGGATCGAGGAATGTGACAACAATTTGATTTCAGGTCGCGTGGCCACAAGTTGCGGTCCTGCTTCCTCGCGCCCACGGTACTTTGCGCAGGAAGGGCGAGGACTCGCAGCTGACAACATAGTGATATTGGAAGCTGCAATTCTCATGTCCATGAAGATCGATGAACAAAGACAAACAGGTCACTGGCACTTCTGCTCAATAAAGTTACAACTCACTCTTCGCCCATTCCGGAGCCGGACCGAATCATCTATCAAACACTATAAGACTTCAATTGCTCTGATACAAATTAAAGATGAAATTACAACTAGGTATATGGGTGTAGTCCGTTTGGCTGTGGAATACAAAAATGAACGTCTCGAAAAATGTATAAAGTAAATAGGCACAAAAATCAGAAATAGGAGAATGGTGGTCGATGATAAAAGAGAAAACTGAAAAAGAAATTCAAATTTTGGGTCAGCAGTCAAAATAAAAAAATAAAAAACTATGATCGATTATAAAAGGTAAAGAAAGTAAAAATGAAAAATGTAAATGAAAAAGAAAATAAAGAGTATAGGTGAAGGCTTTCGCTTTAGTCGTTTTTTTTGAAGGGGTCAGCAATAACGATGAAAAAAAGGATGCAACAAAAAATAATCTGAAGGGCTTAAATCACGGGGACGGACCTGTCGTCGGGGTAACAGGGCAATGTTAGTCAACATGCAAAATGATCACTTGCATACGCGTCCGCATGTCACCAATTTGGACTTCCTTCATAATAACTGTTTCGCTCAATCGTTCAATCGATATTATCACCTCCACACAGAACGAATACGAAACCGATTTGCAAATTATGCATCGCGACGCAACCGACAACACATCAGCCCTACCCTCTCTATTTTGCCAACCGATTGCGATTTCAACTCAATTGTACATTTTCGCCGATTTTCAACAGTCCGAAATACGCTCGCACTCTACTGTTTAACGACAATATACTGCAGATTATCGAGGTTTATTCGAACGAAACTTGCTTCTCTTGTCAGGAGGAGGCCTCTTTGCAGTTTGTACCGAAAATCTAGTGTATGCGACTTGTTGATGACATACCGAACATTTTTCCTGTAATTTGCTAAAGACACGACCGACGACGAGTGCTACGCTATGAAGAAGGTAGACCCACTGGATGAAGATGGGTTACAATCGCCTTGTGATTACCTTCGCTGCGTAGCAGCGGTTTCGAGTGACATATTATGACGCCGTTCCTCTTCACCGGGGTAGAGATCGAGAAAGGAATCCAGATGCCAAACATTGATAAATTTAGTCATCCTATGGATGATCCTCTGTGGCTTCGCCTTCGCGGCCAGATGAACATCACGAGGCGATAATTAGGGACAACAAGTAAGGCTTGCAAACTAACGCTAACCTGGGCGGTGGTGGTGGAGCATATGAACAAATAAATTGTGGAATCAATACAGAGGATCCAGGCCGCGCAACTCATTCTCATTGTTGCGCACAACATTACAAAAGCTGCTTTTCTCTACAAACATAAATACAGTATCGAGTGGTCATTCAGGATTGACCTTCTGCATTTCGTGTCTCAACAAAAAAAAAAACGCTGCCCGAATTTCAATGACTGCAGCGCTTTTGACAAATTGCAAAATGACAAATACATGTAAAGGTGTAGCACTACTTCGACGTTACAAAAAATCACGGTTGGTTGGGTCTCTCATGAACATTAGTGGAAACGACCAAGAAACTACAGCGTTGCTTTTTTATACATGTTGATTTTTCATCGGTGTATATGAATTTACTGAGGTAGATACAATCATACTTTTCGTCGATCTGCTCGCGCAAAAAACTACGCCTACGTAGTTTCCACAACATTTGCAAGGAGTGCTAGCTGCGCTACCATCCCCTCCAAGGACCGCTTGGAGCTCGACGACGCAGAGACGTTGTTGATCGTGTCTTTCTGCTCCACCTCCTCCATGTCTTCGGGATCGACGTGCTGTCTGCGATTTCCATGCGTCACAGCCGTGCGATTTTCAGGCACCGACGTGATTGTGTGTAGGTTTTCGCAGCCTTTCTGTTCTTCTGCTGGTACACATACGTGAACAAAAGTCTGGTCCTGTAGAGGGGATGGCTCCTGCACGCATTTCGTTACTTTTTGCCTTCGTTTATTGCACTTCTTGCATGCAAACGCGGACTGGCAAACCCAGTCGCACACGCTCTTCGGCAACAAATTAATAAAAACAAATACATAGTGCGCTCGCTTCTTGGGATGACCGAATTGTCACTGTTTGCCAAACGTACCATCTAAGTTCCAGGGTTGACCTAGCTGCTGACTACTCGGTAATTTCAGCTGAGCGTGCTAGTCAGTGATCACATGATGTGTGTCGATCCTCGACAGAGGTACCGCTCAAATCTCGAAACCCTCCGGGCGCACCATTACCAGGACGCACGCCTACAACCTCTATGTCTATTCATGCTTATCGACATCTTCGTTTCGACAGTGACAGAGACTATTCATGCTGCTGCCGTCCGACAGTGACAGAGGATGCCCTAATGCCAATTATTTTGTTCTTTTTCTGCATGAAACACAAACAAAATAGTTGAAACAGGAACAGCAACAGCTATAGCTCAAATAAACAAACGTAGTAAAAAGTACCTGCATCGGTGAATCGTCTTCCAACTCGTCCGGATCCACCAATTGAGCCGGAAGATGTTCGTCTATTTCTATGCTACCGGGAGCGCCAAAACTGTTGCGCGACTCGACAAACTCAGACTCCGCGTGTCTGGTAGAAGTCTCGTCGGCAGCTTGTAGTACTCGTGGCGTGAACAAGTTTGTTGGTCGAAAATTCACCTCGTCTGTTCGTGTCGGTATCGTCTTTTCCGCATCAAGAACATCATGCCTAGTGGCCGAATCATTGTCCGCGGTGTTGGAGGAGCTCAGAATGTCCAGCAACATTTCGAACGGGGCATCGTGAACAACGACTGCTTTTTTTTCTGAAGCGGGAGATAAACTGCCACCCCCAGCGCTGTGTAGTGCACGATCCACTCCAGAAGTCGAACAAGTCGTGAAAGGTTCAGATTCTGCGACCACGACCCTCCGTGGCACTGGGGCCTGCGCTCCTTGCCGCAACATCTCATTGAGTTGCGATATGCTCTTATCATTTAGAAAAGTCATGCCCCCCAAACCAGAACACGAAATGCAATTTTGATTTTCTTGGAATCAATGCGCTTTACCCTATGTGCCAAAGTCAGTAAAGCCATAAAAACGCAGATCCGGGATTAGAAAAGAGCGCAACAGTTTGCAACGGTGATGCAGCGAACTCCGAAGAGTAAACTGAAGAAACTTTTTGTGTCTAAGCATAAGCTGCAACTTGCACAAATAAATTTCTGATAACTTTCTGGACTTTTGCGTAGTACCACTCTCTCGCTGCTTTCAGCTGGATAGGAAGGAGTCGGTCATGTACAACCCCTCCTTATCCGCACAAGGTCGGCTATGCAGCTACGGAATCTCATTTTACCTCGCTGTTACTTTTCTGAAAAGTATTAAGTCGGTTCCAGTGGGTGCAGTTTTCTGTAGAATAACTCTGTTGGAGCTCGGCAACCTCTTCAAGAGGACAAACATCACCCAGGTCGTTTGGTCGCAAACGGCGAGGAGGATCACACGGAGCGTCGTGGTCGTGCTGCTGCGGTTCATTTCTACGGAGGTGCCGGTGTTGCCACTGCGATTCGCCAGACGTGGGCGGAGAAACATGGCTGTAAACACAGCCCTTGCTGCCATCATGCTTTTGCTTGGCGTCCTTGTTGTGTGCCGCGGGTTCGCGTTCCTCACCAAGATCTGCCTTTGGACGATTACGCTCCTTCGCATCCGCTGGGGCTCTGGTAAAAACAAAAAGCCCAATAGCACTGTCGTTACCTCTGCACGGTCGAAATGATGTCTCTGTTCCTCGTTGGACGGCGACGGGGGGTCGGAATTCGGTGTGCAGCACTTGAGGACGTCGACGGGGCACTACAACCACCTGCAACACAAACATATCAAATCAGTATGCCTGTACTCGTGCATGCACTTATGCACATTCCATAGGGAAATCGATCTGACGTTAAACCTTTTATACTAATTTGAAAAAAATGAAATATCTAAATCATGCTGTCTGAATCTGATTTCAGAAGAGTACCCTATCCGCTTCCTGCTCGTTCATCGTATCACACGTAGGCTCTTCGTTTCCTGGCGCGCTTCCTGGAACAGAAAGCAGGAGTGCCGATGAACAGGCGGATTTTCGCAGCCCAGGAGAATAGATGACGGCATTTTTCCTTGAGGGCGAGGGGGATCTGTTCCAGTATCCAGTTCCAGGGGCGTGGTAGGGTCCCTCTCGCATAGCGAGCGTGTGCGTCGTTTTCAAGGAAATGTGTGGCGACGAGAGCATCATCTGCAGTCGAGGAGTGAGACGCCCCGTTGAATTCACGGTGCCCGTTCTTGCGCGCTCCACTTCTGAGTGCAAGTGCCGCGGCTTGAGGTGTAATAAAGTATGGACAACATTGTCCTCGACTTTTTGTTTAGTTTCTCGATCGCGCATCTGCTCCTCTGCCTGTCCCTGGCCGTCATCGTTAGTCCTCCTGAACACGGGACCTATCGTATGTAAAAACGTCCCCACCCCATAGTTGTAATGCAAATCTGCATGCTGAAAATGTTTCTCATTCGGAGCCCTATGAGAAGCATTCTCTAGTCGTGTTTTGCAATTTGTCATGCTCCGATCAGCATTATCTACTAGATCTGTGATGCTGCTGAGCTAGCTCAAACAGCACTACACTACGAGTCCAAATTTGTCATGCAAAACAGCCAAAACTTGTGAATTTGTCTAGCCGAGTCCCCATCTTGACTATGGTGTGGGGACGTTTTTATTCACGATAGGACCGCACAACTCGTCATGTTCTTGTTCTAAAGCCTCCGTGGAGAAGTGTGCCTGACTTGCTTCCTCCACGTGTCGTGTGGTTCCCACGACTTGCTGGTCCTCGTCAAGAAGGTGCGGAAACGTCGCATGAAGATAGACCTCCGCTTCTGCTCGGTTCTGAGCCTCGTCCGCGAGCCAGCTGGCAGAATCGCAGTTGGCAAATCGGGACCTGTTTGGAGGACTCACCGAAAACGGGTTTTCGCTCCACTTCGACGCGGGCGAAGAAGCCAACGAAATGGAAATCTGCGACTTGCAATTATTCCACTCGTGTAGCATATTTTTATTTTTTGAAACTGCCATAATGTTGGCACTAGTACTCGAAATAACCTGATGTTGTACAACATCATCTGTGCGAAGCACGTTCCCGCTTCTCTTCTCTCTGGCTGCTGCTTCCTCCAGAGGGGACGAAGGACCTTGTTGCTTCTCGTTCTCCTGTAGCGCGTCTTCATGATCTTGTTCCACAACTTGTCCATCAGAATAGGTTCGCACGCGCACTTGTTCTGACGCCTCTTGACGAGCTCCAGCTCCTCCATGCCCCGCAGATCCGCTCTTCTTGGCAGCAGCTACATCACCGCCGAAAGAAGTTCTTGTAGGTAGACGACCACAAGAACTCGCACTGCTTGTTCTACAAGTCGCCGTTGTTCTTGAAGCAGTGCTGTATTCTCGAAACAGTGTCTCCACCCCTTCCTGTATTCGCGAAACCATTGCACTTTCCTGCCGCTCCTCCGCTCCCACCACCGCCTCTCCTTCTTCCGGAACTGGAAGCAGAGGAAAACTGCACAACGGCGAACTGCTGTCGTCGACTTCATCGTCGATGTGAATGCGTGCTCCAAAAGTGCAAGAAGATCGTACCGGACGAGCATGGAGCGAGTCATCGCGATTATATCTGGTGCGCTTTTTACCACGGCACGAATCTTCCCTATCTCCGCTCGTTCTCCCAGCTCTTTTCGCTGAATCTTCTTGAGACAGGTGTGCTTCTCCTGGAGGGTGAAAAGTCGCCGGAGACGACGACGAAAAGTCGTCTTGAGACTCGTCTTCTGAAAGATCGTGGCTGCTTCGATGTGGCGTTTTTCCATTATATGTAGTAGCAGTGGTAGAGTCGGTGAAGGCGCGGCTGCTCCTGCTCCCAGATGCTTTTACAAAATCGTGGTTGTATTTGTCCGACTCTCCAATTATAGACGCTTTAGTAGAGTAGGCTCCTTTTCCTTTCCCTTTCGTATTTGTTGTACTGGTGTGCTTATTATACTCCTGACACCACCTCAGCAGCTCCTCCCGGAGTCTCGCGTTTTCACGTTCCAGTGCTGCGGTATGCACGCTGTCGCAGGTATTGGCGTCCGCATTTAGCGCAGCGGTATGCACCAGGCCGTCGCAGGTACTATTGGCTTCTCCTGCAAGACGTGGAGCGTGGTCAGCGTCACGATGCTCGTCCAGGCCATGCCTATCGCATGCGGGAGATGAACTATTGATCAAAATCGCAGCTATGCTTTCTTCAATCTCCCCTCTTCTGCCTCCGGCGACGATGCCCTCTGGGACCATTTCCTCTGTACGACGAGAGGGGTGAGAAGGATCATTGGGCCAACCAGTGTCACAGCTCGCAGCTCGACAGTGATTGTAAACAGGGTGGTCGTGGTCCCGGAAATCTTCACTGTTTTCGCTGCTTTCTGTGAAAGGCGCGGCATCAGCCTCGCACGGCGGGATCTTTTTGCGCACGAACACTTTTTGTTCCTTTCCCGAGGAGCTCGACGCTGTAGTCGACGGCGTGGCGTCCGCGCTCTGATTGCGTTCAAGGGGGCGATCTTCTTCATCTGCATCGTCTTCAGCCCGACTTACCCGGTTTGAAGTAGAGGCACTAGCGAAATTTTTCGCAGTGGTGTCATTCTCTCCGTTCTCCACTACCTGCAGTTGGTGTTGGACATGTTGCTGCTGGTCATGCCTGCCAAATCTACTTTCGATCTCGGCAATTTGCTGCTTCAATACTTCGCGCTGCGCCTGGAGCAGCCGCATCGCCGCAGAAACTTCTTTCGCTGGGGCGGCGCCAAGCCCGTCACTACTTGCAGGAGAAAAATTACTCGTGGCAGTAACCGACGTCGCTGCAACGGAAGGCGCCGCTCCTCGGGGTGTTGCAAACAAATTTCCCTGAAAGCTCGAGGGTGAAGTCGATCCGGGAGTCGAAGCCAGCATGGTGGCAGGGGCAGGCGCAGGCTTGGAGGAACCCTTCGCAAATGAACGACCATTGTCGTCGATCCGACCCAGAAGATCGGTGATGGCACACAGACAACCCTTCCTGTCCAAGACCAGAACTCGCTTATTCTTATGATCAATAACGCGCTGCAACTCTTCGTCAGCTTCGTTCTCGACTCTGTTACTGTGCTGCAGATCATGTTCCCCGGAAACTGGGGCCTGCTCGCCCATCTTCAGGTGATCCTCAACCTCATGCCGAAGCCTCCTGTTGAAAATCAAAATATCAAGAGTCAGCAGACCAGTACAATTTCTTGTTACAGAATCAAGCAGGTGGCGCAAGTTGATGAGAGTGGAAAGAACATACAAAGCGCAGCAAGCTTGTTGAGCGAAAAAACTTAAATTATCAGGCGAGCCAGGATGTGCAACTGGCAACGTGCACGTGTTGTGCGCTGTCCACTAGGTTGAAAAACATAAAAGCAGCAAGGAAATTTTCTCTTTGTACAGCGTCATCAAGGTCAACCTCAACACATCGTATATGTTGCAGCTACTTTCGATAGATACTTTTGCTCTACCTTCCATCTCCTCTGCTTCTGCTGGTGCTCGCGCGTGGCCTGGAGCACTCAGCAGCTAGACTGCCGTCTTGGACGAACGTTCCCGAGGTAGCTGCACCTACCGGCGCAGTCTGAAGCTGAAGACCTTCTGCGTCCTCCGAGGGAACAAGACCAAGCAGTCTTGGCTTTCCATCAGCTGTCTTTGATGCAACGTGCCTGGCATCACCTCCCCCGCCGACTGGAACTTCTCCACGAAGGTTGTTCTGCTTCATCATCCACTCGAGTCCTCGTCCGGGAGTCGCACCTCCATCCTGGTGGCTGCGTGATCCATGTTGATCGTAGTAGAGCAGAGGTGTCTGTTGTCCCGGGGGATTGTAGGGCAAGTCCTGGCGAGATGTTGACTCGCTGCAGTAGACGATCGCGTGGTGGGGGGACTCCACCTCCAAGGCAGATGTACTGGGACTAGCTCCCCTGGCAGCTTGTTGTACAAATTCAAATAGTAGCGACTGCTGCAACGCAGGGGAGCTGGAACGGCCCGCCGCCGCGCTAGTGCGCCAAGTATGATCCTGAATAGACGCACAGCTGTGCGGCGTCAATGGGTTGTCGCGTCCTGCTGCGGAAAAGCGGCCGTCGGATGGATGCGCCGCGGCGACCCCGCCTAGCGTTAGCGGCGACGGTGCCGCGGAAGACATCGGAGTCGCAGCCGCAATCCCCCCGACGCGGTACTGCTCGCGTTGCCGGGACCGCTTGGACTTGCTCAAGTTTGGCCTGAAGGTGCACTCCTTTTTGTCAACAAGTCGTGACTCCCGTACCTCCTTCGCGCGCTCCATCTTGGCGCGCTTCTTCGCGGCCCATTCGTTGACTTGTTGCGAGTTTCGCGCCGCGAAATCGTGAATGTGGGCATTTTTGGTCGTCATGCAGCTGCTCTGTAGAAGTACTTCTCCGACCCCTCGCCCCTCGACGGGCGTCAATATTAATCCATCTGCTCCTGTACTAACAGCAGCCGAGGTTCGCGATCCCAAGCCTCGTCCGGTCGTACCGGGTTGGAGGTTCAAGCGCCTTCCTGGGCTTTGATTTTGTGTTGCCATTGGATCAGGAACTGCTTTTCGCAGTCCTTTTCTCCGAACATATCTCGTTGCAGGTGATGTCGTTGTCGTGACAACAGACGAAATTGTTCTTCTTGTGGACAACGACAACGACGACGATGAGGATGACGACGAGACCATTCTCTTCAACGACGAGCGAATTAGAAATCGAAATGTACCAATCCGTTGCACCACTCCATCTATGATATATACAACTACAACACCGGTTTCATCTACATCAAGATCAACAAGACCAATGAAATTGAAAGGCAACTCATAATGCAAACTGAAAATTCATCAAAAACCCGCAGAGC
Organism: Amoebophrya sp. A120; assembly: GCA_905178155.1. Classification (NCBI taxonomy): domain Eukaryota; class Dinophyceae; order Syndiniales; family Amoebophryaceae; genus Amoebophrya; species Amoebophrya sp. A120. The sequence goes on from CAJINV010000003.1 coordinate 9,096,712, forward strand.
CTCATGCTGCTCGTCTTCGAATCATTTCATTACGATATAGGAAATTCTGCTCTATATCAAGGCATTTCTTCATCATCATCTTCGCGTCCCACCCAACCCAAAGTGCCCACCCCCAACCGATACCGGAACCGATCAGTACTCACACTGATACTACTGATTTTGATTTGTAAAACCAAGTTGAAATTCAAATATCTGCGTTGACATAATATCAATAGTGATCAGGAAGCAGCCACATCATACCCCTTGAAAGCAACACTCAAGTCCAAATGAGCCCACGACTACAACGAACCGCTCGAGATGAGGATGACACCCGCGCCCGCCCGAAGAACGATCCGACCTTCAACATCATCAACATTCTGTTCACAAGCGCCAACATGTTTTTTATCATTTTATTGTCGATTACGATCTGAATTTCCGCAGTATTTTCAGATCTAGTGAAGCTGCGCTGTTCCTGATCTTCTATAAACATACACGCAAATTGCGACACCAACACAAGCCTGAGAGGACAGGGCGCTGTCCTCCGGACCAAGCAGAGGCTGCCGGCAGCAGTTGAGCAATTTTATCGATGGTTTCTTTGTTTGAGCATTGAAGGAGTGAGATACCATTGAACATTTGACGCCATTCCCATACAATTGAATACAAAATCTAAACTACGCAGGAGCTGGGATGGTCTTCTTCGAGTACCAAAGAAGTTGAAGACGCAACAACGTGATTTGCGTTCATTTTCGGTGGATTCCAACTCCGTGCCACGTCACTTTTTTTTGCGTCCGCCGAAACGCAAACGGGACCCTTGCAGCGGACGAAGTCGTGTATTATGTCCAGCGAGGATGAAGGACGCGGCTCCTGCTGCCGCTGCGGTTTTCTGAGCCGCTACATCAATTTTCCTCCCTTCTTCCCCTTGTTGCAAGCGTCGGCGCGCTTGTTCACGCCCCATCCCCCTCGTACGAGGATCAGTCGGCAAGGCGCGACGACCTGTATAAATCTCCGGCGGGACGGCCTTAACCACTATGCGCGTCTTCTGTCCTGTGGCGAACGGAACGCCTATGTAGCCTCGCGCTGCAAAACATGTTGGAGTTCCTTGTCCAGAAGCCTTTTCGCTGACGGGAGAATCGCTCGCGGACGAATCGAGTGCCCTTTTCCGTTATCGTCTTCGATGGAGCAGTTCGCGCCCAACAAATACCTCAGGTTATGAATCTGCATCTTGTCTCACCAGGAATGAAACATACTAGGACGCCGAAAATGACAACGCAAGCACTAGTGCTAGCGCACCAAATTTCTCATAAGAGCTTCAGTACATCGTAGACTACGATACTCTACTCCTGATTCTTGTGATTCAATTCTGATGTCCGCCTCAGATATTATGACGAGTATTCTTAGTACAGAATGCTGTAAGTATTACACACAAAACGGAACGGAAACAGAAAACGTACCCGCAGACGAAGCGCACCTTGTCGCCGTACCTGTTCGTGACAAGGTCGTAAGCCTCATCGTCGACTATCCTCCACTTGCCGCAGACGTCGCATTGCACCTCACTGATTGAACATGCGCCTCGAACAGACTCGCTGGAGCTACTCTGCGGGGTGGGATAGAAGAGCTTCGGCTGCTGCGTGTAAAAGCTAAGCTGCGCCGGGTGTAGTTGAGATCCACCTGCGCGCGGATGCTGGTGCAGCTGCTGCAGCGTAAGCTGACCAGGCCCCAAATCGCTTGCAACTTTCGATGGTTTCGAGGAGGCGGCAATACTCCTTCCGTCACCGTCGCCGAGGCCTCCACGTGAAATACGAACAGGACCAGCTCCAACAGTGGGAGTTCCAGTAGTACTAGGTTGGAACACCACCTGCTCTTGCTGGGCTGTACTCGCAGCAGCTTCCCGTGCTCTTCTTACCACGGCTCTTGTTACATATCTTTTTTCTGTAGCTACTACTTTCGCGTTGGAGGTCCGGTGCGCAAGAGAGGCAGCAAAACTGCGACTTTTGCTTTTGCCTTTAGGTGCGACGGCTCCCCCTTCCTGTATTGTTTCGACGCCATTTCTGGGAAGGACAGGCGCTCTTGGTGCGGGCGCAAAGAACGAGGGTGGCGCTCGAAGAGAGCCAGCCCCAGGCCCAGCCGGTAGTCGCATATAATCCTGCGTCTGGACAGGGATCAGTTGGCGCTGCTGCTGGAGATTGCTCGAGCTTCGCGTCGATGCCGATGTCGAATCAGCCGGCACAAGAGCGGGCACCTTCGTGTTGTTTGTGCCGTGTGGTATGAGCATGCTGTTGGCTTTATTGCTGGCTTCATTGCGTCGAACTGGCTTCTGATTCTTTTTGGCCGCTCTGGAACTCGATTTCGTTGTGGCAGCGACCGCCGCAGGTCGGTATAGAAAGTTCGGGGGCGGGCTCGAGTCCGGCTTCTGGGCCGCATGATGATCCAGGTCAGAAGATTCTCCCGCCGGGATCGCTACAGGGGATTCTCCACTATTTTTTTTGCTGGTGCCCTCGACGTCTTCGTCCTCATCCGCAACAGAAAAATCGTCATCTTCAGATTGCAAAGACGCGGCTTGTGCTATCTGTGGCTGTTCTTCCTCCTCTTTTTTACTCTTGCTGTCCCTCATCTGATTTTCTACTGTCGCCAAGATCAGGGCAGGTCCTGAACCTCGGTGCGCGAGCAACGCGCCAGTTTGAGCAGGTGTGCGCTTTGCGTCCGATGGTGGCTCGACCCTAGACCGTTGACGATGCGGGTCAAGAAGGAGGGAAGAAGATCCAACACCGGGAGGCGTCTGCTCGTGCAGATGTTGCACATCAAGCTGCAATTTCTGAAACGGACTGTTCTTTGCGAATGCGTTCCCGCCGAGTGGCCGCCGGCGCTTCGCGCTTTGCTGTGGCTGGAGGCCGTTCATCTGCATGTCTGCGTTGCCAAGTAGAAGAGTCCTCTTGTTCTTCTTTGAGTGGCTTTCGGGAAACTGCTTTGCTCCCCCGATGAGATCTGCGCCGTACCGCTGCGCCATGTCTGCGTAATAAAGGGGATCCATCTCGCGATAGTACTGCTTCGCAGCCTGTCGCAACGGTCGTCTTGCCCGGGTTGGCGCGTTCTGTTTCGACGTGGTGGCACTGGTCGCCGCAAACCGGGGTGCGCCCGTGTTGTCATTTTCATTTCCGCCACGAGAAGGAGCCAACACACTGCTAGTACTAGCCGTTGCTGTGGCAGCACCTCCGATATTCAGATTGATATTGGTTGCGGGTAAAGCTGCGTCCGGCGGGTCCGCGACGCCGTGACCGCTTGCTCCTGCATTCTTGGATGCCATCGGCGGTTGTACGAGATTCTGATTGCCACAACGTCCTCCCTGCTGTTGCTCAGTCGCTTTATTTTCATTTGGATGTACTGCAAGAGAGCCTTTATTCTCCCTCGCGGTTGACCCACTAGCATCCTCACGACGGTATAATCCCAAGGGTGGGGGCGGTAGCACGGCGCCACGAGGCGAATTCACACCAATGTACTTCCAGTCAAAATCGTTATCCTCACTATCAATCTTTTCATCTTTACCAAGGCCGTTATTGTCTGGCTGCTCCGTGCGCTTGTAGGCAGCTTGTGTAGCAGAGTTTTTATTCCTTTTATTTTGGCCCTCATCGTCACCGTCAAGATTCAAGTTTGCCGGTGAAGGCCGTCTATCGCTGCGTAGCAATCGCTCGTCCGAATTTCTGCGAATATAGCTCTTCGGCGCAGAAATCCGACCGCGGCGCGAGGAGGCCCCGCCGCTCTTCTGCAGCGGAGATGCCGCCGGGGTTCGCCGCATTTTCTTCACAACAACTCTGTTAACGAGGAAGATGTGCTCCTCGATGACGAAGAGGATGCATTGAAATGATAAGAATTATGAGTAAGCCTAAGCCTAAAATTGAAGTACTTACTATCAGGCAGAGATGACTTCTAAAACCAGTATAACATAACCATCATCATCTAACCTGCACGAGATCTTCTTCTACGTGGCAAGCCGCAAGCAGGAGAGTAATGTATGACTACAATCAAATTATCACTTCATCGCCTTCGCCGGCTTGACGGCGGGGTTCCTCACAAGCACTCGGCCGGCCGCGCGGCCTCCTCTGTCTCTAACTCTATACGCGATCCGATTCCACCACCCACTCAGATTCAACCTCTGTGCGATTCCGATTCGGTCTTGTTCGTTTTTTCTTTTTGCTGGTTCAAAGTCAAAGCGTTTGCCTTTATGTGTATCTCACAGATGGAAACTCGCTAAAAGAGTGAATCCCGACGATGAGGCACCACAGATGTAGTTGAGCCTCCGCTTTGAAGCTGTTGTCCCCATTACTAGCCGTAGCCAAGCAGCTATCATGATTGTCATAGACATTGCTTTCAATTATATGAGTTGTGGATTTTTTTCACTTTCACTTTCTATGAAATTATTTTCAACTTTTTGATGTACATCACGGCGAAGGAACGCGCGTAGCTGTAATCGACTAGAAAAATCGTCGCTGTTGTGGATACTGCCAGCGGGCAGCCATGACCCGTCGAAGTGGTGTATGAGAATCAGAATGGCCCACTCCCCCGACCCATCATTCACATCACCAGTAGACACAGTCTATTGGATTCAATAGTACAGCTGCTGCTGCAAACAAGTTTGATATGTTTCTAAGTCCTGCGGCTCCGTTTTGCAGTGATGTTCCCTGACCAGTCGGAACACCGCTGCACCAGCCGAGACGTGAAAATTAATACTTCTACTGCATCTGCTAGCAGAGACAAGCAGCTTCTTGATGGCACACAAATGAGGGGGAGGTGGCGCTGTCTTGCTTCGTATGGTGAACGGCATAGACACGATCTCGCATGGCCGCGGCGGTGCCATACGTTACTGCCTCCCCGAGAGAATCTCGTGCAAGAGCATACAGACAGGCAGCGCCGCTCTTTCTTGTCCTACTCCTGCTTGCTTCGCTTTTTGCTTTTCTCGCTCCACTGCTTTCGCCTATATCGTCATGCCGAGGAGATGCGTCCCCAGGGCGGCGTGCTGGAGCTTCTCCTTGTACTTTCTCCTTGCTCTCACACATGTAATACAGGTCGCGGACTGGATCTGCATCAGTTTGATACTGTCTTTGATTCGTTGCATCTTCGGGATTCCAAGAAAGGGCTCCGACCTCGTCTTTATGCGACTGTGTAGACATGGACTGTGCGTGATGGATCGGAACGCTCGAACTCTTTCGCCGAAGCATATCACGTAGCAAAGCACACCAATAGCTCAAATCGTAAAAAATCAGAAGCAAGTATGATCTTCTCCAGCTAAGTTCAGAATTTGCGCTGTTGTTTTCCGTTGTCACTACTTCATGCCGCTCGATAATGCTTCCCGACCCAGAAAACTGGCCCGCCTTTTCGTCAAAGTGGCCCATCAAACGGTAACGGATATCATAAATTTTACGTATCTTGACATGCAAAATGTAAATGATACTTTTCGTCACATTCAAAATGCGCCGCAACGGCGTTGCGGCAACGCGAGTCCTTGCTTCTAGATGGACTACGGATATTGGTAAAACTATGGAAGTGGATGGACTTCCCGGTAGCATAAAGCACCAATTCCACAAAGCTGAGTTCTGCTCTACGCCGCTGAGGTAGCTCGTCTACGTCGAGCCCGGGGTCCTGAAGAAGCACGCTCCCCGCGGGCGCGGCGGGAGCACGACTGATATTATGCCCATTTTCAGAAAATCCTTCGGCAAATTGATGAACGGCTACTGGTTCCGTAGCCGCCCGCTCTGAAACTAGAGTGGTCGTGGTCCTTGTTTTTCTTTTTGACACGCCGACTTGAACCTGATTCGCTGTAGCGTTTGAGTTCATCTCGTTCATCGTGCTGCCCCGCCCAGCATCGTTGTTCTCCGTGTCCGTACTCTCCTTCAAGTTGTAGTGCGACCAATAGTTTTGTCGCCGCCCCCGAATGCCGTAGTACTTGAGAAAACCTGCGGGTTGGTCTTCTTGAAGCCAAGCACCGCGGTCGTAAGCAGCAATGGCCCAACACTGATCTTCGTACCTCCCCGCACAGGAACCGCCGTAGCAGTCATGATGTGAAAACAAGTATTCACTCATGCCCACATAGTCGGTCCGCAACAGCAGCTGTAATTTGGGCCGGGGAAGCCACGCCCGATGCAGGTCCGGCAAATCGATCTCCGTATCTTGATCTTTTTTGTCCTGAAGTGACCGACGAGAAGCATCAGCTCCACTTTGCTCTTGCTGCAAATTGAAATTTGCAAAGGCCCCGGACGAGAAAGATGAAGCTGCGGAGGTGCCTCTACTGCTGACGGAGGCGGTACCCTTGCTGCTGCTCTTCCTCTTGAAAGTGCTACTGTACAACAGGCGCTGCTGCTCGGCTTCCTTCCTGTCCAAATGTCTGTCAACGTCTACCGCGATCTTCCAAATCGAGGGCGACCAGCCTAACTGGCTGGCGCACGAGAAGGGGCGTGATTTCCTACTTGCACGAATCGAGGAAGGACTGTCGTCATCTTCTCGCGCCCTAATTGATGTCATTGCCGCACGCTGTGACGCAATCGCATTCTGGCGATGGATCTCGTCTCGCAGCGTGCGGTTTTGACGCAGCACCGCCGTGCGCCGGAGCTCCGCCTGCAATCGAAAAGCCGCGCTCTTCCACAGGTTAAACTGCAGTTGCAGTGGGTTGAAATTGTGCCAGGGAAGAAAGAAAATGGCATTCCCGGAAAATTTACCATGATCCCCATCCATCTTTTGCGGTAGATGTTGACTACAAACACAGAGTTCAGAGTCGAGAGTCCTCCACGAAACGATTTGTAATATATGCATGCTTTGCCTTTGCGTGACAAATTGGATCTTCATGGGGTTGGTTAATTTTCAGGGAATAAATGTCATCGGAACCGTACACACCAAACACCGAGCGCTCGTAGGCGTGCCACAGAGTCCGGGGCGAAAACTGGTAGTACTTTGGGCAGTAATGGATGCTTCGCCGAGAGCTGATTGAGATATTGCGACCGCCGTGGTCGACACCCTCCCTCCGGTCCGTCGTCGTACAAACATGCTGCACCGCAGCCGAATCATCCCTGCTGCTGTTCGAGGACGAATTGGTACCATTGCAGTAGTGGTTTTGGCTTTTTGACAATTTTTCAAACATATCCGACACAACGTTTTTCCGCAAACAAACCCCCGCAGGCAGCGTTTGTTCGCACAAGTAGAGGTCGACATAGGCCGTGTTCATGGCATGAATCATGCTGGCATCCATGATTTGCGCGCCGTTTGCGTTGGTCTTGACGGCAAACGCAGGCTCCTGTTTCTGCACCTCACTGTAGATCGTAGCATCGATGTGGTACATCATTTCGATCCAGAAAGGGTGGCGCGGTTCGCTGTAGATCACGGCAGTCGTGTCGTCCATAATAATGCTCTTTCCTCTTGTCCCAGTCGTAGGCATAGGAACAGCTGCGGTCGTCGTACTCGGCAGGACCGCGCGAGTGGAGGTGGAGCTTGAGGGCGATGTAGCAGTACTAGTAGTTGTACTAGATCTAGAAGGAGATGAAGTAGCTGCGCTTAAACGCATAAAAAGCTCCGTGGGGTCGTGCAGCAGCTCAATATCTGCGTCAAGAAAAATACCGCCGTAGAAGTACAGTATCAAGTACTTGGCCAAGTCTCGAAACTTCACGGTGTCGCTGATCCGGAAATCGCTAAACATGTGCTCCACGAGCCATTGCGGACGGGCTGGTAAGAAGCGCTGCGTCAGATTGGTATACTGTGTGAAAACATCGTCCCGCCCACGCCCACCTTGGATTATTTCTCAAGAAGAAGCTGCCTACTTTTTTACTTTCTGTCTGAGCTTGTGCAGGTAAAATTCGTATCTGCACGCACAACGATCGTGACGTGCCTCCCCAGACAACAAAGCGTTTTTTGATGTCGCTTTGGAAACAAGTTAGCAGCTCTAGTAACCACGATTAGCAAACGGCTGTTCCAGAATATTCAAGAGGTAAAAATTACCAAGATGAGTTATTTGAATTGAATGAATAAGAAAATTTGCAAACAGAGGGCGCAGCGTGGCGCCGACAACAATGATCAGCAGATATGTTGGACGGGATCAATTCGCCGAGAAGTAGTCAGCGAGCGGACGCGTCTCCGACATACATTTGCTTGTGCGCCGGATCTCCAGCTGAGTTTTTTACTGGGCGCGAGCGCCGAGTAGGGGAGGTCGCTTCTTTCGCTTTCACACAAGAATGCGGCTCGGCGAGAAAAGCCGCAAGCCAATGGCCCAAACAGAATTAATTCGGGCCTGAATTAAATCCGCCACCACAGGCCTCACCCCGGGCCCGGGGCCCACGGGGAGGGAAAAATAAAAAAATCTCACTGGGCGGGAAAAAAATTCGTTTTTCCCGCCCGGAAAAAAACGAATTAAACGAATTAATCGAAAAAAAACGCGCCCAAAAAATTTGACAGGGAAATCACACATGAAATCCTGACCCAGCCCGCGGGGCCGGACCCGGAAATTAATTATTTTTAATTCCCCCTCCTGGGAGATTTTTTTTTCGATTTAATTCGAATTGATTCCGCCCCTGCTGGGCCAAAATTAAATCCGACTCAAGGGCCAGGTTTGAATCAGGCCAAATTTTACTCGGTGCGTGGGGCCCTGTTTTTCCGGGGATGGTTTTCGTCTGGAGAAAACGCGAGTCTCCGTCGCGTCAGCATGCAGCTCCAGCAGCCATCACATCATCTGCGAGGGAGCTTGTGCAGGCCGGGCAAAACACCAACAGAAGCAAAGGACCACAACCCCAAACAATGATGTCAACCGCTGAGCATATCAAGTCGCGCCTCCAGGTTCTGCAGCTGCAAAAAAAAAATAATTCATTTAAATGGATTAACTCATCTTGGTATTTGGACCACATAAGAATATCAATGCGGTTGCGGCCGTGCTTCTATACCTAATAATTACTTACTTTGTTGCGGGCCCAGGCGAATTTATATCTGTCATCCACATCCTTGTCGGGCGCACCTCTCACGAAATTTCCATTTGTTGCACAGCAGGACAAGCATCTTGAATATGGGAAAGGGACGTTTGTACAAGTGATAATTGGCGCGCTCAACGTAATAACGGCGAAACCGTTCGGCTGCCAAAGAAAAGGTCGTGGTCCCGGGAGTTGTTTTGCTTCCCGACCTCGCAGCGGGATCAGCGCTTATCGAAATGAAAAGCGCCCCATCTCGAAAGTGAGCGTGTAAGTGGCGTAGTACAAGTAAGTTCCTGCATTCAACTAAGCCTTCTTCTAGTCTTGTAATTTATCACGTTAGCAATCACAGCACACGAAGGCGGCACCTGAGGCGCCTTCCCGTCCTCGTTTTTTCAGTGCTGAACGATTGGAATGCAACCCGGCGCTTTTGAGTTTGATGCTAAGTCTGTTGAGCGACCAAACGGAATTTTTACCGATCTTTGTGTTCAAGCACAAAAATGCTGGTTTATTGAGTTCTTATTGGAAATCGGCGGCTATTTCCGAGATGCGGCTGCTGGGGCGGGTGCCTTGATAGCGTCCACCGCGGGTTTTTCGTCTTTTCGCGATTGGTGGATTAAGAGCTGTCCCTCGATATCTTCTGGTAGGAAAACGTCAGCCCAGAACGCAGGACTCCTCGACCAGCGCACCAGCTCGCTGATGCCCACATCGTCCCACAAAAAGTATACGATAGTGGACAACTCCCCCTGCCCCTTCGTCGAACATCAGCATAATCTGCTTATTGAAGCATAGAAAATGGAGCTTGTCGTGTGTGAGGAACTTCTCATGCCGGGACTGACACTCCATGTAAGTGGAAGTAGTACCTACTCTAACTCTTTGCGCTTTATTCGGTGCGGCCTAGGAGTACGAGTAGGAGCTGCTTGCATTTTACATCTCACAAAACTGAAAGGAAGAGGGAGCTGTCTGTCTTTCTCTTCATAGAGTATTCATACCTTTGCGAATGCGATCGAGTACCTGAAGCGGCAAGAGGCAAATCAGTGAACAACTTTGATGTATCGAGATCGACAATCAATACAGCGAGCAAAGGGGGCGTCAAAAAAAAATAGCAATAGCTCAATACTCGGAAAGGTGGTTCTTTACGCTCTTGTGGTAATCATGTAGATAGCTTGGAAGAGTCTTTTCTGGATCTGCAGTGCCAAGAAGCCCACAAAGCACACCGCGCTCGGTCGTGTGCTCCGTCGAAGTTGCCCCCCCTGCAGGCAACCGCACGTGCGAACGCCGCTCGCTTGATATTTCTTTTTCATGATGAATGGCAACGTTTGCATCTGACGATCCGGGAGTCTTTAATGAAGCCATGCGATTTCGTAGCGTTTGCATAGGCCTTTCGTGCAGAAGTCCTGGAACGTCAAAGTTTTTTCCCGGTCGGAGCAATTTGCGGCTTCCCAAGCCCTCGCTCCAGATCTGGTGCACCCGTTTCACGAATTTGCGGTCTGGAGGCGGGTCGGTGCGGATGTCGCCTTCAGCTACAGAACGAACACGGCCCATCGGTAGAAAGTCGCATCGGCTGCGACTTGTTTCCACTTTGTACTCATCGCTTGCGAAGGTGCCTGTTGCTTCGAAGGAATGCAGAAGCCCAAAGAACAGCAGAAAACTCCAACAATGCAACATGTTGCTCGTGCTTCACCAACAAGCATACGTAATCGAAATTTGTTCCGTACAAATAAACAAAGTGGAATTTAACTGCCCGACTGTAATCACGAATATGCAGCACTAAGTAAATACTACTAGCTCATGATCTTCTTGACCGTGCAGCACCACACGCAAAACCGGTACAACTGGGGGCGTCGGAAGAAAGGAAAACGCGAACTACCGACAGGACGACTACGTACAAGCATTCTCTCTTTCAGAAACATGGCCGGTCGCGTTTGATTTTCATTTGTATTGTTTTCTTTTTCGAATAAGGAGCGGACGCAGAAATGTCGTGGAGGACTTTGCAATTTCATTTCAATAATGGTGCGCATTGTTTGCAGTAAGGAAGAATGTCCACTACTTACAGCAGCTGGTGCAACATTTGGCTCTACTTATGTATCGTGAGGCTTTTTGTTCTCTTTCCCCCCTGTGCCTGTACTCGCTGCTTCGCTACGCGGCGCACTTTTTTTCTTGGAGGCAAGAAAGTCGTCCGCGTGCAACTTGGAGGCAACGGCGACGAAGTGTTCCGCAACTGCGGGCACATGCTGCGCAGCTTGGTGCAACTGCGTTTTCCACGTTTGGTGCACACGGTTTGCGTGTCGACGGTGGTAATCTACCTCCTTTTCGTAGTTACGTAGAACCTGGTCCTTGTGTGACTCCTGTAACTCGAACACCTGTTCGGCTCGTTGATGAGCTTCGCGAAGCTCCTCCCGCAGCGACTTAATTTTTGTCCGAAGGTCTTCGTGGTCTTCGCTAGTCTTGTCTTGGAGGTCTTCCCCCTCGTCGACTCCTCCTTTAAGGTTTTTCTTCAGAGCGCCGGCTTGTGGTTCTTGCGATACCTGTGAACTGCATGCCTTTATTGCCTCCTTCTGCATCTCTTCCTCACACGCGCCTGGCACAACAACCGCAGAGGACGTCTTGATGATTTTCCCGTCGCTATCATTCGGGTCGGCGGTCGAGCTTTGTGAGGCCTGCGTCTCGCGGTGCAGCCATCGGGTGATTGCAGAAAGTCGCCCGGTGGATGTAGGGTCGCTCGTGTCGACTTTTTGCACCAGAGGCGTAAGCAGAGGCTGCAGCCGCTGTACGAGTTCAATTGTACCGTTCGCATTTTTCGAGGAGCTGGCGGCAGCTGTCATGTGCTTCTGCAGCCGTGGCACCACAGGATGCTTTGTCTGCGACTGGGTCTTCCTCGTCTTGATGAGCATCGTGTTCTGATTTTTGGCACGGTCGTTCACATAGTCGTCCTTGCGATGTCCATCAAACGCATCTTGCCGTCCTCCACCTGTCGTGCTCATTCGGCGCATGAGAGGCCCGCGGCTGGGTTTGTGCGGGCTCGGTTCTCCACGACCGGGCGTGAGAGTGGTCCCCAATTGTGCCTTCGTGCCTCCATCTTCTCGTCCCCGACCAGAGACGGCGAAGCTCGCTGACGAGTTGTAGGAATCATTCAAATTACTCATGTAATCTGTGACGTGATCCAATACATGGCGCATGTCTGCAACGGCTTCCACAACAGCGTCCTCACCCGCCGTTTCAGGAACGCGCAGAAGTGTCGCCAAATCTGTAGGTATGCGTGACGACGATGAACTGCAACTCCCGCGAGCCCCAGCTAAGGTAGCCTCGGTTGACGGTGATCGCCCGCTGGAGGCACTCCCCGACGTTTTCATTTCACCAGGCACTATAATAGAAGGAGGAATTTCCAACGTCGCAGTCGGCGTTTGCGACACAAGGCGGCCTCTAGACTGAAAGCTGTTGCTTGTAGTGATCCTGCCTCGTCCAGCGGGGTCCCCCGTTTGCAAACTCGTTGTATTTGACCCGAATTTTCTCAACTGCACTTCCAGCTGAGCTTTCTCGCGCTCCAGCCGAACCAGAGCAGCCGATCTGTGTGCTCCGCTCACTGCGGAGTGGTCCGTGAGAGCAGCCTCGATGTCGTCGGCACTAGAGTTCGAAACGGCACCTGCTGCCGCGTCTCCTGCCCATAAAACGCCGGACAGAGGCTCGTCCGTTTCGCGCTGGTCAGGGTGAGGATCGCCCCGCACCAGCAAACCGGACGAGCTGCTCGCCGAAGAGGACATTAGCCGTTCTCTCTGGTGTGCCGCCTCTGCATTTTTTGGTTCCGGAAGCGCAGTCGGCGATGTCCTGGTGGTGTTCTTTTCCACTACATCCTCATGATCCATTACGACTGAGGTAGAAGACGAGGACTCAGGGTCTAAAACTCGTGCTTGCTCGAGGACATGATCTGGTAGCAACGGTCGACGTGTGCTGCCCATTTGTTCTTGGAAACGACCGCTGGCGCTTGCAAATGTCGTGTTGCGACTGCTCGTGCCACGACCTTGTCGGTTGCTCGTCCGACGTCTCTCGTGCTGCTGCCGCAAAAGGTGCCGCTGTTGCTCCTCGATCATATGCCGTTGTTCTTCCAAAGCATAGCGCAGATCCTCGCGGTGTTTTGCTTCGACTTCCCGCAGTGCCGTCTCCATCTCGTAGCGCGTGCGTGTTATCTCCGACTCTAGCTGGTGCCTTAACAGGTCGCTGTCTTGTTGTCTCGATCTGGTCGTGCTCTCCAAGTTGCGGAGCTGTTCTTGTTCCGAGCGATTCTGTTCTTCATTTCGGTGGTACTCGCGTCCGGTCTGCTCCAATTGCGAAACAGCAGCTTCGGATCGCTCTAGTAGCCAGCTTCGTTTCTCTTCTTCATGCTTGCGGTTCGACTCTTCGATCTGTTTAAGTATTTTCTTCATTTCTACATTGAAACAAATTGCAACAGTGGTAGAAAATGCAACATGAGCTGTCGGCTGCGCTGCTGGCATCTTGCAGGTGCAGGGGCGTTCGAGTAACAATAAACTGTCTCTGTCTAAATACATGTGCTGCTAATGAGTGGAGCCTTGGAATCGGCCCTCTACTTCTGCAAAGCGTAAGCGCCGCTCCTACGCAAACGAAAGTCCGACGCCCGTGGTTATCGCCATAACGATATCAAAAAAGTAGGAATAGTAGGACGACTGAGCTTATCGTAATACGGACTAGGAAAACTTTAATTATGCCAGCATGAGACCGTAACGGAAACGCAAAAAGAATGAAGCCCAAAACTTTACGAACATTATATATAATTTCATCAGACCTCCTTCTTCCAGCGCGCCTCCGTCTCCGCGTGCAAGCTAGCATGCACCCGTGCCTGTTTCTCCAGGTCCTCGGAATGTGTTTTTTGCTGCTCTTTCTGTTGGGCTTGCACTTCTTGAATGGCGTTTTTAAGCTGGGCTATCTCTTGGTCGCGCTCGCGGTCGTCCGTAACTGACCCCCCTCCCCCGTCGCTGCCGGTTACGAAAGGAGCTTTCGGTGCTGGTGCGCGCAAAACACCCGCGCTTCGTATGCCCTCGCGCAGCGCCACATGGTTACTCTGGCGCCAGAGTCCGTGAAGCAACTTTGGGTCCATGGCCGCCTTCGCAAGGCACTGATTCGTTTTTTTCATTTGTTCCAGCTCCTCCAGCAGGTGACGTTCTCGTACCCCGTAGTGCGACTTTTGTTCCTGGAGCTCCTCTTGAAACAGGTACGCCCGCTCCGCCATCTGTTCACGCAGACGCCAACTGCGCTCTTCGTTGCGTGTCGGAACAGCCGAAGGCGCGCTACGGTCACGGACCCGTGGTCTTGCCCTTCCGTGGCTGCTCTCGTCGAACCCGGAGAACTCTGTCAGGTGCCGGCGATTTTCTGCTATCAAACGCGCACAGTCACGCTCAAACCTCTCGCGCTTTTCACGCACCCGCGAGAGTCGCTCCCCCACCAGGTCCTTGCGTGTGCGCAAAAGCGGCGACGACACAGACTCAAAACTTCGTGCGGGCATATTCGGCAGCGACCCTGCGCCCCCTGATGGCGGTCCATCCTCAACATGCCGACGCACTGCAGAACTATCCGACATTCTTGTGGGCGAAACAAAGGCCGGGCCAGCCGAATTCGACCGTAGAAACTTTCGCGTTCGCGAATGAATGCGGCTGCCAGAGGCGCCCAGCATAGGAGATGAAGACCAACTACGAGCCGGCGATCGCGGCTGGTGGAAACTCGAGTTTGGGGAGGGCGATCGATACCGCTTCGAAAACGGAGATTGCGATGGGCTCGGCCTGCGGTTTGTCCTCTGGGACGGTGGATGATCTTCCAATACTCGACTTCGGCTCCGAGACAAGGCTCCCGTGGGAGATGCCGGCGAAGTCATCTGCACCCGACCGCCGGCGGGTGACCACGGCTTGGGATGCTGGGGACGGGAGTACTGCGAGGTAGCGTTCTTCGCAACTGTAACGTCTTCGACCTTGTTTGCCTCAATGGAACGATTGTGCAGTCGCTCACTCAAAGTCAACTTTCCCGCTCGGCCTGACCGGGAGGCCGCTTGTCCACTTTCATGCCCCTGTTGAGCTGGGCCCAGACCCACCTGTGAATCCCTGTAGCTGATGGGGATCTCGGAGAGTTGGCTCGCAGACGCGTCGGTTACGTGCAGCCTCGCAGACACACTATTTTCAACGGAGCTGCGCGGCTCATAAGCATCGCGCTCTTGTGGATGCTCCTGATTGCCAAAATTAGGACTATTTTTACTCTCTCCCCGAGCAGCCTGAAGCAGGCTCTGATAATGCTCCTCGCTATCATTCAACATTCGGACGCTTGCTGAAATTGCGTTTGCCCTTGATGTTGCATCCCAAGCAGTGGTAGAAGTAGACCCTGATGCACTACCAACTTCTCGCTGTACCGCCTTGTGCGACGCAGTACTATGAGTTCCCGCGTTCCCTGGTTGTGGAGAAGTAGCTGCGGCAGGGTCAAATGGGTTTGCCGTGCTCCCGACTTCACTGAAGAACCGTTGTTTCGCCCGTAAAATCTCCTCAGACTTTTGCCGAGCCAAAATCTTAAGCTCCTCGATTTCATGCTCAAGTTGTCGTGGCGCCGGCTCCATTTTTTCATTTAGATATCGGGGTCGAATTGGATATAGAGACAAAACCCAAAACGCATTTCTATCTTTGTACTTTGGTTTATTAATTATCGGTACGCCCCATATAAGGGAAAGTCGCACGTCGATATTTTGAAGCTAAACCTAAAGGTGAAAAATATTTTTAAATCATGCATCTCACCTCGGCCTGATGAGTAGATTTTTTGATTTGGCCAAGCCCTCTATTTGCATGTACTGTTTGGTTTGGGCGCATGGGCTTGGCATTCCACAGCCTTTTGTATCCAAGTGCTCGGCCGTATTTTTCTACTTGAGCTAAAAAAACATACATAGATGTGAAAAGAAAAGGATCCCGCCATTCACAGTGAGTGGCGGAACGACCTGCGCCATTTTTTCATGGACGACCACGACTGTAGAAATTCACTCGCTGTCATCTATCGACACACGCACATCAACTACCACCGAGCGAAAACAACCGAGCGGTCGCTCCTGCCACGACGAATAAACTTTGGCAAAGCAAGTTAAATTCACTTCCGAGGCTGCACAATGAAGATCAACGCACGAGAGTTCTCGAAACACGATCACACAATTGATCTTACCTAGCGAAAAAGAGATTGAAAACACGAACGTTGCTGTTCCCAATGAAAAAGATGAAGCGCTGACTGCACTTCTTCATCACTGCCAACGGCTAGACAAGGGGATCGGGCCAGCATTGTGTGGAAATAGAATTAGAATTAGAATTAGAAGCGCCTGACGAGCTGTCCAGGAGTAGTGGTAAGTCCCCAAAAAGCTCCAAATTCCACCCCGCTTTCTCGAAAACCAAAATCGTCGGGAGACGAAGAAGTACGTCTGACCCAAGCCTACGCCTAGCAGCACTGACGACGTTGTATTGTATGTAAAAAAGACAAGTGAGAAAAAAAGGAGAGATGAAAAAAGAAACACGATAAGCAAATCCTCTCCCTTCGCTTTTTCAGCAGTTGCACTTTGATTTCGCCTTTCATGACTTGCTACATCTGGACGTGCGCTTTCTATACTATGCTGGTATGCTGGAGATTTATCACAAAAGACGCGAGGCCTAGGAGGGCGTCCTGTCGTTTCCCCGTCGTGTCTCGCCCAGCAATAGATCATGTTGCTAGTTTCGCTATGTATAGATACTACTGTCTTACTCGGATGCGGTCTTGGTCTTCACTCTTCACCACATTTTTATGAATGTATTAAATTATGACTAGAAACTCAGTTACTCGTACGTGCTTACTACAGTCAGCGTGCCTTAGGAGCTGCGTTGATGCGTTGTGGTAGTGATCAACATCATCGAATAAAACCGGCACGTCCCGGTCCCGGAGGGAGCAAATGTAATAAAAGCAAGCCCTGATCGGTTAGTTTTCAATACTACACTACGACTACTGATTAATCATTCTGTGAACTCAAAATGCTTACTAAACTATCGGAGAGCATTTTCTAGCACCACACGCACGCCCCAGGCCTTCTTTGTAACATCTCGTGCAAAGGCTACAACCTTTGACGACAAGTCGAGTGCCGTTAATGCACTTTTCGTTGTGGAATGGTCGCCGAACGCCCTTGCGTGAACCTCCATGAGCATGCGCAACTGCAAAGAACCCTCCCCCGGTCTGGCGGGAAAAGCTAAGCTATTCTTTTCCGACCACTCCTGGAAGGAACAGAAAAGTGGGTCTCTTCTGTTATGCGAAAAATCATTCTGCTGCCCTGGCTGGATACTGCGTCCTGCAGACGTTGCATTGTTGAGAAGTGACCCTTTCAAAAAGGTTGGCGCTTGTTGACTTAACACCTCCATCTCTTTGTCCGGCAAAGCCCAGCTCGTCCAATCGTCGTACCTACCGCATCCGCTCTCATCCGTCCGTACAAACACCTGAACGGTGTCTCGCAGCGCTTTGCGCCAGCATTCCGTCACGACAGGCGTGGTATCATTCTTCAAGTAGCTGTGGTCAGCATCAGGTGCATGAACAAGAACATCAGCAGCAGGTGCACAACCCCGTGTCGACGGCGAGCTAGTCTCGGTTGGCAGGGTACCATCCGCTGGCCGGTGAGGAGCCGTCTGGAAAGGTTCCGCGGAACCAGGACGCTCGTCTTGGTCAACCAACAGAAGCGCCATAAAAGTGGAGAGATCCACTAAGGCAAGGGTAGCGTATCGATCCGCTTCCACGCGGCTCGTTGGCACTCCACCCCAAATCGCGTCCTGTGCGTCGAGGTGCAGTACGTTGGGCAGCCGCATCAGAGTCGTATGGAAGCGTCAGGTTTGAAATCGTCAAAGTTGAAATAATTTGTAATGCATAAAATGCATGCCCCGAGGTGCGTGCGTTGCAGAGCAGGCAAGTGAGGCCGATTGTAAGCCTGTTTGGGGTTACAGCTCGAGCTGCTAAAGTAGCATGAGAAAATCACTCTTCTTTGCCTAGACAGCACGACAAACTGGATTTAGGGACCGCCGAAATTTGTCATGCGCCACTTGGAAAATGGGTTCCAACTGGCATCCATTTTATGCATGACAAATTATTTCAACTTTGTCGATTTCAACTCTGACACATCCATAAGTCGGATTCGACACGTGTTCTTGCCAGCGCAGGTTATTGATCGTATTACAATGAAAAATGCCCCCACCCCCGAACTTGAAAGCATTTGTATTGCAAACCTTTCCAAATGAAAAATTCGCCCTCTTGCATGTATCAGCATCACAGATTTCCGATCGCGAATAGCAAAAATTTGTATTGCAAAAGATCCCAGCAAGAGCGGTGCTTGTCATGAAAGCGATGCGAAACACGACTAGAATCTGCATCAGAAAGATTCATACTCCTTTCATGCATGACAAAAAGTTTTCATTTGGAAACTTCGCATCACAAATTTTTGCAACTTTGGGGTGGAAAGCACTTTTCACTGTAATAGATCGCGGGATAGATTTCTCTGCAGCAGTGGTGAACATCCACCTCCACTTCAGCACCGCCACTGCACATGCCCATATGGTCCTTTTCCGGGCGAAAAAAAACGAAGAAACTTCGCAAACTGTAGCCTTCGTTGTCCTGTGCGCACTCCCAAATTTCCCGTCCAAGCTCTTCTTTGAACGCCAGGGAGGCAAACAGAACCTGCTTTGCACCCTCAACAATGCTGCTTGCATCACACAGATTCAGGTAACACAACAACGGCGCCGATGATGCTTCGTCTGCTCTCGTTGTTTTTGCTAACGAGAGCTCTCGTCGTCCCAGGAGAGGTCTACTAGTACTTCTCTCGAAAAGTGAAAGGGGAGACCACCTAGTTCCAACACGAAGAAGATCTTGTCCTTCCAGACCAGGAACAGTGTCGTCCATGTCGTCCCTCTTGGGAACATGTGTTGTTCGCGCTGGTACCGCGAGCGACCGTGACGATCCCACAAGGCGGGTCCGCACTTCCTCACGAATATATCAAGTGTAAAAATGTCTGGGTCTGGAAGAATGCAACTTGTCATGCTGATTTTGGATTATAAAAAAATCTGTTAATTGCATGAGCAGCAAAGAGAGTCCAAGTTTTGCTACACGCAAAGAGCATTTGTCATGCGGTATAGGCATCAGGAAGCCCTCACAAAATCTGTGATGCTAGGGCATGCATCACAGACATCAGGAGTCATGCAAAATGTGCATGACAAACCTGGCAATCTTCCAGACCCAGACATTTTTACATTTGATAGAATAACGGCAGGATCGACGTCCACGTCCGCGCGAGTGCAGAATATCAAATGCAAAAATGTCTGGGTCTGGAAGATTCTGAGATTTGTCCTGCATGTTTTACATGACCCAGGATGTCTGTAATGCACGGCCGCGCGTCACAGATTTTGAGAGGGCTTCCTGATGCCTACTCCGCATGACAAACGCCCTCCCCGCGTAGCACAAACTAGACTCCTCTTGCTGGTCATGCAATACAGATTTTTCTAGAGTTCAAAGTTAGCGTCACAAGTTCCAATCTTCAAGACCCAGACATTTTTACATTTGATACAGAAGGCAAAGAAACGAAACAGGGCAGCAAGGAACCCCGTGTCCGGGAGGAACCGGTCGGCTGCGCGACGCCAAAATTCCCCCGTCACAGGAATTGCAAAGTTTATCCCGACCGTGTTATACCACCACGACATCGCCAGACCCGGGTCCGGTCGCTTCACTCGACTCGGAGAGACGAGCATCTCTACTTCGCTTCTTGAAGTAGCCTCCGCTGCGACATCTTGTTCACTCTCGACGTCGACGTCAAAAGGGCTGCCAGAAGGCGGCCGACTCGTTGTGGACGTTGTCGTAGAAGCGGAAACAGTGCCGCGCCGCCCCCAGTGCCTTGAAGTGCGCGCGTTCTGTATTTCCCAGTACACCATCCAGGTATGGTAGGGCGTGACGGCTTTCGCAGTCCCTAGAGGTGCGTCTGGATCAGAACAGTGACTTGCTGGGCGGCACTGGAAATAGCGTTTGTTCCCATAAGGGGCTAACACCGTAGTAGTGGTTGTGCTGTTGTCTATTGTGTCGCTCACGTTCGTCTTTTTGTTCACCGACTGCATCATTTTTCGCCGCCATTCCGCCGACTTCACCTTGCGCATGTGCATGCGGTACACCAATAATCCCATCGAAGCCAACCGCGCCGGAAAGTACCGCTCCGGCTCCCGTACGGCCAGTGTGGGAAAGAAAAGCGACGCTCCCACGTAGTTGCAGGCTCCGCCAACAGCGTATTGCACCCAGGCAGAGTAGAAGCTGTTGAACTCCGGGGACGCGCGCACTCGCCAGAAGCAGTCCGGCTCGTCAACGCGGCAGTTATACATGTCGAACGGATCGGTAGTAGCGAGGCGCTTCATCACCATCTCGCCCGCGAATGCGTTCCGCCTGCAGGAACGGAAACGGTCCGCGAAAACCATTTCGGCCACGTTGACCATCATCATCAAAGGCGCGGCGCGAAGTTTACGTTCCCAGTGTTGTGACAGCTTTACGCCTGCTGACACATCATCTGTAGCACTCGAGGGATTCATGATTGAAAAAAATTGCTCAGCGTCTGCGCAGGAACTGCTTTTGACACTACCTGAAACGAGAGCTCCACAGTCCGTCGTGTCGTCTAGTTCTGCTAGCTCGTGTTTTGTTGCATGTCGTGTCCACAAATCAGCGTCCACAGGTAAATGATCTGCGAGGGAGGCAATTCCTGGCGTCGCAGTCGAACTCAGACCAGAGTATTTTTTGCCTAACGCAGGGGCGGGGACAGGCCCTCGTACAACCGCCACGAGGCGATCAGCCGAGGAGGAGACAAGGCCCCAAAACGCCTCACGGAGATTCGTCGTGAAGCTTGTTGTGTCTTCACCCGGTTCATGAGATGCTGTTGCTGATGCACGGTAATTATGTCGCTCCGTGTTCTTCGTCGTGGTGTTACCAGGAGACAGTGCGGAAACAGCTGCGATCGTTGGATCACTAGGCGTACTAGAGCCACTACTTCTGTCAAGAACTACATCAGCTGACATCCCGTTGCCAGGGCGCTTCTCGGGAGATGTTGACGAGGACACTTCTGCGTTGATTTCTGGTGCCGCAGGAGCGGCAGAATACACCGCAGTAGAGTTCTTGGCCTGCCGCTGCTTTATCCAGGCTTTCCGTAGGTGCGAGAAGCCGTCCATCGCAGAAGGCACGGTCATCCACTTCAAGACCATGACTACAAAAGTCAGCGAGTTCACCACCGCGTTCTTCTCAAGCATGTTCCAGGAGAACAAAGGCGGCACCTGAAAGCCAGCCATTGTCTCTTCTAGTACAGGCAGAAAGCAGCCAGAAAACCAGTCCCAGTCAGAGTCGAGTGAAGCGACCAACTTCTCATGCAAATGCGACTCCAGCAGAAACCGCAGCCCAAATTCCTGAACACTCGTCTGCTGCGGAAAAAGGTCCGCCTCGTCATTCTGCATCGCGACGAAAGATTCCGCCAGGGAGGTGGAGGATGAAGATCCGTCTCCTTTCGCTGCACGGTTGCGGTGTTTTGATGTTGGAAACCGCAAAATTGGTGCGATCCAGGGCTGCGCGGTAGCAAGTCTCGGGATCATCTCTTCCACAAGATCTAGCAGCTCCTCCTTCAAACTGTCTTCAGAACCTGATTCATCGTCCGCCTGGGGCGTTGCTCTCCCTCCGACCCTTGCTTTTTCTTCTTGCCCTATCTGCTCCAGGAGCGTCGTGCACTCCCGCTTCCTAAATTCGTTTTCCAAGAGAGGGTCATCAAGGTGCGTGTCGGAAAAACTGTGTCGTTGCACACCACGCAATGTGCCATAGTCCGTACGGTTCGCGACCGATAACAGTGCGTTCCCGAGGGTGATGCGCCACGCAGCGCTTCGGGGCACGGCGGCCTCGCTTTCGCTATAGATCAGCGGCCTCGTAGTGCCGAAAACTTGAGCCAAGAAGTCCAGCGCAACCTGAGCATCCGACCTCGCATCGATTCCGCTCATCGTCCACAAGTCTGTGAGCATGAGACCCGCATACCGCTTTGCCTGCAATTTCGTCTTGATCACTGTCCCCCAAATTTCGTCGTTTTCAAGGTAAACCTGATTTGGAACCTGCCGAATCAAAGTCGGCTTCGACACGAAGTCTACCCAAAGCTCAGGTCTAAAACTATCTGGGAAAAAACTTGCAGCGCAGGCTTCCCGCACCGGGATCCGGAAGAAGACGAAAAAGGACCGCAAAGACCTGTGGCCGTCGTGCTCTGGGTTGTTCCTCTTTACCCGGGCGCATTGCCAAATGACCTCGCTCAGTGCGGTCTCGAAAGAGGAAGAGTACTCGAGTGGTCTTGCGCCCTGCTTCAATTCTTTGACAAGACAAACATTCACGTAACAGAGCTGCTCTGGTTCCTTTGCTTCTTCTCGCCGTCGCCACATTTGGCCGGTCTTGTAAAAGCGTGTCGCGCGAACCTCGAAGGTTATCAACCTATCGTACCCGAGGTGGACCACCCAACGCAATAGGACACCGTAGAAGTGGAACAACCGCGGCGACGGGCCAAAACGCGACATCTTGTTCAGAGAGGCAACGTGTCGGAGCGAATGTGTACTTGCACCACCTCCGAGGTTCTCCTTTTCTCGACAAGCCACCTACGACGCCTGACGAAGAGTCCTCCAGAGCCGATTATTTCTTACTGGTGTAGGTACGAGTTGT
Source organism: Amoebophrya sp. A120 (assembly GCA_905178155.1). Lineage (NCBI taxonomy): Eukaryota > Dinophyceae > Syndiniales > Amoebophryaceae > Amoebophrya > Amoebophrya sp. A120. The sequence continues at coordinate 9,119,355 of CAJINV010000003.1, forward strand.
ATCTCTCTATCTTTTCTGCGAGCGCTCAAAAAAAAAACCGAGGCAGGCACACTCGGAGACCCAAAGCGCAAAAAACGGCAAGAGTGTGGCGCGTAACCAGGCTCTTCTTGGTTTCGCTTTTGCTTTTGGTCAACACCAACAGAAAATTTTGCATGACAACGAGCGACACGACCTAGTACAAGGAGATCGGATGATGTAACAAATATCTTGTACTTGAGTTGGCGCAGCTCCGTCTCGCTCTCGCAGCCGTCACGGGAACAAAAGAATTGCAGCCTACAAGGAGTTGAACTTGAACATCCAATGAACCACCAAGAGGTAGACGCAGACCTGCGACTGTGAAAGCAAAAACAAATAAACATCGACTCGCGTCGCTCTCTCCGACCGGAACGGCAAGATTCCCATCTTTCTAGATGATAAAGAAGAATGAATGCTTTAAATTTGAAGAGCTTCATACATGTCATCGAACCTGTGAAATCGAACAGAAATCGTACAGAAGTGTCAACAACGTCCGTGAACGGATCCGTCCGCCAGGGCCCATCGGAATATCGAGTTGTGGTGCCGCTGTCTTTCCTCGGCGTTCAGGTTCAGCTGGGGAATAAATGCTTTTACAACAAGCAACAAGTCAGTGTTCAGCTGGGGAAATACTCGACGTGGTCGAACTTATCGCTGCCGACACGCATCCACCACACGTAATCACTGTCAACGTAGATGGTAGAATTAGCGTACCGATGGCCAAACGCGTTATAGGGTGGGGTTCCGGGTGTGCGGCTGTGTAACAGGGAGAGCCCGATTCCCGGAAAATTTGCCAAATTGAAGTCGTGCCCCGAGGCGTAGTATTGGGTTTTCGCGGCGTATGCGTACATATCCTGCAGGAAGCCCTGCAAGGAATGATCTCCGTCGAGAAACACCACATCTAGGTCTTCCAAGTTGTGGGTGGCTCTCATGCTATTGCGGCGATGAACGAATAGCCCTACGCTGTCACGGCCGACGCGCTGGTTCTCCTCGACGATGAAAGGCCCCGGGATCTGTGTCCGGTACCGTTGGCGGGCACGCCTCAGCAGAATTTGCGGAGTGACTACCGGTTCCGCTGGCTTGACCACTTCTGATGGCGCGGCTTCTCGGCTCGCGATGCTGCTTGTCGATGCTGTTCTTGCAGTGCTCGTAGATGAGATTGCAGATGTAGATGAAGTGCTAGTGCTTCTGCTGTCTTCAAGTAGAACATCATCCTCTACAACGTGCTCTTGTTCTTGCTTGTGATTTTCACGTTGAGCAGCGGCTACGAGTTCTTTTTCAGGATGATCTCCTCGCGATCGTTCATCTTCAGGATGATCCTCGGCTTCAGGGTCGTTGGTCATGGTGGCGAAGTGCGTGAGATTCCTTATCACCGATTCGTAGACCGTGTCGGCCGATTCGGAAACGTCCGTCACTTCGGCCATCAGTCGAAACTCGTCCATTTCCTGCAGCCAGGGGTCCACCAGATGGTACTGAATCAGGATCCAGCCCGGTAGTTGGCATCGCGCGAGAACGTCCATTGTCGTTTTCCCTTGGAAGATGCCGATCTCCGCGACGCGCAGCAAGTACGCATCTTGCATCAGCTTCTTGCGCAGAAACAAAAAGACCTCCTGTCGCAGTTTCTCCATCAGTGCGAAATTCACAGACTCGGCAAGATGTATCGCGACCGGCGTAATCTCGTCCTCTACTCTACTCCGCTCGTCAATGCTGCTCTGCTCCGCCTTGGAAGGAGGTAGAGAATCACCAACATCTTCGTCTTCGTTAGTACCGCCTCTTCCTGTTCGACTGCGTGCGTCCGGATCATTTTTTCCGTCGTCGTCGTCGTCCGGTTCACGTGCGGCGCCCTTGTTCTCTTGTTTAGACAAGAAGGTTTGCAACTGGTTGAGGCGGTGCGCCACGTTGCGCGCTTCCTGGCCAAATTGCTCGAGAATTGGCCTCGCCGAGTACCAGTGCTCAATCGGAACATACTCCAGCGGGGCCCCGCCTTGCTGGTTCTCCCGCCCCTGGTCCTGCTGCTTCGCAAAAAACCGGAGTCCAGCTAACACGGCGTCCATCGCGGTGTCTAGGCTGAATTCTCCATCTTCGTTTGTACTGATCTGAAAATCTCCCTCGAAGATGCCACCTTGGTCGGCGGAGCGCGTGCGCTCACTCAGCAATGTGAAGTCTTTCGGTGTGGGGTACAAAATCCACTGTCGGGTCTTCTCGAGGAGACGACCGAACAGGATCCGCTTTTCTGTGACCGCCTTCTGGAGCAGGGTGCAAAGGACCTCAGAGGCCTTTGTTACGCGTCGGTCCGCCGCGCCCCGTGTGCGCTCGCGCGGAAGATCAAACATGTTGAAGCCGGACCGCAGGTTTTTGCCGGTCGGCAGTAGAAGATCATGCCCCGATCTTCTCGCATGATCCGGCGGCTGCGCAAAACGAACGCTGCCGTAAGCCGCCAAATCAGTTTTAATTACGGACACAGCTGGCGGTGCCGCTGCACTTGTTTTATCCGCTTCGGCTTCGCTTGCTGCCGATGCCGCGGGCGACAGGTAACCGAACGTTTCCTCTGCGTAGTGTCGTAATTCCAGAGTTTCAATCAGCGTGTCCCAGTGCGAAAGGAAGTTGGCCGTCCATGCATGCCACACGTCGGCGACTGTGTAGATTCCGGTGCGGGGGAATCCCGACATTTCCACCAGTAATCGGTCTTCCCCACTGGCCTCCAGAGCGGCTAGCGTTTGCACACGGCTCCCAATCACGCTGCCACGAACAGCCTCCTCCTCGTCCCGTCGCAGGTCCATCAGAACGTGCCGAACCTCTTGAAACGTCTCGCCGCCCGCAAGCACCTCGCGATAATCGGCGGCTAGGGGAGCTGAGTGGTGCTGTTGTAATTTCAATTCTACGTCGCTTTTTAGCCTGGACGTGACATCAGAAACGAACGCTCCTGTGGCCTCCCCGTTGCGCCGAGCTTCCTCGCTAGTAACTGTGCGATCTCGGACCGGATTCGTACCAGCTCCAGCGCCGCCCGCGGCTATACTTCTCGTCCTCGAGAATGCAGAGCGCGGCCACCGTTCGCGAGGCAGCAAACTCAAAGAGGGCGGAGGGCGCCTGCCTTGTGGAGATTTTCTAGTGCCCGTACGTTGTACATTATCATTTCCAAAGTTACTGCGTTCCGCATCTTCGCTCAGGTCCTCTGAGGACGGCGAAGCAAATTCGGAGTCTGCTTCGTCGTCGTGCCCTAAAAGCTTTTTCCTAAAGCCCGGTCCGTTGCGGTCGTCGCTGTGTTCCTCCGCATACCCGAAATTATGCACCACTTCGCGAACAACGTCATTCTCTTCGTCAACCAGAAGCGTGCCTGTCCCCCCGTAGACGGCGTCACGTGGTGCTATGGAGCTCTCAACAAGCGTTACATTGATCCCTGTTGCATGCCTTGTGTATGTGCAAGAATACTAGCAAAACTGCAAGGGAAAGCTTGCCGCGGGTCTTGCATTTAAGTATTTACAGATTATTTGACATTGGCAAAAATTTCGGTGCTATGTGGTGCGTGGAGAACAAACTTGTCGTGCGAAGTAGCTTGATCGACGTGTCGTGAAGGGTTAACGTCAGTGAAGACTCTGACTCTGCACGACATCAAATCATGTAACAGCGATCGATGTCGCGTTTGAGAGTTCCATAGGTGCCGACACTTCGCCTCGGGCTTCCTCCAACTGCTTCTCGATGTCGCGGTCTTCGCGCCACTCCTCCCACGCTTTCAAGTGCTCACTCACCCAGAACAGTGGCGCCTGGCGCTCGATTGACTCGTGCATCGCGTAGGTGCAATTTCTTGGCAGAAAAACCGGCTGCGGCAGCACGTGGGTGATGTTCTGCGTAGACGACAAAATTCGGTGCTCCCACAGATAATGCCAGGGATCCCGCTGCAGAATGTCGCGCATGCTCCCTTCAAAGCTCTCCTCTTCCTCTTTCTCCTCGTTGTTGCTTTGTTCCACCCCGTTGTGGTCCCCTCCACCTCCTTGGTTGCTTTCTGAACTTGCCTGTTGCGCAGGCTCCACTTCAGCATCTCTTGCTGCTCTACTAAAACTGGGTCCACCGTCTTCCCGCAGGTGGTGTTCGTCTGGACTTGTCATTTGCGTGGAAGAACTGGAGGTGGCTCCAGCGTCTGCAGCGGCTCTTTCTGGTGCAACTTCTACCTGCGCCACTCGAAGTACGGAAGCTGGCTTCATCCACCCTTTGGGTTCGAGGAGCACTCCCATGTTTCCCAGAAACGTGTCGTCCCCACGAGATTCCGTCCATAGGCGCGTCCAGAGCTGCTCGGCACTGCACCGACTTCGCCCAGCACCGAAGGCTGGGTGGAACTTCGGCTCGCAACGGTCGTGCAGTGCCTGAAGATCCGTAAAAATGATACGATGCATGCGCTCGCAAAGGCTTTTCAACGCCAGGGCTTCCTGCATAACGCAATGCGGAAAACTTCTGCCATCCCGAACCCACTTCGGAGATAGCTCCAGGTCTGCGCTCCAAAACTTTTGGTGCGTGCGTAACCAGAAACGATAAGACGAAAGCACTTCCTCACACTGTGGGATTACGAAGTCGTAATCATGGTTCCTCGGCTTTCCACCGCCCTGCTTAGCGGAATTTCCGCCGTCGCCCTGCTCGATATTCCCATCGGAACCGGAAGATGGAACCGTGGGCCGCGATGCCACCACGGCAGGAAAGAAGAACTGCTGCAGTATAGCACCAGCAAAGCCCGCAACTAGCTGCAGTACCAAATATCCGGCCGTTGGCCTCGATGGTGAATCCGCTCCGCGCATCCTCATCTGCGTATCTGTGTGGGAAATATCAAGCACTTCTGCGACAACTAAAGAATTCCAGGCTTCACTTTTTTAAGTGCGAGCCAGCACGCTTCTGCAAGATGACACGAGATTAGCAGCCTCCGCGGGCCATCGGCATGCTCCTATCTTTACGATTACGTTGTTGGTATTGCTAGTATTTACAAACAGCATTGCCAGAAGATTTGAGCGGTTGTCTTTGATGTGTATGTGAATGCAACCAGCACCACCACGACACAACACGAATGAAACTGAGACCAGATAAATCAAGAAAACGATTCACCAACACGAACAAACAAGACAACAGAAAAAAAAAAAGTCGTTTGCATGGATCTATTTTCTTCAGATATTGTTTTTTTTTATACATCGAAAAAATAAGAAGCGTCAAGTACCACGAGCACGAGGCACGGAAAAAATTAGGAGGAAGCTCGATCCCTAGTACGATTTACACTATGAGCAGAATGTCGGTGTGAAAGGAGCAACGTGGTACTGTGAAAATGCTGGTAGCACAGAGGAGACTCCTACTCTTCGAACACTCAACATGCACAAGCTTCTTGCGAAGCTGCATTGCGAAGCGCCACAGGCTAAGCGCCGGAGGATATGCAAAAACTTCCTGCGCAAGAGGATATGCGCCATCTGCATTGCGAAGTGGAAGTAGTTTCATCGTGGCAAGGTATTAACTCTTCACTGTGTCTGGAAGCGTCCCAAACTTCGATACAAACATCACCTCCTCTCCTCCGGTGCTCGGATTGCGAATATACGCGGATCTGGCGTGCTTCAGAAGCCAAGCTGTTATTTGCATTTTGATTTTCGTTTTTGATAATAATTTCCTCGGCAATGAACAATGAATATCCGAGAGCACCATGCGCAAAGCCGAAAGCGGTCCTCAACACACAGGCGTCGTGAATGCTCGACTCTTTTGAACATTCAGCGGTCAACAATTTGTTAGTGCTACAACTAACAACACTTTTTTGCTGCTTACCAGCCGACTTCACTCCGGTGGGGAGAACGGGCTGAAGGAGGAATTCCAGGTCTTTCTGGTACCAGATTGGTGAGAGCGCGAAGAGGCGCTCCAACCGGGCCCGACTCTCGTCGGGCAACAGTTCGAGTTCTGCACGAATCACTTTGTCTCGAATCACGAAAAAAGGTGGCTTGATGTGGTCGCGCGTCAGCTGCATCTCGAGAAAGTCGACTGGAAGCTGCTCTGTCCACTTAGTCAGAAAATCGACAAGCGGTACTGAGGTGGCCTGCGCTGTGTCGAAAATCTGACGTGCCAGGATACGCAGCACCTTCGCAGTGTCGCGCATATCCAAGGAAAGACGCCACCACAGTCACACTTTTGCAAGTTTCGCATCTTCAGAAAAAAATTGTCTGGCGTGATAAAGTTTTCTTCTTGTATATTTGCAAACTGAAAAGTTTAACAGAAATCGCGTAAAATTAGTCTTGACTTTGGGGCATTTTTGCGCATGAGGACAAAGTTTTTTTCTTTGCAAAAAAAAAAAGTGCAAAAATGAATGTGATTCGTGCTTTTTTCTGGCATAGCGCAGGAACGATTTGCAGTCCCCAGTCATTTCGTCCTCCTGTACGCAGACGGCACGCAGCATGGTGGCCACCATCGGCTCGGTCACCAGAAACTCCAGCTCGAATTCGTACTGAAATCCGTACACACACTTGTCTAGGTGGAACGTTTTCTTCTCCTGGTCCATGTACTCCTCCGAGCTCTGCATCCACAGTAGCGTTTCCAGTAGCTTTATGCAAGAAAAAAACTGTGTAAGTGTAACTCTGTAATGCAGAACATGCAATAGGGTTACGCCTGTCATGCCAGACAGCCATGAAGTCCTCCTTTCGTGTGTGTTTTCCCTTACAAGCCACGCATGACAGGTTTTCTCTGTCATGTGGAGCAAATTTGTGATGCTGTCAGCCAAAGAAAGGTACACTAACACAGTTTTTTTCTTGGATAAGCTTATCGTGTGCGGCGGTGTCCAGGAACTGGTACCCCTTCCCGGCGGTCCGCACGATCTGGGTGCTGGCCCGCAGCACCTCCTGCAAGGTCTCGTCGTTCATGCTTAGCCGGTACCGCAACTCCTCCCCGGTGCAGTACTTTTTCAGGTTGGATTCGTAGCCGGGCATCCAGAAGCAGGGGTATTCCTTCTCAAGGAGTCGCCAGACTTCGGAACGATCCGGGGTTTTGGGTCGGAGCAGCACGATGTCCTCAAAACCCGTGAAAATTTCCAGTCGCTTCTTCCTTTGTTCAACATCCACTACGCTACTAGTCGAGGATGCAATCGGCGGGACACCAACTGCCGAAGACGATGACAGTGTCGCTCCGCCTCTTGTTCCCGAGGGGGGGCCGGGCAGGTTTCCGTCGGGAGCCCCTGTACCTTGTTCTTCCAAGGCAAGGCTGCCAGGATCGGGCGCAGATGCCTTCAGTCTTTTCGGAGCGGGACCGGTGGCGATGGACGAGCTTTCCCGATTGTCGGCACCTGTGCCAAGAACGAGCGGAAAAACAATGGAGAGCAAGCTTGTTCGGTACTGTAGTAGCTAAGTACCAAGGCGAGCCAGACAAAACATAAAGAAGAAATCGAATCAACAGGGATACAAGTGCACCTGCTTCGCAATGCCCGAAAGTAAAAGAAAGCAGCTGCAGCTACAGGCAGCTGCAGAGAGAATAAAAAGAAGTCTGTTTGTTTGTCCATCCGAGATTAAGTAAAATTAAATGCCATTCTAAACCTTCTAAATTCAAACATCATTCGTATCTAATTTATTACAGTTTTCCTCTGGAGCTGTACCTGACGAAGCGGCTGACTGTGTCGGTCTACTCTCCCCGACTTTGATCAGTAGCTGCGAGTTCGAATTTTTGAGTTGGTACAAGGAAAACTGCTTTTCGGCTGTCACCAGTGTGGCGGCATCGTCCCGCATTCCCACCAAAACCACCTCCTGTCGGAGCTTCGGAATGCAGTCCGGAGCTCCGTTCAACAGCAGTGCGGCTTCCTCGTCTTCTGGTGCCGCAGCGGAGCTCCGCCCCCGGCTGCCTTCTGCTCCTGCATCGGCATCTGCCATGTCGACATCGCCCAGAGAAGATGCGCTGTTGCAGGGCGTGGTCTCTTTCTTGCTTATGTTTCTTTGCGACGTCGACGAACACGCTGGTGCGCTCTGGTGCGACAGCAGCTTGTCTAAAATTTCCGTACTTACTTCAAGCATAAAGTGATCCGCAGAAAGTGGCCGGAAGTCGTTCGCGTAACCAAAGGACACCTCGGACACCTTCTCGAGGTAGGTGCACGAACTTATCTCCGCACTCGTCATTGTATTTCCATTCAATATCGGCACTTGTGGAGTAAAAGCTGACTAGCTTGTTACAAGGAAAGACGCTCCCGAATGGGCGGCGGAATGTGAAAAATTCACTAGTCGTGTTGGAAGTGTACCACCCTCGGTCGATATGAAGAGATAGAAGAACCAAAAGCTACGTGCTGTGTGAGTTTGTGTGTCATAGCCATCCCTAATGCATCATATGATCAAAATACCATTATTTATACGTCACAGCAAACAAGTACTACTTCACTAGTATCTATCTTCAGCAGGCTCAATATCAGTTTTCGATTTAACATTGAGGGTCTCAAATTCAGATTATGATTCAAATTCAATGTATCTACAACACACCACGTATTAAGGTCCAAACTTCACTGAGTGTTCAGCACCTCGGTTATTCACCTTCAACAGGCTGACACCGTCCGATAAATATCTCCGGATATTACGCGGCAACAAGGCAAGAAATCCAAGCAGGATATTCGCGTACCTACCCTGATAGTAGGAGTAAAATGGCACTGGCTGTGCTAGAAGATCTTCTACTTCTACTAGACAGACGAACTGGCTAACAACAAACTGGCTAAAGACAAACGGGCTGAGATGCAGATCTTCACTGATATTGGGAAGATCACGATTGTACTAGAGCTAGTAGCCGTCAAACAATCATGTTTGATGAGCAATTTCGTCAACTGCCCCCATTTTTTTTTCCAAAACTATTGACGTTTGCAGCAGAAGACTGGCCAGTAATACACCAAAATTGTTCACACGGTGACTTCTACCTCGTCACTCCTCTTCCTTTGTCTGCTTTTCGAAACACAAGAAGATATCATCTGCGTCGGCTTCACGTTGCATTCACGACACGCCCAAGCAACGCATGTGCAAGCATATCTTCGCGCCAATATCAAAATCTGGCAGTACCATGATGATCGCAAAATGAAGTCGAAACCTGGAGCAGAATTTGTCGGCTGAGGCATCGCATAAACTTTACGCTTTGAAGTCAAATTGAAGTCGTGTGGTCGCACAAATTGAAGTCCTCCGACTTGCGCGGAGGTCCAATTCAGTTTGGCAATAATATTATGGCCAACGAGCACGCGTAACTGTATCCGAACTTACGGACCGGAAAAAAGTTGTTCTTGTTCATCTTCTAAGTATCTGAATAGACGCAGACGCTATGGTGCGTTATGATTCATCTATACGCATCTATTTCTGCCTAGTAAGTATTAACATGATTACCAAAGACTGTACGTTTTCGCCGATCGAGCTGAGCCCGAAGTATTCCTCGCACAGGCACGCATGAACGTCACCAGGCAATATTTCTTGCGCCGATGTTCAATCATCCCGCCTGTTGCATTAGCTGGCGTGGGTGTCGTGATGCAGATGCTTCTATTGCAGCGAAGAGTAATCAGCCTGCTTCTGCACACTGGTACTGTAAAACTTGTTAGTCACAGCATCTTCGAAAACTAACACAAAATCTAGAATCAAGAATTACACTACAGCGTTCTTGCAGCAGCTGGTGTAGATTGATAGTGCATTGAACTCTTTCCGAAAAGTAAAGACTTGACTGCAGCGCACCACGCATGGGGTATTGACAAGCACGACGAAGGACGTGGTATTCTAGGTCGCCTATTCGTGAATTTCCAGCCCACTCTCTGCTGCTGCAAGAAGCGAGCCATCCTTTGTTTCGAAGGACGTGGATCGCGGGGGAAGCGGTTCGTCCGTCCACAGCTCCGCGTGACCGTCTTCTGCGCAGGCACGCCACGAACGCTTTTCTTGCATACAACGCATGACCGCGTCGTACCAGAAACCCCTTTTCCCAGGTCGGAGGTCGACAAGCGGAAAGTAGTACACACGAAACCGGCTCTCGGTCGTGTCAAAGATTGGCAGCCCGAAGTTGCCGCATCCGTGCATGCCCCAGCCTGCTACCATGTAGCCGGCCCTGTGGTCGCTGTTCTTCACATTACAGTGCACGTGGCCCATGATGTGGCGCACACGCGGAGTAGCAGTTGCGTCGATGGGTCGACCACGTGTGGCGCTCCAACTCGGTGTGCCGTGCTCGGATTCTGCCATGTTTTTCGGCTCCTGGTGGCTTTGGTCACCGTCGGCGCGCAGGCCGAGGTCAGCGTAGTGAAATTGCTGGCATTCGGGCACGGTGTCTACCATCCGCTTGGCAACGTCAGAAACGGCCATGGAGAGCGAGTGCTCCCGGTTGCAGCCGGAATTGCATATGTTCCAGTGGCCCAGCACAAAAAGCGTGTGCACTGTCTTTTCCGCCAGGGCAAAGCTGCATGCCTCCACGAACCGATCGCGGAGCGACTCCCACGAATACAGAGCCGAGTACCCGACAAACAGCACGTTGCCCATCTGCGTGTAGAAAAAGGTGTTGTCTGCGTGTGTGGGGTTGCAGCCAAGATACAGTGGATGACCTGCGGTTGGATCAATCGAAAGGTTGTACGGGAGGATCGCATCGCTCCTGCTAGAATTGGTCCAGTTGTCGTGCAGCCTCGAGGAAACTTGCTCAAATCGCGGGCGTTCGCTCGCAGAACGTCTGCTGGTACGACCGCGCAGCTGGTCTGGGACACTGGCCACAACGTCCTGTCCGTAGTACTGAACGAACCCGTTGCCACACTGGTCGAACGTGGTACCGACGGTAGGGCTCCCCAAAACCCAGTAGTCGTGATTTCCGGGTACCGTCAGAAACACCTTGCTTCGCGTGGCGTCGTCCAGTTGCGAGAAAAACCACTCTGTGGCATCGCCCGTGCGGTCGTAAAAATTGTCTCCCAGAATCCCCCAATAGCTCACGTCCGGCATACTTCCCACAAAGGTCCGCAGCAGCGTCGGCGTCCTCTGCGACAGACGAAATTCCGGTTCGTAAATGCAATCAATTAGAGTGGTGATGGAATCCGCAACGAAGCAGGGGTCCGCGATAAACACGCCCGTGATCCCCGCCCCCTGCGCCGGCAACGGCGGCAGGTCGACGCCAAGAAACGATGCGCGGCCCTCGTCGCTGATCGACGCAGCTTTCGTCTTTTCTTCTCCATGACGAGGAAGACCAGCGCGGGTAACTCGTCCACCAGACTTCGTTTCTCCTTGATTTTTCATGAGAACGCGCACGGCATCCGTGCGGCTGCGGTCGACAATCTCAGAATGCAGATAATTCTGCGTCCACGCCCATTTGAATCTCGATGCGTAAGACTGGCCTACGATTGTTGTTCCTGGTTCAACCTCGGTTTTCAGAGATGATGAACCAGCGTAGTACACATCTTCATTCGTTGCGCTTCTTGCAGTGGCTCCTTCCCCAGCTTTTGACAGAAGTTCGATCCGCAAATCCGATGCATTCTTGGTGATTACGGAAACGCGTAACTTGTTGTAACCCCGCGATGCCATGGCTTTCGTCACGCGCACATTCCACAAACCGTCCTGCTTGACCTGCTTGTCGTGCACCCCGTCGCTATCGATCCTTCGCCGTTCGGCGGACACAGTAGTTTTAGTTGCTGAAACGTCATCACTTCCATCCTCTTCTGCCGTGAGCTCCTGCTTTTGCGAAGTTCTCCACCAAGGGCTTCCCCCTCCCGTGTCCGTGTCTAGAAAGACTGACTGCAACCAGGAGAGAATAGAGCTGCTAGACGCGACCAGAGTGTCGTGCCACCACGATGCCAGACCCGGCCCTATTCCGCCTCCTGAAGAGTTTACTAGAATGCGTCGGCGAGATTCGATCGAACGGGAATGCACTCGCTCCGTCTGGCTTACAGAACCAACTACATCGCGCTCTTGCTGAGACTTTCGCACGGGGTTGTCCAATAACACCCGGCGGCTGCGCTCGGCGTGAGCTTCTGCAGTGCAGTGCGTGGCAGCGCACGTGCGCGGATCCAACAAGCCGCAAGCTCCAAAATGCGTGCAATTGCCCGTCCACTCGACGTACCGGCAAACGCCACAAATCCTTTCCTCAAATTTTGCCTGTAGCACACTGTTGTCGTGGTTGTGCAGGGACACGCGCAGGTCTTCCGAGGTGCCGGTGGGATCCGGGGCCGTGCTGGACGAAGAACCCCCTTGGGCCCCCAAGGCCCGCGAAAGACTCAGCACCGACGTTCCCAAAGATATCCGCACACAAGCATCGCTATACCGCCTTCGACAAAACATCGCAGAAAAAAGGGGAAAACGAAAAAGCATCATGATCATTTTCGGAATCGGATTTTTAAGCAATGAGTATCAAACCAGGTCCGGCCTTTTTTCCATGTGCGTGCGGCTCGTCTCGGCACCGCGTGGACGCTCCACAGAATGGTGATTCGCTTACTTATTTCGTTTTTTCCATCTCGCGGAGCTTTTTCTGGTGTTTCACTGTATATCAATATCTACGTAGATGCGCAGTTAAGCATGATTTCATCTTTCGCCGGAAATTGCAACTGGCAACTACTATAAATTTGTACTTTTTTATGGGTGATACTGAGTGCAACATGATGTTGAGGCCCTGGGGATTCGGTCATTGAAAGCCAGATACGCCACTGAGTAGCGCGCGGGTGCGTGTCGGGGAACTGCTACTGGATCGTAGAGGAGCTGGAGCTGCAAGTGTACACTACAACTCGCTCACATTTGATAAAATGCAATATTGCACGTGGAACACTCTTGGCCACGGATGTATAGAATGCCAAAGGGAGGTGGGACTTTATTTCGTATTTCTCTAAACCTTGAGTAGTTGAGACATGTCGCATTGTCAACCCAATGGGAACATGTTGGCATGCCGTGGAACACTGCTCTTGGCCACAAGTTCAAAAAACGGCAACGCGTGTGCCGCTGGCATCGGGAATTTTAAGTGTTCGTGTGCTACTCTCGACATTCCGCTGACACTGACAACCACAGAAAACGGAACAAATCCTAAAACATCTCAAATGCGTATTTTGGACACGATAGGCAATTGGTATTAAACATGAACGCAACAACCTTGGTGCGTCGTGCCTGCATCAATCGATCCTTCACGAACCCGCTGGTGTAAAGCAGCAGGATCAGGATGAAAAAGCTACTAGAAACCACTAATTCTTGCAACAACATTTACTGCTACGGTTAATACGGTATCTCTATCTTCATCATGAACTATGACTCGTTTTCGATCGACCACTCACAAATAGAGGCACAGGAGGGGAGCATAAAGCTCCTCGCAGTATATCAATGCTTCGCTCCCTTTCGCTACAACAATAGCACAAAAGATCAAAAACCTAAAGATACAAGTAATACGCGCGAACGCGAAGCAAATAAAGAAGAAGAGAAAATAAAACTGGATGAGCGCGAATAAACTAAAACCACTCCCTAGCTGGAAATTGGAAAGGGTCCATCCGGCGCACGAGCTTGCTCACACTTTCGATGCTGCCCCTGGCGCAAAGACAGCCCAACCATAAATGCATGCCGTACTTCTGATTATGAAGACCACTAGAAGAACAAAAACAAATTCTTACTGTAGTAACGACTTACAGTTACATTTAAGATTCCAATGGCTCAGCGCCAAACCACATCTGTAATTACGTTGGTCTACCTCTGTATCAAAGAAACCCGTGAAGAAGGGCGAGAAAAAGCGGGGGGCCAGTAAGCCCCGCGTCTCTATGACTCGCAGAGTGAGAAACACAGCTTATCCTGATGTTGAGAAGACGACAACTATAAGCGCAGCGTGTTGAGAGTTGAGTATTTACTGCCATTTGATTTTGTTTTTGACTGCATCATACATATAAATTATACGAACGAAGAAACCCTTAAACTCGATACTCAAATTGTTCTCAGTGCTTTTTATTTGCGCTAGCTTGCGCAGGGCAAACGTTAGACTTAGACCTCAAGGCCAAGGAATCACATATATAGCACTTTGAGTTTTTCTGTGCCTTTCATTTCAAGTTCAAGAAAGATAGTGAAGTATCAAGACAAATAATTATATTATACACAAACTGAAGCTGAATTTTAGCATGAAATACAGGGTTTTTTTGAGGAAATTATAATATACGCATTTCAATCCAGTAGTGCAAAACGGATGGTGCCGTTTTGTACTTTTCAGCAGGAAACGTCATGACGCTTATAAATATATAAGTGCAGCGAGCTGTTTTCTGGTACCCACGTATTGCTTGACGTTTGTGGATGTCTAGGCTGCAACAACTTCGACTAGATACGAGGTCAATACGGTGGCCTCCTCCCATGTGCCACGATCGCCAGAGGCAGAGCTACGCCTAGCTATCCCAGGCTCACGAATTGTGGACATGAGACTTCTCTAGCGCACTTCTCATTCAAAAAGTCTTGTTAGTACTAGTCATTTTATCAAATTGAAATTTGTAGCCGGTACCTTTGTTGTATCTGTTGAGAACTCCATCAAGCACGACGCCAAGTTTTGCGGACAGCTGCTGCGTGCTCATACTGCAAATTACAGAATCGTGATTTTTTGCAAAATCTCGCTGTTGGTTGATGAAGGTTTCAAATTTGTCCAGCACGGGGTGCGTTTTGGACAAAATTTTTCTGTGCAACAATAAAACAGCCATCACATTGCTGCAAGCGCCGCAACATCACGAATTTGTGTTGTGTTGCACAAACTCAAACAGAAGGCCTAAAGAGGACAATCGCAATAAATCTGCATGACTGTGATGCGTTTTTGCGCACGGCAGAGTTTTTGCATTGCAAGCATAGGCGTGTTGAAAGTCGACGAATGTGATCGCGATGGTGTTTTCTTGTTGAATATTTTCGGTCTGGGTGGTAATAGGCTGTCTCTCCTTCATCGGTCTGGAACCACTTCCAGTCTGGGGGTAGCTTCGCTTCTGACGCAAACTCGGCAATCCACCTGTGATTCAGATAGAAGTCTACTTTGTCGTATTAATCGTAAAGAGAACATCAGCATACACTTAGAAAAGAAGACGGGCCACCGTCCTAGTTGCTCATCTAGTAGCGGAAATAACGCAAAGAAAAACGACAACGAGATAGAATAAAGGCACGCAGGACTACATAATAGATACAGCAGGTGCTTTTCGGTTGCGATATCAATGCCGATTATCCTGGCTGCCGAGAGCACTGCTGCCTCGCGGCGACGCACCTCGGCTGGGTCTTCCAGTCGCCTCCTCACTTCTGGCGCCATTTTTCCAAACCGTAACCGTGGATGCGCAAGAGCAAGCTCCGGCCCCGGTCTCGGTTAAGTACGTAATAGAGATCAACAGAACTCAGATAACAGCTCCGAGAAAAGAGGTAAGTAAGTAACGCCACCTAACGCAGCACTGCACTCGTCTCGTCGACCATCAAGCCAAAAATTGCAATTTAATGATATTTTCTTTTTTTACAATGCAGCTTGCGATGTCAAATTTCCTAACGCACTGGCGATGCAAGAAACCGTGCCAGTGCAGCCGAAACTTCTACCCATCCCGGCAGCTAGTAGTCCTCATCCTCAATGCTCTCAGTCACACTCCTTTCCTCTCGCAGTCCCTCGCTCTCGGACGAGAACGAGTGCCGAGCTCGTGTTAATATTTTCATGAAAAATATGAATCAATGGCTTAGCATCGCTTCTCCACCCATTTTCTAGTCTGCAACCTGGCTCAATATTCCCTTGTGGCCTGCTTGCCCGCTACCTAGTTCCGGCTTCATGCGCATTCTCTATTCATTTCACTCAATCAGAACCTAGCTAAAAAAGACTCTGGCTCGATAAACCGGCTGAGCAAGGACAAAATTTGTGTATACCTCAGGTAGGACGAAGCGGAGATTCAAAACTCCCGCCTGACCTTACAAAAATCTTGCGAGAATGCGTAAACAAATTGCGCACGAGCCTGCACGACTTTTTTGCAAAACAAGTACTTACTTAGTACGGCCGGGCTTTTTCAGACAAGCCGCGCAGCAAGAGCAAGAAGCTGTCCAGCTTACCGCCACGCCAAGACTCACTTACACTTCTTTTTTTTTGGTTCCAAACTGAAATACATCGTCGACAATCTGCACGGTTCCAAACTGACGGAATCAAATGTCAAAGAAATCATCAAAGAGAGCGCATCAAAGAATCATTAGTATCAGAGCACTTGACGCGCTCGCGCAAAAGAGACATATTTGACTTATTTTTGACTCGTGCTTCACAGAGCAGTAAATCAAAATCGCATGCAAAAAGTGCCAGAATGGTTTCATCCTGATGCTCTGCATGCTTGCTCCAAAATTCGAAAAGTTTCATGATTTGCATTTCTCAGGAGTGTATCATGAACATATGTAGCATCTGAATGTTTGAGTTTGCAAGCCTTTCTCTTCGGCGAGAGCCAAGCGATCTTCCTCTCTTGTAACTTCTGCAAGTGTCAGTTTGTCTTTGTTCCTATTGCGAAGTCCGCATTACTTAGATCGGACGCGTCCCCGGCTTCCAGGCCCCGTTCGCCCCGACGTAGGCAGTAGATCCGGGCTGGCCCGTATGGTACGAAAAAAAGTGTCTCGCTGTTACTGTGGTTGTGGTGCCCGTGAGGTGTTGATAGTCATGATTTAGATTTTGGTTTTGCAGGATCTGCATACAAGTACACATTTGTGCTGATCACAAGGAAATTCAAATTTTCGCTTTCCGATAAAAACTTTCTAGTAAGGCCGGAGATGAACATACCGATACGTAACTTAAAGTGCCCCCTTTTGCAGTTCATTGTGAGACTATCATTCAAAGCTTCCCCTTCATGAATTGCTGTAGTGCATCCTCCGCATCACAGTTTCACAGCGACGCAGTTTTTTCCAGCGTAGCCCTTCCAGTCCTCATAGTAGGTGACCACGTCCTTGAACTCGTTGCCCGGGTAGCCCCGCTCCAGAACCTATGAACTGCAACCAGCAGGTCTGGGGCTGAGTGTGATTCTGGAAAAACGCACAGCTTGCGCTCGTCGCAAACTCTGTATCTGTAACTGTATGAAATAGCATGACAGCTAGTAGATCTAAATAATAGTCCCACTCCAGATCCAGCCCGGACCTGAGTCAAAATTCCCCGGCGTAGATCCCTGTAGCAAACGATATCCCACTTGTTCTGCACAAAGCACCCGGGGGGCGGAGCCTTGAAACTGAAGGGCCCCACCTCAATGTTGTGCTGCTGCAGCTCCAGCGGGGAGAACCCCCAGCACATCTTGTAGTCATCCTCGTCTCCACTGGTGCTGATTCCAAAAATGTACTTCTCCTCCTTTCCGTCCACCGTGGCCTCCGCCTGCTGCGGGTTCACGAATCCCTGGAACTCCGCGACCTCCATGTCGTCGTCCCCACAGGTGGACGTGCCTTTGATCAGCAGAAGCCGGTTGGAGTTGGCGAATCCGGTCCCATACACATTCACTGTGCAAAACCGCCCGATCGTACAATCTGCGGAGAAGTCCACGAAGGGCCCCTTCATCTCGAATATGCCGACCTCAGGGTAGTTTCAGGATTGATATCAGGACTTAACTATGTATACGCACAGCTTTACCACGAGTGAAGACTAAGCGACCGACAACATGCGGGTTTTTTTATGCCTTGAAATTTCGACTTTTTGTTAGCCCTCATATTGCACTTGTTCACAAGCAGTACGAAGTTGGTTTGTTTGATACATCGCGCTATACTCCAAATTGAAATTGTAGTTCGTACAGGGAGATTGTGATTGAAATGTCTGTGCATTTCTCCTTGAAAGGAGGATGCGAATGCGCCACCGACGCGCACCAACATATACGAAGTATTTCCTTGTTGTTCGAAATAGCGTGACCCCGCAGCACTGGCTGTGAGGTGGCTGGTCTATTCTAGTCTTCATCTGCTGAAATCTTAATTGCGGCTGTGGGACATACAAAAGGGCACGCACACATAAACTGAAACACAAAACAACGCTGCATCGAGTACATTGAAAATTGTGCCGAGAGAAGTTGATACCTGTGTAATATAGCTGGTCACACCGGTTTGGGGACTGTGCGACCAGCACAGCTTGTAATGGTCCCCGATACATGTATTAGACGGGTCGTCGATTATATGGAGCAGAAAAGTCGCCTCGATGCCATATTTGCGCGTAATTTGTTGCCGTTATCAAGGACAGCATGAAAGCCCCTGCCGCACCGCTTCGATTGCGCAAACCTGCACAACTGTTAGC
The DNA here is from genome assembly GCA_905178155.1 of Amoebophrya sp. A120. Taxonomy (NCBI): domain Eukaryota; class Dinophyceae; order Syndiniales; family Amoebophryaceae; genus Amoebophrya; species Amoebophrya sp. A120. Next base: position 9,137,520 of record CAJINV010000003.1, read on the forward strand.
AACCACCCGGCCTCGCGGCCCGATTTCTGCCATTAGTTCTTTTCGGTTTTTCTTTTTTTAGGCCCCGGTTGCTCTGCGTCCCAGAGTCTGCAAAACCATGACTGACAAGTGGCGGGGACCGTAACCCTTCTTGTCGTGGTCGGCCGTTGCTAGTGCTTACCCCTACGAACAACACAGCTAGAACACAGCGGCCTCGTTTGGCGCAGCGCACGATAACCGCGGAGGAGTCAGCTTTTTAACAGTTGAAGGGGTCCACTTACGTTAAAGAGGCGGGGCGGCCAGCTCCTGCCGCCTATCCCTACGCGGATGGATAGACCTACAAAAAATAGAGGGAAGCCAGTCCCAGACCCAGTCCCTGTCCCACTGCGCATGAAACCCGGTCAATAAATATGGCATCGATATCAATACACTTCTGTGTCGGATATACTCTGCAGGCCACATACGATCCTCCTACGGTGACGATACCCACGTATAGACAGGCAAAGCCACTTACACACAGGATCTTTTCCTTGTTCTTGACTCTCGCCTTGAATCATGACGTACACTTCTCACCGCGAATCCAAGTAGCATTGACAAGGCGAAAAAATCTCAATCATGTTCATACATAGCTATCCATCCGCATCCCATCGTGTAGTTGACAGCATGACAATTATTCCTGCTCGTCTTGCGAGGCTCCTGCTACAACGCATTCATCTCGACAACAGGAGAACCCGGCCAAAAACCTGGCCCTGGTCCGGTGCTTCTTACTTTTAATAGCCAGATCCTCGTGATAACCCCTTTGCCTTTCATAGCATGCGGTACTGGTTATCGTAATCGTCGTCAGACACCAGTCGCGGATTGGTCAGCCCCACCATGGCGCCAGGCGTAGCGGCGGCGTTCCCGCAAGGTTGGCTGGAAGTGATGATGTACACCTGGTTGGTGTTCGCGAGACCGAAGCCCTCCAGCAGGATGGTGCAGGCCTGTCCAAGCGTGCACGCTACGGTGGGGCCCCGCACCTCGTACCACGAGTTGGTGAACGCATTGGGAACGCGGGCAGGATTTTCCGTGAACAGCGTTCCCTTGTGATTCGTCAAACTCGTCTCGTACAGGTACCAGCCCTGGTAGGGACCAGATAACACCTTGTACGTGTTGCCGTCGTTCGCGTCCTGCTGAGCAGTGATGGCTTCGTTCGTTTCCAGTGTGCACAGTACTTGGTAGATGCCCAGAATCTGGGCCACGTTGTACGTGCCGTCGAAACACTTGAAAAGCCTCTGCTTCGGTCCGTAAACGGTGAAGAAACCGATCGTGACCTTGTAGTCCTGATACGTGGTAAGAGAGCTGGGATTGTGTGCCCAACACACCTTGCCGTTGATGCCTGGGCGCCCGGCAAAAGGCGACCCGGTCAAGTACGTGTCCGCGGCATTAGCGGCCCCGGACAGCGCGGTGGCCTTCGGATTGGTCTGCCCGGTCAGGTAGTGCAACGTCGGAGTGGTGTCACCGCAGTTGCTGCCTCGATCGATGATCAGCAGCGCATTCGTGGAAGCTAAGTCGGTGCCGGTCAAAGGAATGTCGCACGGCATCGAAAGGTAGCAAAACTTCGGCACCTGCACGGGCCCCACCATCTTGAAGGGCCCGATCTCAAACTTGAACCCCTGCAGGTAGAGCGGATCCGTACTGACCGGCGGGTCGAACGCGAAGCAGAGCCGATACATCCCTGGCGTTCCGAGCAGCGGCGTCTGAGTATCAAAGTGAAAAATCCCCCCTCCCCGTATCAAAACGGAAATCTGTGATGCGGCATTTGTGTACACAAATCCAACCTGTCTAGCAGTAGAGAACTGCAGGCAGATGCAGTGCCTGAGTAGGGGCGTTTTGCTGTAGGCGCCTAGCAAGGCAGGCACATCCTCTGTAGGCGATACAGCATTACAAAGCGCCTGCGAAACGCGGCCGATTCTCTGGCTTTGCCCTCTTGCAATACAGGGACGATTTGTGGTCACAAATCAGCATCACAAATTTTCAGTAGTGCCCCTTTTTGGTATGGGGAGGGGGTATTTTTCCTCACAATACTGAAAACTGAACTTGTTGAAGTTGCCGTCTTGATCGGTTTGTACGGGGTTCGGGAAGTTTGTGAATACCGCCAGCTGCGCATTGGTTGCGCCGCACTCCGTACCGTACTCAATGATGGCCGCCTCCTGGGTAGCCGCGAGCCCCACACCTGTGATAGCGACCTGGCAAACTTCACCCAGGGTGCACGTTACCAGTGTCTCATAGTTGGCACCGACCAGCGTGAACATGCCTACTTGGACATTGTACTCTTCCACGTTTTCTGCATTGCGAACCTGTCTGGGTCTGGAAGAGTTCCAACGAGTGACGCACACTCCGGATCACACAAACTGTCTTTGCGTTGCATCAACGACACTCACCGGAACAGGCAGCGAAAAAACTGCGCATTTGCGTTGCATCAACGACACTCACCGGAACAGGCAGCAAAAAAACTGCGCAAAGCCTGTCGATATTACTTTTGCGTGCATTCCAGATCCAGACCATCTACGTTGACCGCACGACGCATGACAAACAAGCGCACTCTTGTTCCAGGCCCAGACATATTTGCACTTGATACCTTTGCGAGGGTCCGATTCGTGGTGTTCACCGTAGCAGCGTGACTCCAACACACGCGGTAAAACTGTCCCGCGATGCCGGTGGTTATTGGGCCGACCTTGTACGTGTTGTAGCTGCCGTCTTGCTGCACGAAAGTCGGAAGCGTGACACCCTCAAAATCCACTGGCGTTGCACCGGCATCGCCGCACGCAACATCCTGGTTGGATGCATCCTGATTTAATGAGATCAGAAGATTCTCGCATATTCATCGCCCTGATGCAGCGTCGTGACATAGAATTTTCTACCCTGGGTTTTCATTCCCGCCACATGGCGCAGCCGCGCGACAAACGTAAAAAGCAACTCCCAGAGCCGAGTTTTTACTTTTACAATAATCAAATTACAAGAGCTACATGTTGAGTACCCGGTAATTGATGATCAAGATGGAGTTTGTCGAGGCCAAGCCGTTGCCGTAGAGGGTGATCGTGCAGTCCATGGAGAGCTCACACGCGGACGCGACCGGATTGTTGGGCCCGCTCATGACAAAGTCGCCGATCGTAACTTTGTAGTACTGCCGAAAATTTTGCGGTATGGCCCCAAGATTACCGTTGATGAGGCCGCACGACCAACACAGCTTGAAAGTTCCAGGCGGGCCCGTCTTTGGGGTGCCGGTGTCGTAAGTCGCGCCGGTGCTTCCCGCCGTCGTTTTCTTGATTTCGTCCATATTCGAATAGGAAGGCATTGCGGGCACCACGTCTCCGCAAGTCGAGCTACTCTGGATGATCAGAATCACATTGTCGTCCGTGAGATCGACCCCGGTCAATGAGATCTGACACGACAGACCCAAGGTGCAGGGCGTCGTCTGCGGGAAGGGGCCCTTCATCCGCAAAAACCCCACCTCGAAGCGAAACTCTAGCAAATTCGCGCCGTCATTCGTCGGCTCATGTGACCAACAGATGGGATAGTGAGTCGCGGGCGAGCCCGACCGAACAGTGCCAAAACTGTACCGGGCGGGACTCGTGCCCTGCGTCTGCCGCGGATTCGTCCACTCATTTGCGATGACGGCCTGGAGTGGGGCCTGCGTGGTAGAGAAACCGCAGCTCTGGTTCACCGCAAGCATCTGAAAGAAATTGAAAAGGGCTGGTGCTCGGCACACTGAAACTCACAAATCATCAAAAGGAAAATACCAGCACAAAATTTTCTCTTAGTGCGCGCAGGGCCACGCACTTGCAGAAAGAACTATTTTGGTTTTGTCCCGGTACTATCATCCATGCAAGCGCCATGATCCGGCAACGGTCATACAAGTCAATGCGTAGGAGTTGGGCAAGTGCAAGTGCGCGCGAGTCGCCGCAGTTCCTTCCTGTGAAGAATAACTAACTGTAAATACAAACTTCACTCGCTTACCAGTGCATAATTGCTGTCTTGTAAGCCAACAGAATCGGTCGAAAACTGTATCTGGCAGTTCTCACCCATTGTGCAGAAGAACGCACCATAGGAGTGCACAACCGGCCCTCGGATTTCCATACGGCCCAATCGCATCCGGAAGAAGGTAGTGTTCGTCTCATTAACCGCAGAATAACAAAGCTGGTAGCTGGAGAGTGACGTTTGATTATATATGGAGCCTGTTGCTGCTTGTGCTTGTTTCCATTCTGGTATTAAAGTTGTACTTTTATACTTCTATCCCGGCCCCCCTACCGTTACATTAGTCAAAGCATCATAGCATGATGGTGCCTGGTCCCGTTGTCGTTGTGTTGTCATCAAAGAAATATTCAAATTGAAATCAAAATGAAAATTCAAATCACGACTGTAGTTTTGTATACTCTGCCTTGACTGTTCCGAAGGATGGCATACCCAGCCTGTAAACTTCGGTGCTTCCGTCGACGTAGTTTTGAATTCCATAGCCCGGATTCCTCCACGGAAGTGCACTTCCAATGCCACCGGTAATATCAATGCCAGCACTTTCCTGGCTACACGTCTCACTCGGCCCGATGACTGCGATATTTGACTCCGGCGGGATCAGGTGCCTAGAAGTGCATTTTTGTGAGTATGCTAGTGATTGACTGAAAAATGATTGCAAGCGGGTCGTACCGGCGAGGCCTTACTGCTAGCTCCTGCTAGTATGCTGCTAGACTCCAAGACCAAGATGAGAGCATGACTAGATACCATTTCGAGGACAACAAAACTCGGTGCAGAGCTCGACCCCGTAAGCAATAAGACTTAGAAACTTCGCGTATCTTCATCTCATTCGCATCGGGTTATGTTTTATCTGGGTCTTCTCGACAGGATGAGTTTGCGTTTGCGTGAATAATCTGCATGACGAGTGGGACTAGAATCAATTATGTACAGCACGCAGCATTTGCATACCCTCTAAGGTCAATCTGGCACATGAAAGTCATGTAGCAAATGTTGTTCTCGCGCTGCGGCCCAATGATGATGAGAAGTCCCAGAAGAATGTTGTAGTGCTGCAAACAGTTGGCCACGGAACACGTTGGCGGCGTCTCCGGGGGAAAGCCGCCCCAACACAGCTTGTAATTCTCGCCCGGCTCGTCGCTCGAATGTGCCTGCGTGGGGACCCCAAATTCGAAGTACGTGAAGGTGTCATTCACCCAGTTTGCGGGTAGGGGGTTGATGGCCTGGTCGCCAAGAAGCGCCTTCGCACTCAACGTGTCGCCGCAGGGGTTCGCCGAGTCCGAGCGGTGAAGCAAAATCCCATTACTGGGAAGGAGCCCCGCACCGTCCACGTCGATCCGGCAGGGTAGAGAAAGCGTACAGCGGTAGGGCGGGTTCTGGTTCGGGCCGTTTACAAAAAAGCTTCCGAGTGGGAGAATGTAGTTGCTGTACGCGTTGATACCCCCCATCTGCTCCGGGTCCGCGGCGTAGCAAATCGTGTAGTTGACCCCCGTGGGCCCGCTGAGAAACCCGCGAAACACGCCGACGCGCTGACTCAGACGCCAGTCCGCGTACACATTCTGGACCAACACCGCGGAGTCCTCCTGGATGCGCGGATTAAAACCGTTTCCCCAGTTGACCAGCGTGGGCACCGCCGCGCCGCAGGTGGTGTCTGGACTCACGGTGATAATGTATGCCCGAGGCTGCGGGTCCTGGGTCGTCGGGGCTGCCGTGTCGGTCGTGGGCTTCGCCAGCTTCATGTTCACATCCTGCTGGAAGCCGGTGACGTAGATGTAGCACTCGACGCCGAGCGTGCAAATGAAGTGTTCGGCGTCCGGGTTGGGTCCGCTCATCGTCAGCGTGCCGACGGTTTTGTCGTAGTCCTGGAAGGTCGCACCGCCGTTGGTGCTGTAGCAAACCTTGTACTCGTCCACCTCCCCAACGGACAGCGTGCCCATGTTCACCTCCTGCTCTTCCAGCGTATAGATGACGATTCCCGCGCCGGTGTAGGTGTAGGAGTAGGACCCCGTGCCCGCGGTGGCGTTGGTGCCGTAGTTGGGCATGGTGGCGCCCCAGCTGGGCACCGTGACGCCCGGCACGATGTTGGAGGTGGCAGAAATCGGGTTCCCCAGAATGTCGTTCCCCCCGTAGGGCCCCGCGTACGTCACGTTCGGGCTTCCGCACTCGTCGGCGTAGTTGACCACGAGGTACTTGTCGTCGCTCGAGTACGAGTGCGAAGAGACCGCATTGCGCGTGTAGGTGCGGATCTTGCAGTCACCCGTGATCGCACAACGCTGGTTGAAGAACCCACTGATCAGGAAGAAGAAAACCTGTCCGGTATCGGCGTCCGTCGTGCGCGGATTGGGTCGAAACTGGCTTTTCAGGCAGCACACGTTCTCTTCCGGAAAATTGCTCCCGATACTCTGTTTCACCCATACCCAGCTCACGCAATGCGGCCAGTACTGCCCGCACAGCGCGCAGCACTCCCACTGGTTCGTCACCGAGCCGTGGCAACCGGTGGTAAAGGAGGAAGAATCCACCTGCATATTCAGTGTGGCCCAGTTTTCGTCGCTGGTCTTCGATAAGGCGGTTACGCCATCGGCGAAGTGCCGAAAATTGTCGTCGTAGTTCACCCCTACTTCTTCCTTGCAGTGCAGGTCATACACGTGATACTGTGCGGCAACGAAAACTGGAGAATAGAACCAGGACGAAGTGCTGTGCCTCCTCGAGGAAAGCGTAGTTGGCGATGGTGAAGAGGACTCGCTGACGTAATCGAGTTTCCTCCTACAGCCTGATTGTTCGCCGGTCGACGACCGGAGATGAGCTTCTATTTCCAGCCCTGATGTTCGTGGCTCTTCACTAACACTGCAGGGACCATCGCGATGCGAGTTTTGTCCGATCCTCTCTACCCAAAGAAGTCCTGCTCGCACGTCGGGGTCGGGATCTGGTCCTCGCTCCGGGGGAAAATACCAAAAAATATCACTCACGAAAATCAGAAAAACTGTCGCCAGGCCAAACAGGATGTGTATCCGACTAACCGGCGTCTGTCGGCGCCGACGCTTGCTCCTGCGAGCAGCTTGCTGCCGTACTAAAGCTCTTGACCAAAAGCTGTTGAGTCGCCGCTTCATTACTGCACAGAAATTGATGTTGTTGGCCCAAGCCGGAGTAGTCTTTTTGGTTTCTACTCTCGCCCTGTCGCTGCTCGGGTTCCGTCTCAAGCTCCGTCCAGTACCAGTTCGAGATCGAATGTCACTTTCAATTCCGCTCGCTTCCTGCTTTGATCTCCCTCGGGCTTCCTGGTTTCGTCGGTCGGCTCCATGCGCAGATGACACAAATGCCAAGGGAACGGGGATGCTCGCTCCGTTCGCCCCGGCCCTGCGGCGTAGCTGCATCCCATCATGCTCTTGTTCCACCACAACGAGGCGTCTCCCAAAAACAGACCTGAAGTTGGTGCCCCGCGGAGACTTCGTGAACGCTAATGCCGTGTTCTTCGTTCCACTTGTGACGGACAAAAAATGCTCCGCATCTGACATCGCTCGACCCCCAACGGAAGAAGCAACATCGTTCGCGACACCAGGCCGTGGCCGCTCTCTGGAAGGCCTACTCGTTCCGAGGCCGGAAGGTCCTGCAGGAGCAGCTCCCGTGACCACAGACCACATGCGAAAGTGCGGTGTCTGACCGGGAGCAAAGAATGCTCTCCGGTCGCCCAGCGCTTCATTCCAGTCTACTTAGTACATGCTGCGAAAAGTAGCCTTCCTGTCCTTTTTCCGTCGACCGCCACCGCTGCGGACTACATTACAACTGCCACATTTGAACGCACGTGACCTCACTAGTACATGACCTCACTCCATATGAACCCTGACGCAGAACAACCGAAAGCACAGCTACGACACGACTCCATGATGATGTCCACGCCCACTTCTAATCCACCGCCTTCCTAAAAACAACACAGCCTAGCCGCACGAAACGCGCCATGCCTGAGTTGTGTATTTACTGCACGCGGCTCACTTCTAGTGCGTGGTGGAGGTAGCATCACTGATGATTATACAATCAGCTTAGTGTGACATACCGCAGGTGTTTCGTCTCTCTCCGTCTCCTCTCAAAAGTCTCTCTGTATAAATAGAGCCCGGCGACAAAGTCGTGCTCGCTTAAGCTAAAAATAAAAATTGAAATTGTCTTAGTCTTACGAACATATATTTTCATTTCTCGCAAGAAAACAAAAAAGCCGGCTGCGAGAGCCATAGAGACGAGCTGCGAGAGCGAGCTGCGTCGAAAGCCATGTAACTGCTTCTGAAAAGTCAAGCTCAAATCCGTCGGAAAGTCGGACCCTCATCCGAATAAAGGACACAGACACTATAAATGTACTTCTATATTTTGCAATACATTTTTATCTTTTTTAGTTTTACCCATCGTAAATGCGCGTATCGGTCGTTTCGATTTCGACTCCCAAATCGAGTCGATCTATGCGTGGAAAACATGCGGCCAAGGGATGAGACACTACCGGAAGAGAAGCTATATTTACAACTGGTGACGTTAAAACTAAGCTTTGCTTCTTCTTCTAAACTCCTCATCATTATATACTTATCACTGCCACACCCTGCCAAAGCGTCGCTGTTCCTTGACCAGACGGCAAACGAGGCCTTCGAAATTGTAGAGACGAGCGGCGCCCTTTTCACACTGTTTCTGGTCACACGTCGCCGGTGGAGAACGAGGCAGTTCTTGAAATATAGCTGTCACGGGAACATCGGCAAAAATCCGTGTGATGATGCCTAGCGCCGATGTGCTTCCGAACAGCAATGCGCGATCACGCACCGCAGCTTCTGGTTCTGGCTCTGCGTGAAGAGGCTTACAGTCTGGATATGGATGACTCAGACTCTGGTCAGTCTCGCAGTAAAAATTGTGTTCTCCATCAACGCAGCCCTCTTCTTTAATTTTCAAAAAAAACCAATTGGCTATGTGTGGACGCAGAGAGTGCGACGGAAATCGCAGTCCGACTTCCTCGCCGTACTGACTTTCAAAAAAGCGCAAGATGTCCCCAAACGTCCTAACATTCTCCAGGAGAACCACAGGCATTTTTCTCCGTCCCTCTTGCGTGCCATCCGACGGCGAGATAGTCGAAACGCAGCGGCAAGACACGCGAGCAAACGAAGATATTGGTCTAGATGGCGGATCTATCAGATCCGCAAGATCTGTTTCTGTTTCACTTTTTTGCATGCGAAAAACCCACTCCCGCAAAGCTTCTCGCTCAATTTCTTCGCGTAACGTGTCTCCGAAAGGCTGGTATATTTTTTGCCAGCGCACACTTCCGCCAGATTGCACTTCTGACCATTTGTCTTCCAAGCAGTATTCCAGTGCAGAGTCTATCCGCCTCTGAATCCACCTGCGAGTCTGTGTCCCGGGGGATGTTATATGTAGTTTCGAGAGCTCTTCCACCGTCCCGATGAGATACTTGTCCTTTCGAGGCCATCCCCCTGTTTGAAGATAATCGCCTCTGTCCGTGCTTCCACACACCAAGCCGAACCTTGGGACTACATCAGCGGGCTCTGTTACGCCTCCCCTAGCGCGGCGCTTTCTTCGCGGACGGCTACAGCGGAGCCCCAGTTCCGCTCGTTCTTCTGCGCAGGAAAAGTACTCTTCTCTTTTGTGGAGCACGAGATAGCGTCCTTCTTCGACCATAATCTCAAAGTGAAAGCGGACGCCGCCACCAGCATTTACATCACCCGGGAAGGTAGCGCGCCAGTATCCGCAAAAGTGGCGCATCTCCGAAGCCACAAGCGGCGAGGCACAGAGCAACGATAGCCACCGTTCAAAAAGGGCGTCGCGTGTCCTTGGCAGATACTCTTCTATGTTCGTTGATGTGCTTGGCGTGGTCTTTTTTGCGCCGAGTGAGAGACAGCAAGGGATACTGGTGCTGTTCTCTTCGGCGTTGGTGCTGTTCCCTTCGGCGTTACTGAAGACGTGCCCGAACCCCTCAAAGAATGCGGGACACTGCAAAAGGTTCCGCGGCTCGCCATTCGGGATCTTTACCAGAAGAGCCGGTCCGCTAGCGCTAGAGTGACCCGTTGCAAATGCGTCATGATCCGCACCGGAGGTCATCAGGCCTAGGTCACGCAGCACTGCTCGTACCATTCTGTCCTCCATCTCTGCTTCTGAAACTTTTATTTTCTCTTCCTCTTGTTCACCGTAGTGACAAGAATGATCACAGCTCCGACCACTTTCACACCTGAGCAGTAGATCCTCCAGCCGCATGCCCACTGTAATGATGCGCAAATCGTCGTCCGCAGTCGACGCAAAACAGGTTGCGTGTAACTCAGGGGGTGAGAGGCGCTGTTTCCGAAAGTGTTTCATCCCGATCGCCGTGACTACTGCTGGCGCAACAGCAGCATCGGCGTATACTGTATCAAATAGAAGCACTACAAACTGGGCTGGCCTGCTTTGGCAAGTCGCATCAGCTGCTGCAACGGCGGCACCGTGATCTGTGACATCCAAATCGAGTTCCGTCGTTGAGAAATCTTGGCTATTTTTATCGGCGTTGTTGCCGTCTGCAACCTCGTGTCGTTCATAATCACCTCCCAATCCGAGTACTTTCGATGTGTTCCTTCGCACGAACTCGTAAAGAGGCCGGCTAAATTGCTGGGTGTGGAAGGGCCAATACCCGCCATGTGTCCCGACCTCCTTGCCCATGCGTTGCAGGCGTTCATGCCACTCCAGATCTTCGAAATACGACGGCACCGCTATCTCATGTACGCCACAATATACAGAGTACAGCACCACACTCGCTGGTGTCGTCTCGATGGCCTTCATGTCAATATGCCAGTCCGGGCGCGGCACATCGATGTCGTGTTGGTGCACCTCTACAAACGCCATTCTAAACACCGCACGGTCGCGCTCGCGCAACCCCTAGGCGTACATAGACATATGTAACCCTATCTGCTTGTCAACACGTTCAGACTTCTTCACTCTAAGCTTTAGCCTGTCCCTTATCGGCTTCTATTCTGATTCTTCTACGACTACGTCCCTGGAGTCTCAATATATTTTGTAAGGTAACTGGTGCCCTGCTTGGATCGATGCGGCTGAAGAAGTGGCGTCGTTTTGCGTTCCTTTCTCATTCTGGGCATCTTGCTGTGCCACTTTTGCTATTTGTCGCCCAAGATTTCGGCAGAGAGCGGTGGATCGCGAGAGCCTCTCAAAGCGAAAAAGTTGAACTAGAACTTGATTGTTGTGGTCATTTGCATTCGTCCGTTTTTGTACTTTGGATCCTGTCAAGTGGTCGAGAACGAAAATGCCTGTGAAAACCAAAGAGAACAGCGGTATGGGTCAAACATCAGCGGTACTCGCGAGGGACCACGACCACGCGACGTCAATCTCAACATCCGACTGAACAATATTCTTAGATGTAGTTGTACATAAATCATGACACTGCGCGAGTAGATTGCAGTTTGAAATCCGATTTATTCGCGAACAAGGAGCAAGGCGTCGAATTCCTGGCGGAAATGAAACAAAGAGCCCCTGCTGTGTCGGCACAAAGTCACATCTTCTATTGCCCGATCATACCACCATCGCTACGTCTCTTTTCGGCGAAAGGGTGAGCGTTTTAAAATACATGAAATGAGTGGCGCACATCAGTAGTACGGACGGCCACAACGCGATGAACATATGTGTGGATATTGTAGCAAATGGCAGAATCGCACCTCAAATCTGAAATCTGACTCTCCGTCTCCGGCACGGAGGACACATCAAATGATAGTACAGAGATTTCACGTTCCATCTGTTACTTACATACTGTACTAAGGAAGCGAAGCCGAAGGTCCTCGTCAGTTCGTACGATACATACGAAAGAATGAAAAAGATTTTATCTTAGTTTGAATTTGTTGATTCATGTGAATTTCATTGCGGGTTTCGGCGACCCGAGCGTGGAGCTACTCCGAGACAGGCTCCGCCGAAAGTTTTCCATGAAGGGGCCCTGCCCGGCTTGCGAAACTACCGGCTTGGCCTGCGGCAATCTCGTCTCGGGCTCATCGGAAGTCCGAACTACACCCGAGTTCACCTGTGGTTTCTTGGCTTTCCCGACGGACAGCTCATAACTCACTGCATGGATCTGCCCGGACGAAAGGAACGGCTCTATCACTGCGTTGCATTGTCGCTGCATTTCCACACGTCCCAACCCTGCAAAATCTTCGCTCACTATTCGGACACCGATCTTGGGAGCTTCGCAAGTGCCTGAAGAAGAAGTAAGAGACAGAAAGTGTAAGTCTCGCTTTGCCTCTTGCTGTCAATAGTAAGTGCTCAATCTACACACCACACAAGAGGAGAAACCAACATCATGTCTGCCAGCTTCTTTTAGGTGAGCGAGTAACTAACTAACTGTCAGGTGAGCAAATAAGAAGAAATCACAGCAGGGGCCACAAAATCAAAATCCTTCTGAAGGTTTTTGCAAAGTCGCCTCTTTTCTCCACGCTTGCTCAGTGCCCTTCGGAGAGAACCGTACTTCCTAGGTGTAGCGGATCTTCTGAAGGGAGATAGTACATACTGAAACTTTCGAACGGACCTGGCTTACCTGCAGCATAATCTTTAATGTCAATCTAAACATCTTCAAGCTCTACGTCTCAAAACGTACCTCCGAGGTCATGCACTTCAATGACGGTAGCTTTGTTGTATCGCTGTCGCAACCTCTTCTCAATCTGTTTGCAAATGTCGTCCTCTGCCCAACTGTCGTCGAAGGGGGAGCCTCGACGGGCCCGTCCACGCTGCTTTCTACGTAGGAAAACGTAGTATCCGCCAATAATCAGTGCCGCTGCTCCGACCGTCACGAGTACAAGGTTGGACCCACTGTTTCCCTGCTGCGCAGTCGCACGACTCGTCATACTTCTGGATGATGGAGGATAGCCTCTATAAAAACTAGCTATGTTGAGAAAGTGCAGCAGCTACCAAGATCAATCTAAGCGCTATCTTAGCTGAATCTGAAAAAAAATCAATCGCTGCTCGTATCTTAGTCTTCAAAATCGCGCCTGTGCAAAAATCTTTGATTCACATTATGATATCAATCTGCAGGTGCAAGTATCAGAAAATTACATAAGTAAATCTATAACAAGGCTAGGGTGGCGGGGTCCTGCGGATCTATGATCATGAAGATATGAATATGGTCAGTCCGAGAGGCTGTCAAGAAGCTGCCAGCGACAGGAAATCGTCTTGCAATTATCTGCATCCGATGAACGAATTACACAATCTTCAAGATGATGTGGATGTTGTACGAAGGATTAGTACAAAAGCTTTTACTCACGAACGCATCCTGAAGCACTACACCGATTAATCATGCTGATGCTACTAAAATATCAACCACCGACTTCCGTTGTGGATCAAGCTTACCGCGAATCTTTATATCACGAGCCAGTGCGCACAGCACCTTGATATGTTTATATCCTGATGGATCTACTTCACTTTCTGAAAGTCAAAAGTGGAAAGCAAGTTTCTTTATATGCTCACTAGCATGCCGTCCTGAGATAGGGAGCTCTAGCACAGGACAAGTTCCTGCTGCGCAATAGCTGAAAAACCCCCACAAGTAAGAACAGACGAATTAGTGCCTGCGAGGGAATAGATGGCGCAGTGGTTTCTCTTCTTTTTCAAATTTCCAGTGTCAATCAATATACAAGAATGATATTTACACTAAGCTGCATATCGCACTTACGGAAAAGTTGCATCAAAGCGGAAAGATCTTTCCTACGATCGTCGTTTCGTGCTTCGTATTCGCGAAAAGATGATGCTCAGCATACCATCCCTGAGTTTGTGGTTTGCCACGGTAACTCCCAGTTCTCTCGCAGCTTTTCGTCATCATGCCTTCCATCTGCGCGAGGTCGTTATTCTTGGTAAGCCTCTGCATTCGCTCCAGCAAAGCTTTCTTGCGGAGAGCGAAACGAGACTGACTGCAACGGATTTTTATGGTGAGCACAAAGCAACAGCCATACGCTGGATGAAAAAAAGGACGTGCTTGCTCGAGTAAGTCTAGTGCTTTTTCAGGCTCACAATTGGCGTCGCACACGTACAGCACGCAGCTCTTTCTCCGCAGCAGATTTGCCCCTTCGCAATCATGGCTGCTCACCTGCTGAACTCGAGCAGCGACGGAAGACGAAGAGGACCTCTTGCTTCCTATGTGAGCTTCAAAATCGCCTTTTTGCTCCAATTCATCTTCGGCATCAAAGCTACTCGTCTCATCGTCATTATCATCTTTGCGGCACCTGTGAGTAACATTTTCTGGCTCCCCCAGACTCGTGCCGCGTTCGAAGAGAGCAGTCAATTCCTCGCCACGTGCCACCTGACTCGGGCTTCCCGAAAAGTCATTCACGTCGCCGGCCGGCGGCGACCCTGACATCTGCGTGGCAACGTCGTCTGCCGTAGACATCGTGGAACATAGTGACCGAGAAGAACTCATAAGGCCCGAACTGCAGTATGTGCCTGACATTAGCAACTTCGCTCGGTCGAAGAGGTTTTCCGCCTTGTCTTTGATGTGCAAAATTTTTTCGCCTGACTGTGCCAAGACGCTCGGGTCTAGTGCCGCCGGATCGACTGCGAGAACCACCAGTTTCTTGTGTGGGCTGTTGACGAATACTTTTCCCAAAACGTGGCTCCATCCTCCGGGTGCTGCTCCGACATCGAGAGCCACGAGGTGTTCCTCTTGTTCCATATCTTTCTGCAGTAGTATGAGCGTGTCAGGCTGTACTTAATCGGAACAGGTGTTACTTATTCAGACATATGAATTTAGCTGAAGAAAATCACTTTCACTAATCATCACCTGGATCAGGAGCGCGTCCTGATCGTTTACTGGCGTAACCAAACGTGGAATACTGTATCTGTACTGGAGTCGATTTAGTAAAACCTGACGCTCTCATAACTACTACTCCGGAATCTTGGTCCTGATGTTCTTGTAGTTCATGTTCGCAATTATTGCACCTACGCCCAGCATTGCCCACCTCACTGCCAGATCGAAGAGCCGGGCTTTCAAGCAAGCCTGCGCCTGCAGACATATCCAAGGACAAGCCGACTTCTCGCATCACGTCTTGGAGGTCAGGAGGCGCATCGTTCCATGATTTGTGAGACATAGGAGCTTCTCCCGACCTTGCAGTCCCGCTGTGATAGAGCAGACTGTCGACCGAGGTTGGGACAAGACGCCGCCAAATCGACTCCTGCAGCTTCCAGGCTGCGGTACACGGTGCAGTCCCGTTTTCGCGCTCGGACAGGTTAAACCATGGCTGGTTCCATCCAAACCAGAATAATCCGTCGGCATAGACACACACATCCACTAGCGCAGTGCCGCCACTTCGACGACTATAATCCTCGCACAACGACCGTTCGAAAGACCGCGGAAACGCCACCAAGCCATTGCCCGTTGCACCAGGGCTCGCCGCACCAGCATCAAGCCCCTTCGTCGAATGTCTCTGTCTCTCGTTCTGCTCTTGCTGAGCTAGCAAATATCGCTGAGCTGTCCGGAGCGACACGGCCGCTTTCGGCATTGGCGCGGCACCTCCATAACAGCTGTCGCTGTCAGCATCTTCTAACCGATTCAAAAAATACACCCGCCGCACTACCGAACGCAAATAGCAGGGGAACATATGCTCTACCAGTCGCTGCCGCATTACCCGTGGTATCTGCTTCGCGGCTGCATGCATCAACACATTATGCAGAGGTCCCAACACTTGGCACCAAAACCAATTCGAAACCGGCACGTGAATCAACCGATCCTGGTTGAGCTGCGCTGCAACGCTCGCTCTTTCCCCTCGCTGATGCATCTCATCGAAGTTGTTCAGAAACTCAAGAAGGCGCGAAGTGCAGTCTCCCAGACACTGAAGGATGGCCCCGGTTTCGCACACAGACGAGCCGGCTCCTTCTTCTCCGTCCAGTTGCTGCAGCGCCGCTTGCACATTCGGTGGGTGGAACATGGCGCTGGCACTTCCTTTGCCGTCCCGGAACATTCCATCGTTCCACTTTTCCAGTACCTCCACGCCCACAGAATGTACCTCAAGGTCGAGCGCGGGCCGCATCGGACGCTGGCTTTTAGTTTTACTTTTAGAGCCAGCTTGTATAATGTCGTGCTGGTTGTGCTTGTCGCTCTTCCCTTCAGCGTTGTAGCCTTGTTGCAGTGGCTCTGCAGCTGTCCGGAGTTGCTTCTCCTTGACCCTCCCGCTTTGCTCGCTTTTTTCTACTACTTGTTGTTCGTCGATCAGCAGGTTCATCTGAGTCGCAGAACAAGCTAAGGCTGAGCCGACACCCTCCCCGCCCGTCTTCAAGCAATGCTTTGCGGTTGTACCATCAACATGCAACACGTCCCCGCGCTGGATAGCCGAAAAAAAACACTGCAGTCTCTTTACGCTCCCACGCACCTCAGTAGTTCGCAAATCATCCTCGCCATCCTTACAACTTATTGCGTCGAAAAGTATAGAAAGATGGACCAGCTTGATCGGCGTGCGCTGTTCGACGTCGTTGTCTTCGGTCTGTGCCAGCCCCTCGATGAAGACGCGGTTCTGCGCAGTCATGGCCCGCTTGGACAACACCCGAACGTGCACTACTGCCATTTTGATCTCCTTGGGAACCAGATCTCGCCGGCTGCCGTGCTGTGGTCCCGATAACTACTACAACATTGAGATCATGCTACTTATACTTGTTGAGTATTCTTGGATGGTCGATGCCACAATAGGATAAACTAAAGAATCTTTAACCTGTTTGTATCAAAGATTCAGGGAGAAGGAGGAAGTCATTTTTTTGAGTAGTGCCAACAATCGCCGTCTGAGCGGAAGTAATGAGCTCACGTTGTTTTTTTGTTTTGCCTAGTAGCAGTGCCTTTGCTTTTTGGATCAGCCCGGGCAGGCCTGATACCAGGTTGCGGCGGACGCTTTGCCTTTCGGGCTGCACTTTCTTTTTGCT
The DNA here is from genome assembly GCA_905178155.1 of Amoebophrya sp. A120. Classification (NCBI taxonomy): domain Eukaryota; class Dinophyceae; order Syndiniales; family Amoebophryaceae; genus Amoebophrya; species Amoebophrya sp. A120. The sequence goes on from CAJINV010000003.1 coordinate 9,154,392, forward strand.
TATCGAAAAGTCGCAACTTTTCGTTTTCGCCTGCTCAACGCATTAGAAATTATGGCCAGGCAGCTTCTGACCCAGAACCTCCCAGGGGATGTTGCCCAAAATAATGCCCACGACATGCAGACCCGCCGTTTTCTTCCCGAAGGCGCTTTTTCCGCGTCTCGGTCTGACCAGAATCTAAGGCCGTTGGTGCCTCACAGGGGCATCGCTTCTAACGCGTCCCCTGTGTCGTTTTCATAAAAAAGTGGCCCTTGTTTAACAACAAGCCCAAGGCTGCTTGGAACTTGTTGAATCGTGCTATCAAAAACGCAGACGGCGCTTTCCTTCGGCTCCCTAAAAACTGCCGGCTTTTTGCTTTCGAGATGCCAGAAAAGCCGCCCGAGAAGCACGCGCGTGACGTCAAGCGCTGCGGTATGTTTCCTTCTTCTACTTGCCTCAAAATTTCCTTTCCGCAACTGAAACATTTGAACATTTTGTAAGGTATCTGACCTAGTTGCGTCTGTAGCAACTGCTGATCTTTGTCTTCCCGATCGCGATCCTTATTTTGTAAGCTTCATCTTGGAATCATAGATATAGCATCCATAGCATAGCATTAGGTTTGGCGTCTCGAAGCTTTAAGAGTGCAGCCGACTCTTTCATGAACTTAAGATGGCCCACGCATATTTCATTCTGATCTCTATCTCTTCAACACTTTCGCGGCACAGAAATTGAATCTCCACCGACATCAACCCTATGAACTTTCATTTCACGATACTCAGGAGATTCGACGATCCACCACTGCAGTTATGCTCTGCGAAAAAGATCGATACGGAGGATCCTGCGTGCTCCACGCAGAGGAGGCCTCAACATACCCAAAAATTGTAGCATGCCGGGTTCAAGATGAAGAAAAGAAATCCAACAAAAAGGTGTGGCCACAGAAACCTCCTTTCTCCGACGAGATTCTGATTCAGAGTCAGATCGCGATCGGCAAAGCGTATCGCAACGAGTCGAGGACAACAAAAAAGAAATTTAATGAATATTTTTTTTCTTACAGCAGATGTAGCAGTACTATCCATCAAAAAAACACTTTTTGTTTTTGCGGTGCAAGTTCGGTTGAGGTTGCAAAGATTCAATACGGGGAGGTGTCCAGGAGACACGCGACAAACTGCGGGCAGGAAGCAGAGGATCCCTTATGAGCATGTTCAGTAGCGATCGTGCGCTGGGACGTTCGTCCTCGAGGTACGAAATCTGGCACTACTCAAGGCAGACATGCCCAATTAGAGTCAGCTCACATGAGAAGTCCGGGTATTTCTCTGTTCTGTTGCAGCGCCGGATCTTGGCAGGCTTCTTCCACGACCACTCGGCGTGCTAGGAAGTAGATTAAGCGCCGCAGCTTCGGTCGAGGAAAGAAAGCTTGACTTCCGGAACCGCAATAAATTGCTGGACTTTATGTTTTTTCAGTGCGTCTGCACGAGGTAGAGGTACATGGTGTACTGCACCAACAAGCCGACAATTGATCCAGCAATGGTGTCTTCAATCCAGTGGCAGACGTAAAAAACCCGTGCAAACGCCACCATTGGCAACAGCAGGTACATGCCCGACACGTAGCCACCGAACACGCAAAGGAAGAAACCGAAGTTTGCAGCTTGTGTTGTGTCGCCCGAGGGAAAGCTGTACTTGCTCTTGTACAGGTTCGGAAACTTGAAGTGCCGTCGCCAACCGGAAGAAGCGAGAGACGCGATCGGACTGCGTTTGCCGCTCGAGGACCCCGCGCCGCCGACGTACCAGTTGTAGTCCGGCCGCGGGCTACGAAACGAAAACTTCAAGCACTCCGTGACGATCAGTGTCACCAGCGAGGTCAGCATGTACCTGGGAAGCGAGGTGCGTTTTTTTTTTTCGGTAAGCCTTTTTTCAATGGTGCGCGCCTCGATGATGAGTGTACAACTACTCTTGCAGGCGGTTTCTTCGCAGTCACCTCTACGCTTCTGAAATCTTTAATCAACAAAAAAGGCAAAGTAACCTCGAGAAAGTGTCGACTTACCATCTGTAAAAGTGACCTCCGACAAAGGCGCCATTGAGAAGGTAGCGCATCTGTGCTGCTTGAGGGCTGATATTTGTCATTGCCCCATCGTGCGCAGGATCGCCTCCCGTCCAGAAGTCTCGATATATTGCCCTACCGTACCTGCGAAAGCATAGAGGAGAGCAAAAGTTAGAGACAAATACTACATGGAATAAATTACTTGGATTCAATTTTATTGCCGACCATCTTTTCGAGCTCTTTTTGCCCGGCCCGCTCGGCGGAACGGAGCCCCCGCGGCTCATTGAAGCCACAAAAGAAAACAAGTACATGCTGTGACTGTTCTATCGGAGACACCGAAAAAATAAGCTATTATTTGTTTCTCACCTTCCCGTCCAAGCTGCGTATGAGGATGAGGAGTGATCCCCCGTGGGGACATTGTTGATACTTTCCGGCTTTTCCACCTTCAAGTCGAACAGCAGGTACACCAGGCAGAGCGACCACACGAAAAACACCGGGTTAAAGGCGACACCGGCGAGAAACAGGGGAATATCAAATGTAAAAATGTCTGGGTCTGGAAAAGTGGAACTTGTGATGCGAGTTGCAGATCATACAAGAATCTGTGTTGCATGACTTGCAAAAGGTGCCCACTTCTGGCCATCCTGAGAGGGCATTTCTCATGCAGAATAGGCATCACCAAGAGGCTGGGGAACCTGTGATGCTAGGACCTGCGTTCCAGACTTGGGGTAGCTTGGAAAAACTGCATGACAAATTTCCTAATCTTCCAGACCCAGACATCTTTGCATTTGATAGGGAACCTCCTGGACCCACTGGCGAAAGCCCCGAAAGCTGTGCACCGCGGCATTGGTTCGTTGCAGGCAGCGACACAGCGTCCAGCTGTCGCTGGGTACAGGAGCAGCCTGGTGCGGTAAAAACTTCCAGGTCTTCAATGGAAAGCTTTCTTCTACCAAGTTGCTGGAGGTCGACCCGGTGGATCGACTGCTGTTGCGATCGTGCTCTGTTGATGGCGTGATCGTTGTATGCGTCACTCCGAGCACACGTACCTAAAATTGGTATCAGGTTCTTGTTGTAACGAACGAGCAAATTGTGCGTAATAGTACAAGCCGGATGGCAGTAGAGAATCAGGATCAGGAATACGTAGTACTTTGCCTTCGCGCACACAAGCTCCATAAAATTTAATTCATACTATCTAAGAGCGACTCAACAATATATATTGATGGCGCTCGACATTAATTACTTAAAACAGTCACGAAAAGGCGCTAACGGCGAATGACTCAAAGCGGCGATTATGATGAACCCTATTTTTCTATCGTCACTGCCACTTCAATTTTTATTTTTTTCTTCTTGGGGATTTCAACATGAAAGGACGAAGTACCTTGTCCGGTGAAGAGCCGCGACCCGCCAACTTCATTTCACGGTCTCCATCTGAGAATTCATCACTGCAATACTCGATATCGTCAGAAAAAATGCACCCCCAATACTCATTATGCAGCCGAGAGCTGTGACGCGTGGCTTGTGAATGTCTTATCTTTCCCCCAAGGGGGCATCGAGCAATTTCGGTATCGTTCGATCGGCAATCTCAGAAGATGAAGATGGAGAGGCGACGTCCTCCACGATTCATAGCAAGCTATATTCCCATCAACTACAGGCTCAGGCAAGCACGAGCAGTGTGCCAGCGCCTGTTGATCATATCAAAATCAGTGTTTTGCTGACACAGATCGCGCATCACAAAGCCGCTTTCGAGTTCATCTTGAGGGGGATGGATTATTTCACTCTGGTACTCGATGTCAGTCGTTTGCAAGTCGTCGGTGGTAGCACTTGCATCGAGAGGTTTTACGGCATGCATCTTCTTTGCGGATGAGAGGAAGTAGAGTGGTCCACTTGTAGTGCGTCCTGTGCTGCTTTTCCGAGCACGCTAGTCAGGTACTGTGCGCCTGCAGGAGCCAGTTCCCTGTATTTGCGAAGTAGCCCGTGCTGCATTCAATTTCTTTGTTCCATGCAATGCTGGTACTTCCTCGCGACGGCGCGTGCATGTGCTGATCTGGAATTCAATAGTGGACAGGTCTTCTCTTGTGGAAAGAATCTACTACAAATGAGAGTCCCAAGCGATGCGCCAACCATGCATGTATAAATATATCTATCGCTATGGTATGAGATACAAATACTGGAAATGGATGCTGTTGGGGGAGAAAAACATGAAATGTCGACAGTAAAAATCGTCTCCTACGACAGAGGTCCTACTTCAGGTGGGAATAACCGTTTGTGCGACCTCTGATCAAAACACTGAATGAGAATGCGCTTTTAGAAAAACAGGAAAATGCCTGAGAACAAAAAAATTGCTTTTGTCGTGTCGTACGCTTCAAGCACGAAAGGCGCAACCACGTCAGTGCAGATTTTCATCCCACGTGGCCTTCAAAGGGATGCCATACAGCAGCGGCTCAAAAGACCGAGCAGAACGGGCGACACGAACGAATCAGCAAGTCTGTGTACGTTGTCACGACCGATGAATCTGGGTTTGCTATTTCATCTTCACCCGAAAATTTTACGATAGTGTGCACGACGACCTGTTCAAACTGCTAGTCGACGTCCATTAATTGTTTACGTCTGTGGTGGTAAACGACCGAGACTTGTGTCGCACGTCAAAACCGAACGGAGTTGCTACTGGCTTGGGCTTGGCGACAAAATTAGATTGCGAAGCATCATTTTCGAGACCCGATCGTAATGCATTCCTTCCAAAGATGAAGCTCTACGAACAAGATACTCAGCGTCTAGGTCGAGTATGTTGTTGCTTGGGGTGGAGATCAATACCGGCGCAAACAGCTACACCTTTCTTTGTTGCTAGTCACGCAATGCACCGACACTCTATCTAGGTAGGAGAACTCACTCGTTCGTTTTTGGACTCGACCGAGGAAACAAGTAATTGAAAGTACTTAGCGCGAGAGTCCGAATAAAAAAAGTAGGCACATCCAAAAATTGCGCTTCGAATAAGGGAGGTGGCGAGACCTAAATTTGCATATTCCCTCCGAACCCGAAGGGAAGACGAGTTCCCCCTCACAGAAAATGAACCTTTACCTGTCTACTTCTACAACATGGCTGTATATATAACTATAACTATCATGAGTAAATGACAACTAGCAGCGCTCTTGTTTTGAGAATGAGAACTTCTCTGTGTGGCTCGTTAGGGGACTGCTAGCTTTAGCTTTTCCTCCAACCAAGTAAGCAGCATGATCATCTGCATCTGCGAACAAACACATATCATTCCGTAACATATGTCGCTGCGAAATACTTTATTCATATTTTTCATCCTACTTACTTATATATACGAGCGACCTGCTTCCAGCGCTCATGCAAACAGGCTATCCGCTCCGGTCTCGTATGTGTGTATAGGATCGGACCGTCTTGCGAGCTCTACTTGGCAACATCCCCACTCTCCAAAAAACAACTTACGCAACCAGGAGCCGGAAGCTTGTTCACCGACCGCAACCGGCACAGGTTGAACCGCCGTTGTGGTCTGGTAGAGTTGGGAGGACGGTTGCTGCATGGTCGACAGGTTTTGCGAACTGAATGCTGATGAAGCTGCCTGGCTTTGTTTCGGCTGATGCTGAGCTCCCGAGCTCTTATACAAGCCTGTCCCACTTGTTTTTGTTACGCTTCCAGATCCTACAAGTGCAGCGGACGATGCCGTTCCTTGTGGGCCAGCGTCTGGGATAAAAGACCCTGCCTGCATTACTGTTGAGCCAAACAGTTTCGGCTTCGCCGCGACCTGGTTCGTCGAGCTCCCTGCAGTGCTCGCCGTCGGTTCTGCCAGGGATGTCGCGGGAGCCTTTCCAAAAGCCTGCTGACCGGCAGTCGAGGTCTCAAACAGCTTCGGAAGTGCCTTCACAATGGGTGCTTTCACCCGAAAGTCCTCGTTGTACCTGGTAGTTTCATTCGTCAACGCGATTTCTTGATCTCACACAAAAAAGACACTGGCTCAAGCCAACGTAATTTGCTCGGGCATGTTTGATTGTTGGCAAAGCCGCTCTCGCTTTGATTTCTTTCATACAAAAAAAAACGCTCTGTCGGCTTCAAAACAAACTACCAGGATGGAACCGTTAGACTGACGAAGCGGAGGTGGAAAAACAAAGGCTACTAGTTGAAAATCCAAATCAAGAGTAGAAAATACGCATCGGATTGGTCTGACGTGGTTCCGCCACCTGCTCTTGGAGGTAGCACATATTTTACACGTGGTGCTTTTTGTGTGAACGATGCACGCTCGAAGCCTTTTATCTTCGGGACGGTTTGACCAGATTTCGGCGCCGCACTCATGGTCGTCACGGATGCTTCACTTGTCGCTGACACCATGAAGCATGTTCTTCGGGCCCCGGTCGTAGCGTCAGCGCCGAGTCGTCAATCTGTTACTGTTTAATATGCTTGGCGTTCCCGGCTCGCCTGCACTGAAAGAGACCTAGACTGTGCCTTTTCCAAAAGCGCGACCTTGCCTGCGGAAGTGGGTGCTCGCTCGAACGGCTGCAGCGCCGGCGGATGCGCACAAGAAAATGCCGATCTTCAAAATTATACCTGATTCACCCTCTTGTTTCTGCTATACCTGGCTGACTGCGATTCCGATTTCGAACCTCGCAGGATCGCGTGAATACTGCTTTGAATCAATGTGCTGCTGCTAGGGTCATCGACAACAACATTTATCTACGTGGACTTACTACACTGGATAATATTAGTATTTCGAGTTGTTTATTAATCTTGGGTCTTTCAGAAAAAATGCCTGGGCTTGGGTACGGGTTGTTATATTTCTATGGGCCCTGCTTCGCAATTTGATGTCGTGGTGTTGGAGCCGCTTCTCGCGAAATTCTGATTTTTACTTGAAGCTCATCATTCCTGGAAAGAGACAGACGCAGTATCAACACGAAAGACGAAAAGGGACGACCGAAGTTGCACGAATTGTAAAGCATACGAAGTTGCACGAATCACCTCCAGGGACGAGGACGAATAGAAACAGAAAGATGGACGATGAGATTACTATTAGTTCCCGAAGGCCGCTTGATCATCACGGCAAACCTACCGAAATTAACGTACTTGCGAGAGAGTCACACACTAACCTCTGCCACGACATCAAGACGAGATAGGCGAGCGGCCCACGAAGAGAAGAGAGGTGGGCGGCCCGCTAAAGAGATAGGCGGCGATGATTTATCATACTACTCCGTATTGACAGCGGCGCGCAAACGCCACGCATAGGCGAACTCAGCGCAGCTGTTGAAAAAACTGGTAGTCGTGCTCTGCCCTCGAACCAAGGATACCGAAAATAAGTAGTCGTGTGCTGGAACACCAGGCTTCACAACGAAGTACCTTCTGTCCAACGTCACTACAGCGCAATGCTGCCCGTGCAACAAGAATCCGCAAGGATCATAAAATCGTACAAGAGAGACTGGCGGATATTTCTTTATCTACAGACTGACGCTCGGAGCACCTCTCACCTTCAGTTTGTTGTTGCCCTCACACTTACGATATCATCTCGGATCCGGAGTGATCGCTATTGGTTTGCTAGCTTGTCACCTCCGATTCAACAGCGACACACAAGCCATAATGAGCTACTACTGATAAATTTAAAACTGCGCATCGAAACATAAACAACACTAAAGAAAAATGCATCCTTTGAAATAGAACGGGCCGAGTTACTCTGACAATTACAAATCTAAAAAAATGAGCGAAAGAAGGCTTTTTTGGGCCGTGGTGAACCAAACAGTGAACGAAGCAGCAAACGAGTTCAGCAAAAAAAAGCTTAGGAAACACCGAGGTAGCGGCGAACCACCATGCTCTCGCCGCAACAAGGACATGGCAATTTACTTAGTACCGATTACATTTATAAATATCAGATTAGTGATTGCCAACGTTCGAAACTGAAACTCGTCAACAGCGCTCAGTCTTATAATCCACGGTAGAACTGCTCTCCAAAAAACTCTTGGCGGATGGAGACGGCCTTAGCGAGGGCATCCTTCGTGGCATCGTTGGCGGCCTGCACGTCGGTATCCGGATATCAAAATGAAAATACGCCCCCGACCCAGAATATGAGAGTGTTAGTGTCTACGTTGCAGAAGTCGAAGTTCTAAATGGAAATATTAACATTAAGTTCTGCCGCCTTGCTCACATCTTTTCGAGCGCGAAAGCGAATGACAAAAATTTACGTCTCTGGCTTGCCATGTAAAAACTGTCAAATGCTTCGCGAGCCGGAGCCTCCAGTGATCTGCATGAGAGACAGTATTCTCGACTTCGTCCAAGCTCACAAGACAAGCAGTTTCCATTTGGAAACTTTCCAACGAACAATTAAAACTTCTGGAGAGGGTGCATTTTTGAATTTGATACCGGACCGTGAAAGTTCTTGCGGTGTTCATACGGGGCATCCGCGTCCATGGAGCTTTTCTTCGGCGCCGCTCCATCCTGCTCGGCATCTTGGGCGGCGTGGCGCTTAAACCTGTTGTCAGTATTTTCACGTTGGATAGTGGACTAGTTGAATCATCATATTACGGATTGATTGTTAAGTAAGTGTCTGCGTCTGGTTCTTCTTCTTTGAAGACGGCAGCAGGCTAAAATAAAAAACGTTACGCCCTTGCATAAAAAGCCCTGCAGGATGCATCAATTACGAGAGGGCACAACTAGTCTTGTACTTGTTGACAGTCTTCACCGATGCCTGGAATGACTCCGAGTTCATGGAATCGTCCGACGCCGCTATGGCCGCGGCTTTGGCCTGCAACACGCGGGTCGCCTCACTGTTGCTCCCGCCCGTTTTGCCCTTCGCGGCCGCCACGCCTCCCGAGCAGTCAAACATGGCGTTGCGGTCCGCCTTATCCAGACGTAATTTTTTGCCAACCCGATGATCTTACGATAGAAACTACGGTTGTCACGCACGGATACTGAGTAGGAACACTCATGCACGAATCTGCTCAGTTCAAGCCTGTCGTTTATGCGTATGCCTCGCTTCAGCTACCAATCTTTGCGATGATCACGTTCTTGACGATGATGGCTGTTTGTTTTTTCATCTGCAGTTGCTTTTATTCTTCTACACTTGGGTCATCGTTTGGCGAAAAACCTGTCATTTTCGTATGCCTTGTCGTCCACGTAGGCATCGTCCTTGTCACCGAATGGCTGTTATGCATTGCAGTTGCTGGTGTCATAGGTAGTCGTCAGAATCAAAGTTCGCGCAACGCATGCGTATCGTGCCGGAGCATTTCAAAGGATGAGCACAACACCGCGAAAAAAACACACACCACCCACATCAAGGTACCTCCCAGAGTTTCAGGTGTCGCTCGCCCCGATTAGCTATAGTTTTCATATAAAATAAAGCGAAGGCAACGATTCACAAAGGCTTTGCAAAACCTGACATCTGCATTTGCAATGGATAGCTGCTTTCCCTTCTTCAGCACCAGCGCCGACGCGGAAACCGAGAAAAAAGCCAGTTTACTCCACATCATACTAAATTCCCAGTGAGTCACACAAACAAACTTAGAGCTGCCGTTCCTACATGAGAAAGTGGGGCCACGAGAAAATTACAGCCGTGGTTCGTAATTGAAGATCAGTGTTTGACCCAAGAAGACTGAATCAACTGGATCCTGGATTCATTTCTCCTGCAGGTCCGGTGTTTTTGGGAGAGCGAGAGTCCAAAGAAAGGGCTTCTCGACTTCTCTTCTTCCAAAAAACCAAAAAAGAAAACTCAAGGATCGGCTCATTAAAAACTTGGGCCAGGAACTCGGAACTTAGAGCAGAACAATCACAGTGAAAAGGAAAACCGTGTATTGGAGCATATATCGAACCTTATCCGATTGCAAGAGATCGCTGAGCCGCAGCGGGCTGGTGAACAGTAATGCCGTACAATACAACCCCGCTAGGCCTCGTGACGCAAATAATGGCCGTATCAAGGTATCATCGTTCTTTTCCTATCATTTGGAATATAGCACTTAGTACGTGGCGCCGACATGTAAGTATCACCCTTTATTCTCAAGTTCCGGCCACGGAGGTCGCTGCAATGACAGGCTGCACCCGCATGCGTCACCTTCTTCAACACCAGTTGACATAATCGTACAAGAACATCTGCCCACTGTCTCGGACTTTCCAGGTCGTGGTCGCGTAAGTTATAATTACCTCGTCCCATACCTCTACTCCTGCCTCGCCGAAAGACCGTACTGCGTCGCGCTCGAGACTGAGACAGGAGCGTGGTCTTCTTCCGTGCTTAAAACTTAAGGACGAAGGGAAGAAGTACTACTAACCCAAGCTCGTTTCCTCGCGGTCCAAAATCAGGCAGAAGCAAAACAAAGAAAAACGGGCGACAGCCACAAGACACCGAAGACGATGACCGCCTACTGGCTCGGCTTGTTCGCTAAGTTGCTACTTTCCGGCTATGTCTCTTCCCTTGCATACCGAGCTCCTCATCCAAGAAAGCAACGGAACCTGTCCGCAAATCGGCTGCAAAGTAGGTGTCCAAGCCAATCTTCGTAGCAAACTTCTTTGCATAGAGATGACTATGGATGGCCGAATACGCATTGTGCGTGCGCCACCTGGGCCCGCAAGCTTGCTCGAAGCCCTCGACGTCATACAAGGCCTCGGCCTTGCTGGGCAGGTAAACGTGGAAAATAACAAGCAAAGGAATTGAATTTGCGAGTCTGTAGTTCTCATGCCTCAATTTCAAACTGCTAAAAATATCAATCTGTGCAATTGCTATTGCAAATAGATTGCTATGCAAACATAATATGGAGGGAGCTCGAAACCCAAGCGCAGCTACTATCTAATGTAACCGACTTCGCGCCTTCTCGCGCATGCATATGCGCACTCACGCGGCGACGCTTCCGCACGGCGACTAGAGAAAACTGGCTTTCAAATGCACACGCACACCAAAGCTTAGCTTTCAAGCATTACTGTTGCCTTTGCAATGCGGAACCGCAAAAAAGTCGCCGCGTCGCGACTAGAAGCAAAAACGCAATTTCTAAATTCAATTCCTGAGCTTGTGATAGAGAAACAGCGAATTCTCTCGGCGTTCCGCACATACCTCTGCAACAGCGGGATCGAGTTCCACGCGCGCAAGTACTGCATCAGCGAAAAGAATGTGTCCGCTTCTGGTTCTTCCCTTTTGGGGGGGTCTCCGCCCATCTTACTCGTGCTCGGGGCACGAGAATTTGACGCCTCTCCTCCTGTTTTTGACGGCCACACCGAATCACTGTGTTCCTGTCCTCCCGGAGCGATTACAACTAGTAGATCCCCTAGCGTCGCGGACTCCTGTCGTGCTTGCTCCCCGCGAAAGACCAGGCTCCGCGCGAGTCGATCGCCTTCCATCAAACGCATGGGCCACTTGATCATCCAAGGGTGGTCCGCGAACTTAGGAAACAAGGACCAGAAAGGCACCTCGTACAGGTCCGACAACAGAACTGGCACGCACCCGGCAAAAAGCGCGCGCACGAAGCGGCTTGTGTACCCCGAGATACCCCGCGGGATGAAGCAGAACACCGACGAGCCCTGACCGCGGATACCTTCGCTGAAGGGAACGTCCTGGCCTACATGCAGGTCGGGGTAATCGGTGGCGTTCTCCCGCGCCCACCTCAGCAGCACGCCCCGCGGACCTTCTGCGCGTCCCAGCGCTGCGTGTAAACGCCGGTTCCATCCGACAAAGTCGCCCAAATACTGGCGCTCGGTCAGCTCCGGCACGTTGGCCTCCAGTTGTGCGCGCACCTCGTCGATATTGATCTGCGGTGGCACGAGAATGTCCTTCGCAAAGTTAAAAGAGGGCTGCGTCTGCCACTTTTCGAAGTAATTCCAGAGTTCAGGCTCGTCCATGATAAACAGCGCCTCCGGAATGAACTGCCGCCATTCTTTCAGGGGTCCGTCAGCACCCTCGCCCCCGGAAAAGACAAACACGTGGTCACGTCCGTTGCTGTAAGGAAAGTGCGCGAGCTTCGGCACCAGCTGGCTCAGCAGCTGGGAGGACACGGTGTAATTGAAGGTTCCGACTTGGGTATGGCATGCCGTGTACTGAGGGACAAAATAAAAGTCCGCTTCCGCTGGGTCATCCGTCCGGCACGCGCAGGCCAGAAAATAGTGGTGCAGCCGCACCTCGAAGCCCCATTGCACATCCTTACAGAAGTGCGCACCGCGTGCAAGCAGGGGCAACTCCGGGTAGTACCGAGGATCGTCGACATCGTACACGTAAACTTTGAACGCCTGGGCGATCGTAGGCATAGGAGACGGAACAAGTGAGGCATTTCCTTCGCCTTCCGCACCGGTTGCTTTAATAGCTGCGATAGTATCATCTCCAGCGCCGCCCGTCGTCCCGCTCGCACTATTCATCAAACGGTCGTCCGCCCGCTGGTGAAAAGCGTTCTGGCTCCCAAAATCGTTTGGGATTTTGTCCCGGCTCATGCGCATCAATTGCTGGAAACTCCGCGACAAGCGCCGACTCGTGGTTGGCCACCAAAGAAAGGCACCTTCCGATTTTGAGTAATGATGTATGTGGTGGCTTTTCATATCGGGCGGACCACGACCGTGGTTCCGTCTAGGCGTGCTCACCTGATCTGCTCTTGTCACGTGCAGTTCCTCCAGGAGGTTCCACAGGGAACGCTGCCCTAACATGGGGTCGTCATACAGATCTAGCAATCCTCTTGTATCCGCAAACCGAAACACTTGTTCTTGGTCGATCGTCTCCCGGAACCATTTTACGAGCCCAGCGTCCTGTTGGAAGAGCCACCGCGCGAAGCCCTCTTCGACCGTCAGCGATGTAGTTGCACGCCCAGACGCTTGTTGTTCCTGCTCCTGTTGCTCGTCCAGGAGTGCCGCGTATACATGCTGAATTTGTTGCGTGTACGAGGTTTCCGTTTTTGTTTTTTGGCCGCGCTCCTTTAGTGTGGCTATGCTGTAGCGAAGGAGGATGCCCAGGCCCGCGACGTTCTGTTCGTCGAGTATGTCAGGATGCGTTGCCACGAGCAGCTGGTCCAGCACACGCCACACATATGCGAGGGCTCCATAGTTGTCGTCCGAGGCCAAACGACTGTCAATGACGATGCTGAGGATGGTGACCACACCCAGCAGACAGGTGTCGACAAACGATTCCACTAGCTCAACCAAGTCAACCACGCGCAGACTGCTCAGTAGAAACTCGTTCACAAACTTAGCCTGGCGCTGCAGCACAAGCTTCTCGAGCTCCTGCTGCGCGATTTGCTGGCGCGAATTACGCTGGATCACAGGAGGACCAGTTCGCAAATGTCGTTGCCCACCCTTATGCTCATGCTCCTCATAATGTCCTGGAGAGGCGGTGATGTATTCCCTGTCACTCCTTGTTCCTTTGCCAGCACGGTTCTCCTCCTCGTCTCGCCGCACAAAAGACAGAGCGTCGGCGACCCCAGAAGATGATGATCTCGTCCGTTCTGCGTCATCGATACTGCGACGCGCCGGTGTGCTGTGCCGCTGCGTTGTACTTTCGTCAGCCCCAGCACTTGATGTCGTGGCTGCAGTCACCGTCTCTTGTTCTGGGTCCGCAAAAAATTCTGCGACAGCAGCATCTTCGTCATTTTCTTGATGTGTCACCGGCTGCCCGGCCTGGTTCTCTGGATTGCCGCCCGCGGGCGCGATAAGATCAAAGCCAAGGAGAACCTCCCAGCGTGTTTGCGTTTCCAAATCGCGCAAGCCCCTTCGCAAACTCGACCAGTCTACCCACAAGCGGTCAGCCAAGTGCGCTATGTAGAGGGGAAGCGAGTGACTTCTACTTGCCCTTGAGAAACTGCATCAGCAATTGTTCCCAACAAATAACACTCCTGCGTGACTGTCGGTCCTTCGCCTTTGGATTTGGTATTGGTGTATGCAAAAAGCACGTCACGAAAACGCAATAGTCAACACCATGCGGGTTGGGCTGTACATCCAAACGTGCGCTTTTCGCATCACACCAGGAAATCTTCGAAACTAGCAGCTGCGTATATGAATATGCAAAGTAGAAATCCGCATGAAAAGATGGTTTTTTTCTCAAGGCTATCAGCACTCGTCTGCGAGATCACTGACTTCTCTCTGATACGCTGGCAGGTACGTACCATCTTGTGCTGTGGTGGCGTTCACCCATATACCATCGGGGTGTTGCAGCGGGCGGATCGACGAATCCTGCGCAAGAAGATCGAGCAACAGGGGGCTGCGCCTTTTCAGAACAAAAGCGTCTTTGCAACGGAAATCCTGACCGTAGAAGGTCTCCAGACGCTGCTCCGTCTTTTCCTGCTCCTCCACACTGAACTGCCGGCTCACGTCCTCCCCCATGTTCGCCCCGCGAATCGGTTTGAAGTCGACGCCATCCTCGCCGACGCCCTCGTCTCCGCCCCGTTGCCACTTCTGGTGGTAGGTCGCTTTCTTTTCCCGATGCTTCTCTGCCGACGTCGAGCAGTCATGATACATATAGCACAACATGAAGCCGGCGAGAAGAAGCGAAGCGGAACGAACCGCCTTCCAACGAACACGTTGGCGTCGCACACACGACCTGCGAGCATCGTGTCCAATTCGTACATGTTGTCGCAAGCAGACACCCCCGTTGCGTTCGACGCGTACGAAACAGCGCCTTTCAGCGAGGCAGCTCGAAAGACCGGCGACAAAACTCCTGACTACGAGAACCCACGACGACCATGAGCGGTTTTGATTTTGTCGCTTTTGAACGACCGCGTGGCGCGGCCACAGATTACAAGAGTGATCATCGATACATGTTCGAGTCGAGGTAATCCGTTCTACGATAGTCATGGTCGCCATGCCCGTGCTCTTAGTTTCCCTTTTTTATTTTTGTTACCGGGACGAGATAGGACCACACTTAGTTCTTCAGATCTCTTTCTATCTTGGTGCTGTATTGCACAATTTTCATCCAACATGTTCGTGTCCCCCCTCAATGTCCCCGAGCGCCTCGGTCGCTTGCTTTGCGAGTCTCGCACCTTCATTTCGATTGCTACCCCAGCAATTGCAAATTACGCTTCCATTGAATATAAACGACCAAGAAGGCAGCCACTGCAAGCAGCTGCGTAAAGAAACGCCCCCTACATTCCTATGGGCTCGAGGGGAAACCTCTTGCACTTAGCTCACGAAAGATCGAAGAAAGAAATTGATTCTTGACGCATGCGTGGAACAAATGCTATGTCCGGCATTCCCGCCTTCCGCCACAGCAGTACAACGAGCTCGCTGCCAAGAAGGTGGGCACCATACTAGTACAACGAACAACAACTCCACAAAGCCCGGGGCAAGTGTGTCGCGGGAGCACGTGCGAAGCAAGCCTCCTTTTCCATTTGATTCGTACTTTACGGTACACAAATTGGTACAAAAAGTCTGGGACAATGCAGATCTTGTCCCCTGTCCGAGTCCCTACGTCGTTTACAGTAGAGAGAATGCGCTAGGATGATAGTAATTTGCAGTCCGGTGACAAACTTACAATGATCGAGCTAGCTCGAGGCGCGGCGGCGGTGGCTATTCTTCATGTGGCTCGCTAGAACGAGGTAGGGAACATGTAAAGAGGTAGATGGAGTAGTAGATGCTACAGATCACATTTTACATTTGGCGCCTAGTGCTTGCCGCTTAATTAATGTCTTCAATAGATAGAAGTCTTTCTGTTTACCGGAAGCTTCAAATTCAAATGTAATAGAGGGAATTTTAAAGAGATGAAGTGTACATTAGATTTCAATTTCTGCAGGGTGAAAGTGAATACGTTTTTCTCTTTTGCTGCATTCAGATTATTGATTCTGCAGGAGTGGTCCGTTTCGTGAGCACCCCAAGAATTGCGCACGATCTTCATCTATCGATGCCAGCACGCACTCAATAGATAGAACGTCGGGGGCGAGTCACCTCTATGTCATTGTTCGTCTCTGCCGCAGGGCGACAGCAGAGGCACTCGAAAAAGCTTGGCTCCCGCCTCGGCTCGGGCTGTATCGGCGTCGGTCGATTGTCCGCATTGCCGATCTCGTTACCCACCGGCATCCCAAACGGAACCCCGGGTACCGCAAGGTGTGCGACGCCACCCTTTGCCACTTGCTGTTTCCCTGTTTGTTTTGGTGCTTTTGTGCTTCTTGCAGGTTCTTGTTCTTCAAGGAAAACACTGACTCCAAGCGGCCGAGTCTAAAACTAAAGTGGCGGGCAACCGAAAAACGGCCGAAAGTATGGCCCTACAAGATGCGCTTGCTGACGAGCTTCGACAAAAGTCGAGGGACGCGCTGGGGGTTTGCCTTTGGACTTTCTCAAGGGCGCAACTTTGCAGAGCTTGTCAGACCTAGAAGCAAAAGCCAAAAAAATGTTTGCCGTAGTTATAAAATATATACGTAATCGTGCTGGGCGCTTGAACTTGATGTCAAATGGGCGTGGTTTTTTGAAGAGTTCGATTTTCTGGTCGTCGTTTAGGTTCGAAAATCCGGTGCCACCAACCTCTGCAATTTCGTCGTTGATGAGTACACCAGACCTCTCGGCCCATCCACCCGGTGTCACGTTGATCACTCGCGCGCCTTTATCCTCAGTAAAAACGTTCCCCCCCCCCACACTGGTCGTGGTAATCTACATAACATACGCAGAATGTCTCTCGTGCGCAGCCCCACGAGAACATCTTGTAACGTGTGTTTTGAATACAGTCATACACTAATCAGGATAAGGTCAAGGTGGTCACTTTGATGTGATATGACTTTTCTAACCTCCAGGCGCGAGGAGCAGCAAACTATGAGCTCACAAAGAGGATGAGCTCACAAAACTTCTCAAATTGTGTAAGAGATTCCACGCGTTGCTTAATATGGGGTGGAGACGTTTTCACTCAGGATAGCCTTTGAAGCCCATCCCTGATGATAATTTTGAAAAATGACGTTGAAGGTGAGATCGATCAGAGTTGATGCAATTTTAATTTCTAGGAGCCGGAAAGCAAAACTACAGCAGTTAAAATTGGCACTTGCAAAACTATCTATACCGAGCTTGAGTTCCTCCAGCGTGAGTGTGTAATAGGCGTCCTTGATTTCGGGGCGCTTCAACTTGATAATCAGGGGACGCGGTCCTTGCAGCGCAGCCAACTTCTCGTCGCGATTCATGGCGTAAAATCGTTTACCTGTGGACGCATTGGTTTGGAATCATAATCAATCTCACGTTGACCATGCGTTGTTTTCCCTTATCATCTGTGTCCTGTGCCTGTCTTTGCAGTGGACACAGATGTCCTGTCTTTGCAGTGCTGAGAGGCAGGAGGAGGGAATTTCCACCTTTTTCTCGCAGGTAATTGTTTGAAAGTTTAAGTGTAAGGAACTATTTCTGTTTTCCCATCGAGGCCGTGCAAAAAATAAGCACACTAAGACCAACACCACGCTGTTCGACGTCGATTTTGATTGTTTCCTATAACTAAAACTATGGTATGTAAAAGCAAAAAAAAACAAACAATACCATTGACAAGGTGAATTTCGTCGTCTAGTTGAATGCCGGAACGGGCAGCCCAAGAATCTTCAAAAA
Organism: Amoebophrya sp. A120; assembly: GCA_905178155.1. Classification (NCBI taxonomy): domain Eukaryota; class Dinophyceae; order Syndiniales; family Amoebophryaceae; genus Amoebophrya; species Amoebophrya sp. A120. Next base: position 9,171,859 of record CAJINV010000003.1, read on the forward strand.
TGGTGGTGACCTCTATACCGTTGAACTTCATGCCTAGTCGCTTCTCCTCGCTATGGATGCGTCAGGTGGGAACTCATCAACTTGAATGCCAACGCTGTGCTCGCATCTTCTGGCATGCGAGTTAATTGTCTGATAGTCCAAAGCATGTAGCTGCTGTTAGAGTCTTTTGCGAAGGCTTGTGAACGCTCGGGCACGCACGCACGCACGACGCACGGACCCTCTTAGTGCGGCGTGAGTTGGAGCGCAGAGACTTTCTATGCTGCCGAGGAAGCAATTTTCAGAGAAGAATGACCTGAAGCTACATCAAGCAACGAGCCAGCGCTTTGCAATTGCATGTCCTCTAATCCGCCAGCTTAAAAATTGGTGTGGCAGCTCTGTGCTTGTTTATTCAGTACAGTAGCATGACAGGGCGAACAATTATTTTATCCGCGGCTGCAAGTGTTTTGCTTTTGTATTTCTATTTTCAGTTCCACTGCTTTTTAGCCATGAAGGCAGATGAGGCTTCGCGTCCTGGTGAGGGCACTACCGCTTTTACGCGGTAAGTATGAATGCGTACCTTTCGCCTTACCATGGTTTCAATCTTGACGATTTCCCACCTGACACTTGAATATTCGCACACCACATCATAATAGACGTCGCCAGGCATCGTCGGCGACGCTTGCGCCAGTACGTCCTCGGGCGTCGACATAGCAACCAGCACTAGCGAATAGGTAAATTGGCCGCAACAAACTGTCGACGTTGAAACACACTGGATGCGCTTTTCAACCTTCTCGTGCCAATGCACTTATTACTACAGCAGCCAAATCAAATACTATATTTTTTACTGGGTCGCTGTTGCGACGAGGGGTGGAAAGAGCGGGTAAAAAAATCCAAGACGGAGGAGAAGAAGGTGTTTGTATACGACTGTGCCTCGTGTGTTCTAGGGGGGTAGCCCAGAATCGCACGAGTTAAGTTCTTCAACAAAATGGTGATCAGACTGTGGTGGTATTTGTAAATTTCTTATAGATACAGGTGAAACAAGTTGAAGTTTCTACCAGGTTGGTGAAGACGCAATGACGTTTCCAAATAAGCCGACCTCTCCTACGTATTCGTTAGCGTTATGTCAATCGTATAAAAGAAAAACCGAAGATATCCTTGTTTCCGTGAAAAAGAACAGCGCAAGACCGAGGAAACGCAATGCAGCACGCATACCGACTCATTTGGGTCTGCTCTGTGCACGAAAGGGAAACCGTTCGTCTTCGTTTTCGTACGAGGAAGTAATAAATCGACTGTTCCGAGTGCACGCTCCTACGTTTTCAGTACGACGAACAAGCTTGTACGCACCGAATTCATCAATCAAACGGAGAGACGAGCGAACAAAGTATCGTTTTACTGGTACAAGTGCTTCGCGGCCATGGCCAAACGACGGAAATACAAAGTACCTTCCTCGCGCCGCTGTGGAAGCACGATGGCACGGGAGCTGCTTACGCATGCAAATAGAAAAAAATAAAACAAGCGATGGGACTGGGAGCCTTGATGAAAAGACATTGATGTTTATTCATTTCACAAATCCGTTTATTCGAGCAGAAAAGGAGGTGCGGCCGCAGCGCCGAAACCGAAAATGCGGCAAGTTTCAATCATGCTGCGTCAATTGAATCGCAGCGGGTTTCCTGGTGGCGGAATACCGACGCCCTTAGGTAGTGCTTGTTCAAATTTTGAAGGGAAAAATCACCTCTTCCAATCCTCGAAGCTGATGAAATTAGTGGTTTTTTAGTGTGCTGTCTTATGCAGTGAATGATTACAACATTCCCGACCGACCCATCGTTGGTTTTCTTTGCTGAGAGCCGAACGAAATTTTTGCGCACCTTTGATCATGTGCCAGTGGCATAAAGTGCGCATAGAAATGCTGTCTGCACGCAGGCGGCGGGCCATTGAGGAGCCACTGCGTTGAAAATGCCAGTTAATTGTGTCCTTCTCCTTGTCTCACAAACCTGCGGTCACAATAAATCACAAAACGCATATCAGCTTTTGTGGAGGCTGAGGAGGTGGCGTTTTTCACTTCGATATCGAATTCGTATTCCGCGGCAGCAGCTGCATGCGTGGTGTAGAAAGCGGCTGCATCCGCCGCTTGGGCGGCTTCCCTCTGGATCGCTGCTGCGCGCTGCTGCAGCTCGGCCGCTTGGTCCTCTGCCTGCGACAGTTGCAGTAGACTCTGCTGCGCTATCCTATGTAAAAACGTACCCACACCAGAGTCAGGATGGGGATTTTGCAGCACAAACCTAGGAGTTTTGTGAGTCACGCATGACAAGTTGCGCTATGCAGTGTAGTGCAGGTTAGCAAGTGCAGCCGCGTCACAGATTCATCTGCTCATCCTGTTCACAGCATCACAAATTCCAAAACATGATTGGAAATGGCTCTCATGGGGAGGCGCATTACAAGTCTTCCTCTCTTTGCAAATCTGCATTACAACTCTGGTGTGGGTGCGTTTTTACTCAGGATATGCGCCGCAGTGTGGTCACCCACGGATTCCACCAGCTCGGCCCGCTGCTTCCACGCGTCCACAAAGGCCTCCCGCTGCCCGGCTGCATTCACGTAGTCCTGCGCGCGAGCCTGCAAGTCGGCCGACGACTTGGCAGCGGCCTTCGAATCGGCTTCGTACTTTGCTTGTACTCCTGCGCCTGCATCGTGCGCTGCTTGCAGGCTAGCGGCTTCCCAGCTGTTGCGCTTCTGCAAAGCCACGGTCGCCTGCAATCTGGCCTCGTGCTTCACGCTCGCGAGCATGTCCTGTGCGAGCTTCTCACTCTGGGCCTTCACGTTTCCTAATGTTCTCTCGTACGCCGTCCGGGCACGCAAGGCAGCCTGCCCCGCAGCTTGCGCAGAGCTATTTGCAAGTGATGATAATTGCCATCTGTTCGACTCTAAGCGATAAACCGATGTATCATATTCGCCATGTCAGTAGTGTATAGCCCCTCGGAGCGCAATTCTTTCACTGTGTTGCCCAAAAACGAAGTTCAGAAGCATTTTCACTCTTTATGCTTCAGCTTTCTGATAATCATCCCCTTGAGTCTACGCCTTCGACCGTCTTGGTCTTGCAATTTTTCAATATCATATACGTTTATTCAATGGAGCAGAACGTGAGCAAAAAGTGGTGCAATTCTCTGCATTTAAACGACCACAAGTATCCTCCATCGTCGAGATTTTTACACTTCATGACATTGATTTCGAGTCTCAGCAAGGAAAAAAGAAGCGTACCTGTATGCCTGCATCATCTGTGCCTTGACTACAGGCAACGGCGGATCGTTCGATCGTGCACTTGCTGCAGCTTTTGTGTTTCCTACACTCGAGGTCAAGAAATTCTTTCGTCGGACCAGAAGGCTGGCGGTGTCCCCCGCTCGGCTGGAGGAAGTCCCAGGCGTGTACGTGCTTTCGATTGGTGTGAAGGAGGAAAGGGCGACACACTGGTGCGCGGTGCCCATTCGCGCGCAGTCACTGCTGCAGTACCGGGCGTAGTCATCCTCGCGATCGTGTTCGTTCGTGCAGGTCGCGGTGGTCAACGGGCAGGTGCGCGGAACGAGCGAGCCTAAATCTCCCTCCATCTGGACGAGCCCGCAAGTGGCAGTGCTCCCGCTCAGCGACACGCAGCAGTCGCAGGAACATGACGAGGCGGTTATCGCGGCTCGGCCCGCCACGAAAGGAGCGACCTTCGTGCCCGTTGTCGCGCAAAAAAAGACCAACCAGAAGATGAACCCACACTGAGCCCACTTCCTAGTTACCTGCAGGACCACGGGGCATGATGAGCGGGGGCACACGAACGCGAGAGGACCACCGCCACCATCTTGTTGTCCAGTCTTCATGTTCCTTATCCGCGCCCTTGCGAGCACAAGGGCGCTAGTCCTGCCCAGGTTCTGCTGTGGCCCATACTACCCCATCATATCGCAAGCGCGTTTTGCTACTGCTAACGTCACTAGGACTACCTACGACGAAACGACGGCGCGTACCTTTTACAACACGCAACGCCTTCTATTTTTACCAAAACTGACGGCAAGGGGGCATAAAAAAGATCACGAGCGCGATAAGGTAATCTGTACCTATTAGAACAACAACAAGATTGACTCCCGCATAAAGAAACCGCGCCAGATTTGCTTCTCGCAACGACAAAGTTTCTTGGTAGCTCTCAAACTGATTACGCCGCGCATGTCTGTTTCCGTCTTTCGGCCAGGATGATCACTCATGACATCGAACAAGCATTGCATTATTGCGGCTTCGCTCAAGGAACAAGAAAGTCATTACACATAGCATACTTATATGGCGAGTGGTGTTTTTGGACGACATGCCAAGCATTCACTCTAGTGTAATTTTATTTTAATTGTAATCTGTCATAACTGGCAATGAAACTTTTGTGCATTCGCTTGCAGATCGGGCTAAAAAACAACATTGGTCAAAGAAACGGGGGTCGCTGATGCCGAGGGTTCCGTCTGATCGACGTAGATTCAAATAGAATAGTGCAGACTATACGCATTTGTTCTCAACGCTTCGGCATACATACAGAACATCGTTCGAGCACGAATAGAAATACGGCTGCGTGGGTCAGCGATGTACGAGTACGTCGCATGATTCATTGCAAGAAGAGCAGCAACGCTAGTTGGAGGTGCTGCAGGAAATACATACTTACTACCAGGAGAACTACTAGTTCGTGAAAGCTGAAGATATAATTCAGTTCATTTTGCGGCTCGTCTCTAGCAAAGCGTTTCTGATTTCAGAACGAAGCCCCTGCAATGCACCGAGTAGAAGTGGCTCGCGTTCCTTTTCCTGGTCTTCTTCACCACTAGTGACGTCGTCATTGACCGCCTGCTGCAGCTGTGCGAGAAATTCCTCCTCGTCCTCAAGAAAATTATGACTTATCGCTGCAGTGCGCGTCACATTGCGGGCTCGGTGCCAATGACCCGCGGGGAGGTACAGCATCTGATGCGCTTGTTGACGGAACCTGTAGACAAAACACCTGTTGTCTACGTTCTCCGTTTGCGAAGCGGGCTGCGACGAGGTGGGGATAGCTCGGCTTTCTTCGATGAAAGAAGCACCTGCGCAGCTTGCTGGTCGTTGTGCTTTGGTGCTAGTCCTAGACCGCTGGGCTGTCGACGCGCTGTGCCTGAAACTCCCACTCTCGCGAGGAACGAATTCAGTTTTTGTGGCCCCCTTGATAAGAGGTCTGCTAGAAGGCTCGTCGCCACCCGCGCATTCGATTTCCCACTCTTTCTCCCCCGCGATGAGATACAACCAAGCACCCGTACCCTGCGGGTCGACGTGCCAGTCCGAAAAAGTGTCCTCCTCGCCTATGAAGATCCACTGCGTGAGCCGCTGCAGCAAGGTCGCGGTTCTCGAGTCGACGTAGGCCGCCCATCGTTGGTCCCGGTCGTCTATCCATATGGAAAAGCACACCCACACCAGAGAAGAGGACACGTGGAAAACCATACATTGTCGTGTCGATGTTGAAAGGACTGCGCTGAGCTCGACGACTGTCTCGTTGTGCCATGGCCCCTACCATATTTATTAAACTCGTTGGTGAGCCTCTGCAGGCACTGAAAATGAAAATTGTGCTGCGAAAGGGAAAGCTCTAAATTGCAGAGTTAGCAGCGGGCCCTTTTTTCGTCCGTTCAGATGCATACCGTGATCCGGATTGGGGATCATGCGGGATAGGGAAAACAAAATGAAGAACGCGCGATGCTGAGGCTGCAAAGTTAACTTGTAGTTGTACTTGCTTTCCTGGCTCGAGATTAATGGTTAATTTTTCAACACGGTCGATAGGCTAAGTTCGTGCATCTGTCTAAACTCAGTAAGCACGTGGACACCGACCTCGAGCCAGGTCGGGCACTCGGATCCTGAAGTCACGCTCTAGAAACACAGGCGCGAGTTCATTTCACGCGAAGGTAGAAGTAACTTCGCCTCAACAACAGGCCGACCCCTTATGGGTCGCGCGGCAGCGCCGTAAGTATTTTACGGCGCGAACTGGTTGGGACTCACCGAAAAGCCGTGAGTCTCTATGGTCGTGCATGCGACTTCGCGCGCACGAGGTGATTTGGTATCATCTTCCAGTCGCCGCAAACTATACCCAATCGCCGAGTGCGTCGACTGAGTAATAGCAACTTGGGCCGGCGCCAGGCGCTCGGCCTGGTTGCTACAGCGTGGTCGGGGCCATCCATGGCGGCCCCGGAGGGCTGGGGGGGGCAAGCAATATTTCTAGTCCTTGTCTTTACTGGGGCCTCCGCCCCGGTACGAGGGACGGGTTTAGAAGTAGGCCACGCCGGCCCCTACCGAAATACGCCTCCCTGCGCGCGGTTGCGCCCTAGACACTCTGGCCCCCGCGGCCCTCATGGTTAAAGCACAACACGATCGGGCAGCAAGTCGAAACAGCAAGTCGAAGCAGGGCACTAACCATGCCCGCCCCAATCGCCCAAAATTGGAGCCACAGCAGAAGCTCAACGCCCCTGCCAATGACTCGGCATCCACTGGCCTGAGCTTGTCCGCGCTAAGTGCGGCCCGGATTTGCTTGCCAAGCTCCCCGGCGCGCACGGGGCATACTTCGCAAGAGACCCCGGAGGGGTGGACGTGGTGAAAGACGCCCAAAAAACGTATCTTCGGGCCAAGTTCATCCTTGTCCCGTTCAAACGTTATGCTGAGCAGCTCCGTGAAGAGGGTATCCATGTCCCTCGCGCACTGTTGCTCGTCTGCGAGCTGCGTCGGGGCTGCGTAGTCGTCGAAGTAGCTGATGAGCGGCAACCTCAGCAGCCTCCGCCCGAGGCTCGCCACGGCCAATGAGTAAACATTAAAGTTGATCACGGACGCCTCTTCGCCAAAAAGGAGGACTTTCGCCGTGGCGCCGAAGAGCCTGCCGGTCTTCGGGCATTTGCACACGACCACGACGAAGCGCTGACGCGCTAGCAGCTGCCGGTAGGCCTTTTTCATATCTTTTTTCACAAAAGATAGAGCCGGCACTTTCTCGGGGTCGCGCCGCTTCATGGCCCGCAGGAGGCCGAGGGTGGTGGCGGAGAGGTCGTCGCCCCCAAGCAGCTTTATCGGCGTTAACTTGTAGTTGTACTGCGCTGCAAAGTTAACTTGTAGTTGTACTTGCTTTCCTGGCTCGAGATTAATGGTTAATTGCAAGTAAACCATGAGGTGTGAGTGTCGTGCTTTTCTGTAGAATATGTTCCTGCACCAGTAGAAATTGCTTGAAGGCTTGCCAAGCGTCGTCGACCATAGTTGTCAAACAGTCCGCGGTCTTCCAATTTGCTTCGCGAACTAACGGGTTCGTTTCGGTCTTGCTCCAAGAGCATCTGCTTGTTCTGCTGCCATGCTCCCCGTCGACGAGGCGGTTCACATGATCCTCTCCATGTTCTTCATCTTCTCCCGAGGAGGTTGAAGTGGCAGTTGCCGTTGTGGCTCGAGGAGCGGAAAGTTTGCGTCTTTTGCTTTTGCTAGGACTGTCGTTTGCACCGTCATCTTCACACACTGACACTGTCGCTAGGCTGCCGTTGCTCCTCTCGCCGTTCAAGTCTCGGGCTTTCAAACTGAATCGGTATTCCCAAGCCCGCAGGTAGGAAGGGAATTCTCGGGTTTTGCAGAGGTTGCGGTCGTTGCAATGATCTGCCGAAGGCGACGGATCCTCATCCAAACTCATGGCGGAAACCGGGCTGTCAGAGCTGCCGCTGCAGTCTGCTCCGTCAGGGAGGAACCGCGTCAGCGCTTCCTGTACACTCTGCATGACAAATCGCTCCAAGGCCGCTGGAGGGTGTCCGACGTCTTTTTCTCTTTCGAGTTTAGCTGGCCCGCCGACCTCCTTTCGCCGCGGCGCGAGGACGACTGCCTCGTCATCAATGGCACGCACATCAAGTGTGTTGGCTTGCCAGTGAGAAATCGCGGCGTCCCGCGACGGCCACTGCGTCAAAATGCAGTCCTGCTCGCTCTCCGGATCCAGCAACGGCAGCAGAAACCGCACGAAATCGTCGACGGTTTCTAGGGTGTAGGGAAAGTTGAAGAGCTGGCGGTGAGCAGCGAAATCGAGGTGGACAACCCAGGGCGACGCGGTCGCTGCAGGGGACACAACTATATTCGTGCGAGGATCCGAGTGTGTACTGGAGGAACCCGGCGTACCAAATTCATCTGCCATCTTGAATGCTATGCGGGGTAAAACATGCCTACAGATGTCGACTGTTATTGGTGGTGCATTCGACTGTCATATGTTGTCACTTCTTACTAGGCAGTCATATGTTGTCACTTCTTTTGTCTCCTGAGTTGTGTAGTAGAAATCGGAAACTGTGGTTGACACTTTATCACGGAACGCTTTATTTCTTTCATCGGTGTTAAGATCATGGTAAAATGGCGCTGGCGCTCACACCTTGCAGGATCGCAATATTTCTAAGTAGGACCCAGGGAGCATTTCAGCTCCTTCTTGTTCCCTACATTTCTGAGGGTCAGTGGAGAGGAGTCTGGACACACGAAGTAGAAAGAAAATGATCCTGACAGGCTGCACATACCCACGTGGTTTGGAATTGGATCCACTTTTTGTGATCCTGAGTGATTTCAATATGCCATCGCTAGAGCAGTTTGGTCCGCATCTTCAAGGAGTGCGAACACACCTGTTCTTGGCTACATTTTCGCCATAACGGCGCAGCTCTAGTGTGTGTTTTTGCTAACAAAATTAGTTTCAAAATAAATGAGTCTTCGAATCCCAATTTTAATAATAGACAAGACACACCGCATTACCATCGATGAGCCCCACTTACTATATCTACAATCAAAATAGTGTACAACAAATCGTGAATCATACAAGTGATCAGAGAAGTATCACTATGACAGTGACAGTCGTGGAAAGGTCTCTTCACTGTCAAGAAAGCACCCTGGTTGTAACGCTATTGTTTGCCGCAACGGCGATTTCACTGCATTATACAACGTTCACAGCCACGATGTTAGCGTGTACTAAAGCGACTCGATGTAAAGCACCTTCTGCTCTTACCGTGTTCCAAAAAATTCGTCGATCCGGCCCGGTTTCGGCTCCGGTTGCAGTTGATAGGTCTTCAACCACGGCCATTTTTTGGCACAGCCGATGTTATTTTCCCGTGCACCTTGGTAGCATCCTTTTCCGTAATCCCGGTAAATAGTACCATTACGCTCGAAGTTTCCCATGTAGCCAAAGTCGCGGGTTGCTGTAAAATTCATGTTGGTCTTCGATCTATCCTACTGCCACTGCGATCTACCTATACGTCCTCAGGCATCCGAATTCTATCCATCTACACATCGACAAGCTGATACTTGTTCGACTAAATCATGACACGACGATAATGAATTTGCAAAGAGCGTGGAGGTGTTGACAGGGTACCTGCTATGCGTGCCTAGCGCAATTACAACACAAAAAAAAAATGTTTTTCTACGGTGGTCATCATATTGGCGCTCGTGGTGGCGAAGCCGGTCGATCGTCTTTTCGTAGAATGGACCTCTTTTGAACTCTCGCACTGGGTCGTCGTTTGGTCGATCGTCCACACGACATTGCCACCTGGGTGCCTTCGTGTTTTTCGTCTCTCCCGCCCACCTGAATTGTTGTTTTTCCCGTCTCGTCAAATTCTGTGCTTGTTATCATAAAATGTTTTACAGATGTACAAAAATCAAAATAAAGCCGTCGCGATTTCGAGCATTAGCTTCAATTTTGAGCTCGAACTTTCCTCTGATGAGTTCCATAAATGGTTCTGAGTTTGAGTCACGGCTTGGCTTTTGCCTCTGTGTTTGATTTTTAACATGAGTTCTAAGTTTGAGTAGATCGAGCTCCAGGTTCGGTTTTGAGTTTGTCCCGTTGCACTCGCACTCCTTGTCTACTTTGGTTTGGGTTTCAGCCCTTTGAGTTTGAGCCTGAGCTCGAGTGGTATCGGGCTGCACGCGGGTGTTGAGTTTGAGTGCGAGAATCTGCCAAATCAGGTGCTCTGCTGTTTGTGTTAATAAAGAATGCGAAGTAACTTAGAAACCTGGGCGTGACTTCCAGGGTTCGTTTGCCTTCTACCACGACTTCGCTGGGATTGTCGCAAAACGGGGCTAAAGATGCCGCAATTCCGTTTGGATTTCCTGGTCGCCGCTGGCTCCGAGTATGCCACCACGGATTCTTGCATGTGTTACGGATCGCCTTCTCAACTGCCACTTGGTGTCCCCCGAGGACACGATTCTCTGCCCGCACACCGAGCTCCTGATGCTTTCTCGAGGTATCGGCGACGTCGTAGTGGGGATACCCCCGCTCCGTCCCGACACTCCGGCAACGATACGTATACGGCGGCATCGTATTAGAGAAGTGAGGCAGTGTGACAGCAATCGGCTAGCAATGAACTTAGGAAGTATGTCGTACTCGTTCGATTAACGGTGGACGTGGCGTTCTAGAGCTTGCAGCAGGAGGTTTCACGAAATATCTAAAAGTTGACTACGGGTACTATTTTTTACCAGCGGTGGTTAACATTGAATTTGTACCTCTGCCCTCCTCCTCGTGATTACACAAATTTCGGGCCCTTGCGATCATGCAGAGCACGCCACTTGCTGGGGCTTCTCGTGTTTGGCTTTCTCACGCTGGTTGCATCCGAGTGTTACGATAATCGCAAACGAGTCACGACAAAAACTGCGAGCATCGAAGAGTCCACTTTTTTGCAACGTGATTATCAATAGCGGAAAAGCCTACGTGTGGTAGACGCGTGGCTTGGCGCCTGACCACGTCGGTCCTTCCTTACACGGTGGGTTCTTCTTTGTTTTTGTTTCATCTCTTTTCTTGAACAGTGCGCTCTTTCTCGTGGTCTTCCTCTTCGCACAAGAGCCAGACAGACAGAAACTCCTCCTGTTCCTCTTCGCACGACGCGAGCCCGACGACTACACAGCTTACTTTCTCGTGACAGTGAGCGGTTTGAAAAGGCGCACAAAAATTCGCTTCACCCTGAGATCTGATCTCTATCCCCCCCGAGAATCTTCACACTCACGAGGACATAAACAAGAACTCATTTGAAAAGCGACAACGAGAACGACAAGACATGTGATAATCACACCTCAACAAAATGGGCAGCTTTCATCCACTAAGAATTTGCAATATTCATTGCCGCCTGATGTATGCCCATGATTATCCCCGCCGGATCAACGTGCTCGAGCTTAATATCACGGAAAGCCCTGCGTTCGAAATCTTCCTCGGAAGTCGCTTCGTACATCGCCAGCGGGCGACTAACAAAAGTCGCAGGGTCCATCCAAGGGAGAACAACGTTGTCCTTCAATGCTCGCACGGGCATTGGACAAAAAATACTTAAACATTGCTGCGTGCGCGGTAGGATCTTGCTCAAGATTTTATTTCGTTGACAGCATATAAACAGATGCTCGTCATACACAGAAACTGAAACGTCATGCTTGGGTGTTTTTCTCTTGTCTTTAGATTTTTTCACGGCGCCGTGGTGCGGGACCAACATTGCTGTACAATGTAGTATCTTCTTCTAATTCTATTGGTAGTCATAATGACCTCCGTGCTCTTGCTTGGTCCGGCAGCAGTAGCGCGCCCACATTCATACAACTGCACACGGTAAAAAACTCTAGGTGTCGCACAAGCAATACTATACAGTTCCAAAAATCAACATGATGCGGCCCGCGCAAAAACGACAGAGAAAGAAGTTCGCTGGATTTTCTAGCTGCATGAGCTCACAACCAAAGCAAGGTGAATTCCGTCGATCTAACGATCTACTAGTACTAGTTGACTCTTGGACTTTGTCACACCATATCGATATATCGAAACTCGAACTCGATGCACCTAAATAGATAGTACACTAGCACAAAATTGACAGATGATCATCTTCGCTGGCTTGCGTGTGTAAAAACCAGAACTACATGCAGGTCGGAAGCGCAACAATAGTAGATATGCGCGTGAAAGTCAACGCCGTCCACGAAACAATATGTCATCACTGACTGGAGTATTCGAAAACGACGGACATTAACGCCACATGCCCTCTATTGGCACATAAAACATATTTGTTTATTAAGTAGTATGCGTAGAGTCAAATAAGCACTAAAGGCGAGGGTCGCTATGAAATTTAGTTCACATCACAGAGGAATTTATCATGTGGGATACCGGACTTCACCAAAGAGGGTGAAGATCGTTTTCGCTGCAGTGCAAGCGTGGGCTTGGAAAAGTAGCACGGGTTAGATAATCACCTCACCCATTTCCACGTTTTTCCAGGTATTATTTACCATGTGGTTTTTGCTGAAATAAACAATATGAACACAACTGTCGTACGACATGCATCTTCAGGGTCCTCACGCACATTGCACCTAGAAGTAGGGGCCAGCCTTCCGGACCTCTAGTGGGCACCTGTCGGCATACTCAACGAAGTTGGCACGAAAGAGTTCGTATCCTGAGTAAAAACGTACCCACACCATAGTCAAGATGGGGAATCGGCTAGACAAATCCACAAGTTTTGGCTGTTTTGCATGACAAATTTGCATTCGTAGTGTAGTGCTGTTCGAGCTAGCTCAGCAGCATCACAGATCTAGCATACCATGCTGATTGGAGCATGACAAATTGCCAAACACGACTAGAAAATGCTTCTCATGGGGCTCCGCATGAGAACCATTCTCAGCATGCAGATTTGCATTACAACTATGGGGTGGGGACGTTTTTAAATACGATAGTTCGTAGAGCTTGTTCAAGGACGTGTCGTAGGCCTTGGGGTCGGACCACGACTTTCGCGGATTCAAGATCTCTATGCTGTGCAAAAGTATCGTACTCGTATTAATGCAGGTCTTGCATTACAAATTTCTTTGTCAAGGCAAATCAGCATTACAAATTTTATTTCTCATGCTGAGAAAATTTGTAATGCATTTATACGAGTACGATACTTTTGCAGTTCATAATCTCGCTGGGCACGCCCGGGATGCTTTTCGGCATCTGCAGCCCAAAGAGCGGCATCTCTTCAAACTCGGTTTCCAGTATGGGGCTCTCAAACGTTACTACATTCTCAACTGTTACATGGTTTGTCATGCACGATTTGTTACCACCAGGATCGCCACGATTAAGCTGCTTCGCATGACAAATATTTATCCGAAGGGCTAAACAGCATCTAAATCTGTGCCAAATCTGTAATGCAAAAGGCGCAATCTTTATCTTCCCCCTTTCACTTTCGCCGTTCTTGCATTACAAATTCATGTAACAGTTGAGAATGTAACATTTGAGAACTCCATATCCAGGATGCTCTCGTTGTGGATCGCGTTCACCAACTTTCGTGTGTGCCTGCAATATCAGCAATAGTAGGAATAAATACTTCGCACGCCTAAGTTTAAATGATCTTTCGAAATTACAAATTCGGTTGAACTATCTACAGATGGGCTCAGATATGGCAATTCTTCGTTGCACAGCTCAGACTCATTCACTGCACCGGAGGTCGAACCACCACCTCCAGTTCCACTATGCCAATTGGTCTTGCTTTTGGTTTTGAGTGACTGACCACAGGGAAAACAATAAGGAGTGGAGAAAAAAGAAAAACTCCTGACAACTCGAATAAAAATGGGATCGTACTTGATTTCCATGCGCTTTCCGACTCCGTAGCCGCCACCAGACCAACCCGTGTTCAACAGGTAGGCGTGACAGGTGTGCTCCTCAAGTTTCTGGGCCAGCATCTCGGCGTACACAATGGGGTGCCACACTAGGAAGGGGGCTCCGAAGCATGCACTGAAGGTGGCGGTCGGCTCCGTGACGCCCTGCTCGGTCCCGGCCACCTTCGCGGTGTAGCCCGAGATGAAGTAGTACTGCACCTGGGCCGCGGTCAGTTTACTCACCGGAGGCAACACGCCAAACGCGTCGCAGCACAAGAGGATGATGGAGCTTGGGTGACGGTCCACCTTGGCCGGGATCATGGCGTTGGGGATGTAATGAAGCGGATAGGCCGCCCGGGTATTCTCCGTGATGCTGGTGTCGTAGTAGTCGATGACCCGGGTGGTATGATCGAACACCACGTTTTCTACCACCGCCCCGAACCGGATTGCGTCGAAAATTTCCGGCTCTTTTTCGCGGGAAAGGTCGATGGCCTGTAGAGAGAAAAAGAAGCCGCTCATCCTTTTTTTTATAAACTGGTAGTGCTACTGGTGTGTAGGTCACTATATGTAAAAAGTACACTACTCATCTTAATCAACGTAGAAAAGGCCCGATGGCCGATCCACGACATTTGCACGCAGAACTGTGGCGCGGAACTTTACGCCTTCGGATTTTCCTTTCTTCAGTTATCTCCCTACCTAAAGTTGCGCACTGCATTTTGATTTTTGTATCTACGTGGTAGATACTTGAGTAGCAGGCACGAAGCGGCCCCGCGAAGCTTCCTTCGAAAGGGTAGTAAAATCAAAAATCTGCACCTTTGCGTAGCACCCGCCCTCGATGTTGAAAACGCCAGTGTCTGTCCAGACATGCTCATCATCGCCGATGAGGTATCGGTCCGGGTCCGCAGAAAGGGTGGTCTTTCCGGTACCGGAGAGGCCAAAGAAGAAACTCACATCGCCCGACTTCCCAACATTGCAGGTGCAATCCACTGCAAATGTATCATGTTCATTTTCCGATCGCACATACGCGCATACGCTGATTCCGACGTGTGCCGGTTGAAGCAGTGTATTTTTTTAGTTGCAGAGGATGAAAATGTCAAAAGGCTGGCAAATCTCAATGATTTATACAAATATTGCGACTTCTACACATGAGTATGATACTTTTTCAAAGGATAGGAACTGTGTAGCGGCAGTTGGCGTTGTTGCGGCATCGCATACCTGTTGATGAGTATTTGCATTCTTGCGTGATACTCAAAGTTTTGGCAGATTTTTTTCTTTTTCTTTGCGAGGATAAGGAGTCATTCAATCATATGACAAGCACTAACTTCTATCAAAAAAAGTTCAGTGCTCTCTTCACCCGCTCCAACTACTTAACACCAACTGCAAGCACGACGCTCTTCCGTGATAACGATAGAGGAATGGAATGAGCGAGACAGAGGCTGGTACAACCAACAGAAAAAAAATCTCGGCTTACATCATGAGGGTGAGGATTCCCTTCTTCATTTCCCCAGCGTACTCAGTGCCCAGGATCACCATCTCCTTCCGGCGAAAGTGCATGCAGACGGAGGTGGAGGAGGTCATTCCCTTCTTTTATCATACTGAAACCAGTCCCTGCTCTCAGTCCTAGATTTGCAAAATACTGGCATTCTGAGCTGGAATAGTATGCTTAGAATCCTTGGGCCGTCTTCCAGAAACAGAATGAATACCCTAATAAACATTTTTTAATGCAGAGAAGTACTCCTGTAAACGCGTGGTCAAACTTGATGTCAGGGCAACCGTGATGCGAGCGCGCTTCAAACCGCGTCGCGACTGCCATCCCGTTCCCGTGCTTGTAGAAGACTAAACATTCTAAATGTAGCGGACGCTTTGCAAAGAAAATTTATATTTATCGCTTTTCAAGTTCTGCGAGCAGGGCGCTTTCCATTTGGATAAGGTGTAGCGGTTGGCGGGAAAGCAGCCGGCGTTGTAGATGATGAAGTCTGGGCTGCCAAACTCCTCCTTAGAGTCCGGCATGACCAGCATGTTTTGCATGAAAAGTGCGTGGTAGGCCCGAGACGTGATCACGCGCACCTTGATGCGATACTTGGGATCCCACCCTGCGTACGCGTCCACAACGTACACTTTTTTCAGGGAGTTGAGATAGTCCACCGCACGTTCGCGGTTGATCAGAAACGATTCGTCGTCAAGCTTGATATTCACCTGTCGGTTAGTAGTTGTTCTAATTTCAATTTCTAGAACCAACGCTCCGACACACATGCAGACATCGTACATAATGCCTAGAAGGATCATTTTTACCAACACCAGGCTGGCGCGTTCTATTGACGGCACCACTAGCGACGGCAGAAAACTATCATGTGACTCAACTTAAGTGGAAGAACGAAACCAGAACGTACCTTTCCCCACCAGACTTCGTTTGTGAACGCCCACCAGCCGATGGGTTCATCAACAATCCGCTTGTCCGCTGGAGAGCGACCTGTCTTCGCCCCACTTGAAACAACGAGCGCTCCGGTGTTCGAGATGTAGCTACCTTCCTCTGCACGCAGCGCCTCCTCATACCTGTGATTTGGACACCAAACATTCTTGGACTTCACCGGCGAAGTAATTGAAGACGTTTATTCAGTTTCTCCATGTACTTCATGAGCAGGTTAGAAACCGGATCCTGAAACTTGTTACTTAAACATGAAAAATATGTTACAAAATCGCCGGGGACGCGTTGTGCACGATTTGCTTGACCTTGAGCCCGGTGCTCTTGGTGAGTTCCTTTTCAAAGCGTTTCTGTGTGGAGAACTGCCCCAGGTCAAACTCGTCCTGCTTACTCATCTGAAGCGGTCCCGGGGTCCGTTCGTAGTGTGCCAAGTTCGCATCGATCTGCATGCGCAAGGCCTCCAAAAAGTCCTTGCCCGCATCGATCTTCATCGTGCCGGAGGCACGCTTCGGCAATTCTGGAACGGCCGACATCGTCCTGCTCGCGGCGCTCCACCCCTCTGTACTTAGAGTATCTATTTACTTAATTTCGATTCAGGTTCTGCAGAAAGTTGCTGCGGACCTTCTCTTCGTAGTTTACCACGTGCAACAGACACAGCGTTGTGCTAGCGCCAGTACGGTTGCGAAGATTATCCGACTTCTCCAAACGAGCTCGATGTTCAATCGATGGCACGACTCTGCTGAAAGAGAAATCGGCACAATTGAAAGAACGAGCGCTACTCTACAAGGATAAGGAAAAAGTGCCTGACTTGGAGTAAGAAAGTAACTGGCACCACAACTACATAAAAAAGAAAAACAGCAAGCCAGAGAGAAGAAAATAATCACTGCGGTTGATCTTGGCAGATTTTTTCTAAATGAAATCGCAGTATGTCGATTCGTAAGTGAAAAATTATTGGGTAGAGTACTGACACAGTGGATTTGAGGCGCCCAAAATGTGCTGACAAAACACGGCCGGTTGCCAAACACAAGAAACTTCACAAGGCTTTTATAGGTGCAGGCTTCTATGCAAGATATAGTTTTGAATCGAGAGAAGTGGCTCAACAACGCACTCTGCGTGTGTGCCTCTGTCAGTCTGGGCTACAGCAGGGGAGTTGTCAATCACTACGCTGACACTTTTCTTCCTGAAGAGGTTGGTTTCGGACAAGATGAAAGTTGAATTATGAGCCGCTGCGGACGACAATAAGACTAAAACAGATATCAAGCAATCAATGTCTATTTGCACAACCTCAGACTATATTCAATTCCATACAGCTGTTGCTGTAGGTGCATAGATATTGATATCGCAAGAGCCAAAAAAGTGCAGGTGTTGACACACTGCACTACTTCTATGTTTACACACTTAACAATATTCAAAATGAATCGATACAATTCTCATGCCAATATGCTTACACAAGTCACCGCCCCTAGGGTGACCATCCGACTGTGAATTGCTAGTCAATTCCCTCCAAAAAAAGATCTAGAAGTATCTGTATAAATATTTCAGTTTTTCTTGTTTTTCTTTTTCATTCAACTTTCTTTTTCAGACGCTCAGCCGCTCATGCTCACGCTTTTTCCGATACGTTTTCGCTCAGAATCTGACTTTTTCACACTCACATGCAAGGGCATGATACAAAGCTGACCCTGGATAGGCTTGCCATGCTCATGCGCTCCCCCTCGTAGGCAAAGTGAAAACGAGACCGAGTCTTTGCGTCATACTTTCGTATATCGAAATGGTAGAGAACAATTTACTTAAAAGCTGCATTAGAATCAGCAACGTGACACGTCGTCATGCGCGCAATAATGCAGGCTTGAAAGTGAATCTGCAGTTTGCATTTTCTCTAGGCCTTTTGCTGTATTGCCGCACACGCCGGCATAGCATCTCTCGCTTGCGTTTTGCTTGTTCTTTTACGGAGCGCGTGCACAACCACATACAGAGCATTAAATTGAATATAAAACACACCGACAGCGCAACACTCGCACTACATGTTTATCATCTATGAATGGACAAAATAACAAACAGCCGCCAGCTTTTTGCGCTCGCGAAAACGGCTAAGTTGGGCAAACCAAGTCCAAAACGCAATAAAAACAAATTGATTCGCATTATTTTCACATGTGTACTGCAAATTAGACTCCAAGAAATCACATGGGCTGGAACGTTTGTAACCTCAGTGCTGCGAGCTACTTTCTTAAATCTTGTGAGTTTGAGAAGAAGAGCATGAACATATTCAAGCTGCCCTGCGGCGATGATAGATACTTACCACAACCATCGACTCTAGTCCTAAAGCGTAACAGTGTTTGTTGCTTCTGTGAGCATGATTTGGAGCAGGGCTGCAGCTTTCCGCGGGCTCAGTTGGACGAGGTCGGCGAGTGACAGTGAACTCTTTCCCGAGGCTGGCACGTTTATCGGGAGAACCGATCCTCCTTTAGAGAAGAGCAAGTGGTCCGCGGCTTCGGGACCCGCTCCTGTGGTCCGGACTGACGAGGAAGAAGCCATAGCCAGCCCTTGGTAAGGATCTGCTGCGGTGTCCATCGACTTGTTCTTTCGGTTGTACCAGTCGCCGGAGGTGGCAACATGTGCGGCCCCGTCTGCCTTGCGTTGACTTTGATCTACCTCGCGAAGCAAGCGGGCCGCCCCCTGCAGACAGTCCATATCAAATGCAAAAATGTCTGGGTCTGGAAGATTCTAAACTTGTAATGCTGTCTCTGGATCCTAAAAAATTTGTATTGCATGACCAGCAAGGGGACTCCAGTTTGTGCTACGCGGAGAGGGCATTTCTCATGCGGTAGAGGCATTGCAAAGTCCTCTAAAAATCTGTGATGCTAGGGCATGCATCACAGACATCATGGGCCATTCAAAATATGCATGACAAACCTGGCAATCTTCCAGACCCAGACATTTTTGCATTTGATAGTCCAAAACTGGGAACAATTTTCGCTGGTCATTCGCAATGGCTATTGTGAGGAAAAATCCCCCCTCCCCATATCAAAAGGAAGTCCCTGATGCTGGGTTTGCGTATACAAATCCGGTCTGTCTTGCAGTAGAGGACAGCAGGCTCCTGCCAAGCCTGAGTAGAGAGCTTTTGGCCTAGGCGCTTAGCATGGCAAACGTTTATGCTGTAGGCCCAACAGCATCACGAACCGCCTGCATAATGCGGCAGAGCCTGTGGAGTTGTCTTCTTGGAAGACAGACGTGATTTGTGGTCTCAAATCAGCAAGACAAATTTTCGGAAACATACCTTCTCGATATGGGGAGGGGGGATTTTTCCTCTCAGTAATGGCTCGCTGGAACTCAGTGCACATTCGCCCGACTTCCTGCAGTTTCTCGAAGGGCGCTCGCCGAGCAGTCACCAGCATTCGACTCAAGAAGTCATATGCGAACTGAATCGGACCCGCATTGATGTACGACCGCTCGATGGGAGGAGGCATATTTCGGCTCGACAAAAGTTCTCCATCTGAAAAGAGAAAAATTCAAATGCATCTAAGCGTCAAACTATTGGTACGAATTGCCATTGCGCACCAGCAGCATTGTAGTAAGTAAATTCATCACATGCGTAGACCTAAAGACACGGTGCCAGTACAAAATCACAATCTTTCTCAGCTATCTCGATCGACGCCAGCGCATACTACTTACACGGCTCGCATCATCAACTTTCTGCGAACAAATTCTACCGACGGCGTAAGCGTTTTCAACCCAAAAGTTGCTAGAAAGAGAAAGCCCTTCAAACAATAGAAATAGATGAAAGTTCAATCGTACAGATGCTGCCCTGCTGGTTGGCGGACGGCATGTAGACTTCTTTTCTAGCGACCACGTGATCCTGGGTAGCCGCGGGCACAACCCCGTTCTGTAAGCATACCATGGAGGTGAACGGTATTCCGCCTACGGTCCACTGTGACGGAGGCTCGCATAAGTTTCCTGCATGCACCAGGTACCCAGTCTTGCCTGCGTCCTGCAGGACTCCTGCGGCAAATCCCATAACGGTATCGACTCAAAACCTTAGCTTCATGGCCTAATTTGTATGTCTATGTCTAAGTCTATGTCTCATCAATACTAAGTATTTCATTTTCGAGAACACGGTAGGTGTTGCAGTCGCGGAAACGCAGAAAAATAGCAAAAAAATTGAACTTCGTTGCTGCAGCTGCATCCGCAACAAGAAGATCAAGGAGCAACTACATCGCCACTACATAATTATAATCAAAATATAGTGCCGCCACAATCAATGTCAGCCATGCAAGGATAATATGGATAGGACCGGAGAGTAATAAAAAATGGAGCTGAGGCTTCCGTCGTCGATAAGTGTAGGCTAAGTTACAGTCGAAGTTGGTAGGCATGCCTGACCTGGCTTGATAGACCAAGGTGTGCGGCACTGTTTCGAAGTGGCCCTTGAAGAGATCCAGCTTCCGGCGCCGCTCAATTTCCATCCCCACCAACGTAGCTAGCAGCACCTCTGTGGACACGTTGTTCAGGTCGATCACACCGGTGCTTGGGGAAACATTGCTACACAGCTCCTCCTGCACGGTTCGCGGGAAGGCTTGAAACAGGGCCCGAGACCACGTCTTGAGATGGTTGAGCAATTCGTTTCGCTCCTGCGCGGCGCCCGAAGCTCCGCCGAGTGCCGCCGCTGTCGCGGTCGTTGTGGGATTAGAAGTCGTCGCGGAAAAAGCTGCAGCTGCACTCGATGTCGTACTATGTTGCGATGGTCCGGAGACGCCACTCTCCGCCGCCTGTCCGAAATTCGACGCACCGTCCGCGGACGAGAGCGATGTGCTGACCTGGATCTGGCGCAGAATGCCTTCGATTTCCTCGAGGAGGTGCCTCGTTTGCGGCACGGACCGGAGCAACGCCGACGGTAACAAGACGATGCCAAAGTGCAGATTGCGGCTCGCCCGGGCCACGATGACATCGCAGATCATCCGGGTGAGATCTAGGAGCGACAGTCGTTTGTGCGCCATCTCTTCCGAAAGCAGCACCAAGTTCGGGTGGCAGAGCAACGCAGTTTCCAGCGTGACGTGGCTCAGAGCCTGTGACTCCCCCTTAACGCGCACGAAGAACCACTGCTTGCGCGAGGTGGCGGCCTCGCACCACAGGCTCCCGGCGATAGACGCGAACACCTTCGTCACAGTGTCGAAGCCGATGCTCTGCTGAATGAAGGGGAAGTCGTTGTCCGAGGCCACGGGGATCCCAAGTACCCGAATGTGGGCCAGCCTTGTATGGAACTGGGAGCTTCCTCAAGTGCTACTGTTACATGGTGCTCAACTGTTTCTGTTACTGACAACAAGATAGAACTGCTTTGTCTAAACTCGTGTCACGTCAGACTCAGAAGAACAACAGAAACAAGTCAAAAAATGAAACAGAAAGGATGACGGCAAGCATCAAGATCAGGCTGTGGCTATCGAGTTCTTGTGCGTGATCTTTGTTATCTTTTCACCTATTTGTGACCCTCCGCACCGTATTTCAAACAGACACGGCGCCCGCTCTTCGTTAGCGCTGCTATACTTGCAAACACCCAACACACAGCGAGGCTGTGGAGGCACGGCGTCACGAGGCCCTCCTGAGCAGTCGCGACATCAAGTGGCGAGCGTTGGAGGAGAAGAGCGCGCCGGAAATTGGAGCCTTGGCAGGCCGGCTCTTGCGTGGGCTCGCTAGAGTTGTAGCAACAAGAGGGCGCGCACAAGGCGGGCAACACAGAGCGAGTACACTACGGCGATAGGAGTACCTGGGCGGCGCCTTTGTATCGAGCCGGGCGCTGTGTGTACTACGTGAAGAGTGGCGCCCTTTTCCAACAACCACCAGCATGCCCCGCTGAGCGAGCCAGCGCTGTTCTTTGGGCTTCTCAAAATTGTCCGGCGCCATGAAGAAGATGCAAACCAGAATCATCGTCCTTGAGACTTTACACCATACATAAAGATAAATCGCTACGCACAATATAGCACGCAGTTGAGGACATTAACGACTGCACAGGCCGTACTCCTCATCGGCGAGACAGGCCTCCGCCAGCAGCGCTGTATCAAGCTGGGACTTCAGATTCCCCACCACCACGAGCGCATCCAGCTGAAACCTCCGAAGGGTCTGCAAAGCATCCGAGTAGTCTTCGTCGGTTTCTGTGAAGTTTCTTTTTATTTAATCTACTTGCTTAGCTGTGTCAAGTGGTCGTCTGTGCGCACATTGATTTCCATTGGTTTATTTGCTGCTGATTGAAACTGTTTCGACGATATCGAGGAACTCGTCTCAGCAATGCATGGCCGTAGCGCAGCAAGTGGAGCAGGAAGGAGCATTTCTATTATTCACATTTTGAATCGTCAATCTGTAATTCATCTCTGTCAGATGAAGATGGGATCAACATCATGTCAATGAATTGTATGTATTCTTGTACGCAGCGTGTGTCCGAATTCGCAGAGCAATTCTTGTCCGCCAAGGTTCCGGACCGAGGCGATCTTCTGTGCGTCCAAGCTCCGAACCCAACCGTTCTTCAGGCCGACCCAGCCGCCGACGAATCCAACGAGCCGGCCCGGGGGGTCCATAGACGATACGTAGTCGAACAGTCCGGCGACCACGGAATGGAAACCCGGCGCCTGGTGACTTCCAAACATCACCCCGATACTCACGGGCGTAGAGTTCGCCACCTATCAAGTTGAGAAACCGAGACATCTTCTTGATCCAGTCAAAACCCACGAGCACCCAGGAGCCTCGGCAAGTAATTTTTTATCGTATGTAATGCAATTTCATCACGAAGTACAGTTGCGATGCGCAGGCCCTCTTCTGGTCGTGATACCCGTTTTGCTCAACATTTCCAATTTAGGCGAGCAACTGTAATAGCAAATACAAATTTACATACAGTACGCCAATCACGATCAGAATCAGCGCATTGCCATTACATTTTGGAAAGAGTCTCCTGCATCTCCTGGATCTGAGGTTTCACTAAGATGTAATCTGCAATTCACTTTCATACCAGCGTGTGCTGCTTCACGAGCTGCGACATTTCTGTTTGCATTTGGGTTGCGAGATTAGCGGCTCTTATCATGTCAAATGACCACAGTCAGGCTTTCTTTCTATTTCATCGGGATTTTTCGGTAACGCGAAGGTCAAGCACCTTTTCCAAAAATGAATCGAACGCACAAAAAAGCACTTGGCTCATTACTCTTAGAAAACCTTTGTAATTCTCGTTTTCCAGGGCGCCCGAGAGATTTCTTTGCTGAAGATTCCGAGGGGTCCTTCCGACAAGTTCTGCGCCAATTCCAGTGGGAGTCTCCTGCGCTCCAAACAAAGGGTGCAGCTGGTGCACATCGACCGCAGAAGAGGCGGATAGATTACGCGAGAGTTCATGTGCATGAAGAAGTGTGGGGCTGCTTGGCTGTTCTGCGTAGTCCTGCAACGCGCTAAAGTTCTTCGCGATTTGCGGCGGGGGATACTGGTTCACTACATTGGGATCCCGACTGCGAGGCAGGGCAGCTTTGGACCCCAGCAGTCGCAAAACACCATGGCGCTCGCGCTCGGCCAGCGCCCGTTGTGAGGGAGAACTTCCGGACGTAGATGCGCCGCCGATCGGCTGAAGGAGCTGACCGTCGTGGCTGGGAGTGCGCGGTTGATGCAACGCATCAACAACGCCGAACCCTGCACTAGTCCCGTCGACACTGACGGGCGGCCGGGCGACAGGCGCAGACGTCCGGTGGTCCCTCGGCACTGCTACTTTCGAATCTGCGTCGGCCCCAGCAGCTGAAGGATCTACAAAAGGCACGTTGGATGCCGTCGATGCCTCGATATGACCTCCGCTGTTTACGTGCCTCATAATAGCAGGAGCCTGGCTAGCTGCGAGCGCCGAATCGGGCAACTCAACATCCCGCCTGGCGAAGGCTGCCTCTACCGTTGTCGAGGGGGGCGCGGCGAGCCCGTCGGCGGCCGTCCGGTTCCACAGCGTTTCCGAGTCCGCAATTTCGTCCGGGTCTGCCTTCGCGAGCAGGTGTTCCTCCGCTTCGTCGTAGGTCAAAGGGGGCTTTACCGGGTGAATCGCGATCGCGGGGAGGTGCGCCGTAAGCGGAAGGGCCGCCTCCACCTGGAAAGACATGCGAGCAGTGATCATCTCCTCCACTACTTGCATCGGCTGTTTCAAAACGTCCGGCAACTCCGGTTCGTACCGCACTCGTTCCTGCTCTAGCGGAGACAAGCAATCGAACCCCCGCACCGAGACGGACACTAGAGGCTGACTTTGTTGTAGCGGGTCAGTAACCAAGTTTTGATTTGCGTCGACATCCGCAGGATGATGATCCTCAGATGCTGGATGTCTTGCGTGTGGTCCAGCACCTGATGAAAATTTTTCTTCGCTATTCTTCTTACCGTCATCTATAGGTGGAGGCGCATCTACCGCAGGGATGAACTGCGCACTTTTAGTACTCTCCGAGTTGTATATCCACGCGCCGGATGAAGAAGAGGGAGACGGTAGCTCTGCCGCAGGATTGCGGTCTCGTCCCGTTAACATCCCAAGGGTATCCACAAACTCTTTGACGGGCGAAGTGACATTCGAAACGCTCGGTAGTTGTGGTCGCAGGGCCAAGTCTTCTACTTCGTTCGGCTGTTCGTCCTCCACTATTTGCGCTGTTGCTTCGCTATCGGTGGCCGCGAAAGCAGGTACTTGTCCCCCGGCTGAAGAGCCAACAGCTGTGATTTCGCTTGTTGAAGCCGGGGGGATGCGAAGCGCGTAGCCAGAGGACGTCAATGCCGATGGCTGGATCAGCTCTGCTAGTTTCTCCGAGGAGAGGTTTTCCGCCAGAAGCGTCAGCGGCAAATCCGCCACAGAAGCGGAGGGAATCGTGGCGCTGAAAGTTGAACTTTTTTCCTGTGCCTCCGGAGCGTCCGAACGTCCCGCACTTGTGAGGGCAGCTGTCTTCTTAACAGAACGACCAACGTCGTGATGGCTTCCTTGGCGAACGAGCAGGTCGAAACTAGGGTGCATCTCGCCCGATGGCGTTGCGCGAAACTGAAGCGGGCCGGGCGCGCGGAAAAAGTTGTGGTCACGCCACAGGGGTTCGAATCGCGTCTTGTACAGATTCCGGAGATTGGCTCGCGTCACCGTTCCCATAGTGCCGAAAAATCTCGCTTCGGTTCCTTGCGCAGCCACCTGAAAAGCCGAGGAATCGGATTGCATCGGATTGCGTGCCAGTGTCGCCACAGCGGTGGTATGGTCAAAGTCGCAGAAACGGTCTATGGGGACCCCGCAAGGCCGCCATTCCCCGACGTCCTGGACCAGCTCTGCGCACGACGCTATGTGTCCGGTAAGACCGTTTGCCAGCAGTGCACCCGCACAGTGGCCCAATGTCCAGCCTAGGTGACAATCAAAAGGTGTCGGCAGAGCGCCCGCACTCTCCCTGCTTACACTCCAGTAGCGCGGTGAGAAGTGGAGCCGTGCGACCTCGGCAGTACGATCCAGCCCGATGTGACTCGCGAGCGCTTTCTGTCCCTCCCCTCCCTCTGAGATGAATGCTGGTGACCTAGTTGTAGCAGCCTCTGTAGTTGTTCTCAAGCCACCGTCTGACAGAGAAGGACCACGACGTGTTTCTGACGTGACACCAGGCCGCTGTGGCGAAGGTCTGCCACCGTTGACTTTGCGGAACCGGTTTTCGCAACTCAAAGCAGTCGGGGACCACATGGCCCAATTGATTCTTAATTGCTCTTGTGCCGTCATCCGAGACCGCGCCTCGACAGCCAGTGCCTCCACACGCCGCTCCAGTATCTTTCGCACGGCCGTGCCGAAAAACTTTTCGGCTCGCAGATCTTCTGGCAACATGGGTTGTCCAAGGGCATCCCGGCGGAAACACAGCGCGCGTCGCACGTGTTCAGGGAGAATCATGAACAGCTCCTGACTTTTGAAAGATAGTCGCCGCGAGACCCACTCTTCAGTGACCGTGTCAGGGAGGCAGGCCTTCGTGCTGCCGCGGGGAGCTGCTTCCGCATCGATCGAAAACTGGAGATGCGAAGGCCGCGAACTACCATGTTTGCTCCCCCGAGAGGGCGTCCGACAGAAAGCTGCCCCCTCAGGAGACGGCGAAGGCAAGGATCCGGTCGTTGTCGGCTGTTCTTGCTCTCGTTTGCTGCTAGAAGATGAGGCAGCCACGACCGGAGCTGATGATTCTTGTTCCGCCGGCTTTCCAGCGTGCCTTGGTGCGCTCTGCCTTTCGTCTTGATGTTCGAACACAACGTGATCGAGCTGGGCGATCTCTTGGCGGAGTTGAAACATGTCCGGGTGGCGCTCCAGCAGCCCGTCGGACAGAAGGACAATGCCCGACCAGTGACCGTGCACAATTCGACGATACTCCACGACGTCAGCAAGGTATCGAATGAGTTCTGGGACCGACGAAATGCCGAACACGTCTTCCGTCAGAATAGCCACCGTCGCGCGCACGTTGCACGCCAGCTCCAAGGTTAGCGCCGCGTCCCCGCAACGAATGAAATGCCAATACTTCCGCGAAGATAGCACATCCACTGCAATGTTCCCTACCACCTCGGAGAGCATGCGGCGAGAGGAGTCGAACCCGAGAGTCAAGGGCATGTAGTAGGGAAAGTAGAAGTTCAGATTCTTCGACTTGGGCACAAACACCAACTGAATCCCCTCGGCGGCTAGAAGCGGTGCCAGCCGCCGTGCCCACAAGACGCACTGCGGCCCTCCTATCATTACCAGGTGCTGCAGGTGGTCTTGTTGACAACGCTGAAGCACAGCGGCTGGGCTCTCCAAATTTTCCACGGGAGAATACGAAAAGGCCGCACAGCCCCCTTGGTTCAGCCACCGTTTTACTTGAGCCCATTCGCTAATTCGCTTGCAGCGCCCCTCAATGAAGCCTTTCGGTCCCCCTACATATCCAACGAGTTCCACGGCGCTGCGACGGCCGGGAATTCGAGCTCCGTTGGCCCCGCGCGTGCAGCCTTCGCCGGGCAGAATGGTAGCGGACGTATCCGGTGGCTCCAGACCGCCACGCGGGGCCCACGTCCGACTCCGCTCGAGAGAATTCTCGCGCTGCTCCGCCGGGAGGTCGGCATTTTTCTGCTTTTGCGAAGACACAGACCCGCCGCCTGCTCCGGAGTGCGGATGGTGCTGCTGCACAACAACACCAGCGGAGGACCGCGTCTTGTCCAAATCCAAAGCACCTGCACTACTACCGGTCTCGGCGGAGGCGGGATGGCCGGTGGCCGCTACCGCCAACACCGGCGAAGCGGAGAGCAGCAAGCTCGGATGGTTCGCAGCGTGTTGTTCTAGGGCACTGCGTCCTACTTGGCTGTCTGACTCAGCCCGTACCAGGTCACTGCCAGAGCTTTCCTGGTTTTTTTTGAGGTAGGCAAACAATCCAATTATCACGTTCAGAATGCCTGCCGCGATCGAGTTATTACCGGACAAAACCACGCCCACCCGTCCCCGTATCACCTTGTTTGCCAGCACAGTCGCGGCGGGAAGATCGGTAGAAGACAAGTTGGGCTCTTCACCCAACGCCGAGCCCACGGGAATATCGGAAGACGTCGTCGTCGGACTAGCGGCAACAGCGGCGGCGCCGGCCCGGGTAAAACTATCGCATGGCACCACCTTACGCCCTTCCTCGCTCCAAATTAGTGGCTCCAGGTCAGAAAAGCTCGGGGCATCGGGTAGGCGTCTCGTTTTGCGTGTTGCCCCTTCTCCTGCGACTGTCGACGGACTGCTGTGCTCGAAAGGAGCATTTGTGGCTGACGTCGGGGTCGCTGTATCCCCGCCGGCAACACGGTCGAAGCACACGCAGCCAGTGCGGCGATCTCGCACAGCCACAAAGCTGTTCTGCTCGAATTGCTGGCAGATGCGTGGGATCTGCTCTGTGCGGTGGATTTCTAGGGGACTCTTATTCATCTTCCGCACGTAGCAGCGAGACGAGACAGAAGAGAGCGCAACGAATTATATTAGCCTACGCTAAGAGGTCATCTAAGTGTGGCCCTCGATCGATCGGCTTTCCATCTTGCTTTTGGTTTTGCCGCAAGAAGAAGGCAGGTGGCCCACTGCAGGCGTGGGTCTACAGAGCTGCAAGAACGAAACATTTACATGATTTTCCTTCTTACGTACAAAATTAGAAATACCTCCTGACAAGCGTGTATATAATTAAGTAGACGTTAGAAATGATGTAGATCCTCTAGACCCACTACTGTAGGTAGCAGAAGGCGTACTTAAATGCGATTGCGTTTTTTATAAATATATGCATTACTGATCGACCATGGCAACGAACCAGTAAGCACGGAAAAGGCATCTACAGAAGATGACGAGTCCGAACAAGCGTCAAGAACGACAGACGAAAACCCGTTTCTTGAGAGCTAATTTCAGTGGAGCTGTGTGTGTGTCGACCACAGGATATGATCTCGAATTAGGTTGATCCAAATTTAAGTAGTTGCAGTGGACGGAACGCACGACCAAAGAGGAAATCCAAATACAAACGAAATATAGAAATCGGGACCGCTCAAAAAAACGCAGGGAGCCATGACGCAAAACAGGATACACCGCTGGGGATGAAGACGAGCAACCCTGCATACTGCTAAGGTCTTAGAAAAAACACAGAAAAAGCACAAGGAAGCCGGTAAGCAAAGATCCAGCGAAATTCTCTGTCAATCCGTTCACGTCTTTGGAAGGGTCAGCGCGAGCAGGTTCTGTGCCTTCGCTCGCAGCGTTTTCTTCATAAGTTTCACAGAAGAGGGAACTTCTAGGCTACAAAGATGCCGCAAGACAAAGTATCCAAAGATACTACTTGTACGTGTAAGAATAGCACTAAAGCATTAGAATAACAACATATAAGGCTAAGCGTCTATATTCTCATACGAAAAACATCTTTCTGATTTTTACTGGAGGCTGGAGCCAGACAGTGATTTAAAAAAGGATATGGCTTTTTTTGGAACTGTCTAAACTGACAACGGAACTTTTTCGCGACCCTTGGATCCTTCCCCGCATGTTGTCGTGTTTTTTTAAAAAAAAGGGCCCAGACTGAAAACGGAACCCGAAGCAGTAAATAGGTGTTGAAATGGAAACACAGAACACCCAGGGAAGCTCCGGCTAGCGCCTAGAAGTAGAGAGACGGCTTCTGTGCGCATGGCTCCCACACAGGTGAGACAGAGCTTGCGAGGGTGGGAAAGTGATCGAATCGGTTTAGTTACGAAGCGACGCTGTCTGCGAAAGGAAGCGCGTGAGCCGAGACACTCACAGAGCAAGGGCGCCGGCTTTTGGTTCGTTGGAATTCACGCTCTTTGCCTGGTCTCCTAGAGACGGAAATGCTTGCAATGGGTGCGTATTCTGTCATTAGACAGAGAGCAGAAGAACTAGTCTGGGCGCCACCGCCAACGGCTTCGCTTTCACTCGGATGGGGCCGGGCGATCTGATCCCTCAGAAACTTCACGAAAATTGCCTCAACTTTTGTTGGGACAGAACCACCACCCAGCTCGGCAAGTGCTCAACTCCTATCCACATGAAAGGGAAACGATAGGGGCAGGGGGAGGATGATCGAAAGCGGTACCAAAGCGCCCCACACATAAGGGCCGGCGCTTCATGGCCTAGAACAACCCAGAGCCAACCGATTTCAAGACTCCCACACGATCGGACTACCCGGTGAGGGCGGTTGATCGTTTTACCCCCCTGATCGTGTAACAATATCGGCCAAAAATTTTCTTTGCCGAGGCCGCGCAGCCACCTCCACATTGTGGAGGCGGTTGCGCGGCCTCTGCAAATGCCCGTCAATGAATTACCAAAAACCCCAGGCACGAGGAAAAAAAGCCAGGACAAGCCGGGAGCCTTGGTGTGCTCCGCCTTTCGTCTTTCGCTGGGCGCGACTTGGGACGCTGCCTCACAGGCAGGACAATGGAAACGAAAGACCATTTGGCTGACCGGCGGGGCACACAGGTGGGGAGACAGACAAGAACGAACGGTCGGCGGGGCTGCGGCCATTGAACGTGCGCAAATCCCGCAATTTTTGTCCCCCCTAGGAAGAGAGAGAGAAAAGAGAAAACAAGATCTATATCTATTTTAGATCGAGAAAGAATAAGAAATAGAAAAAGAAGAAGAAAACGAAAGACGAGAAAACAAAAAACAAAAAAGCAAACGAAACGAACAAGAAGGCGAATCGCCACGGTATGGTGAATGTCGGTTCCGTTGTCAGTTTAGGTAGTTCCGAAAAAATCCGATCCCTTTAAAAAAGATAAAGAGAAACAATATGCTAAGGTGCATTAACTATGTGAGACGGAACTGCTATGTCGTGTTGCTGGCACTGCTTTTGCACGTGTAGTGGTGTGTAAAATATCGAAACGGGAACGAAAACGACATCTTTCTGGAGCAAGGGCTCGAACTTCGACAAAATAAATGCTGCGAAAAAAAAAATGCCGGTTAGAATCACAGACAAAGCTGATCTACTTCGGAGTGGTTCCCACCTCGAGATTCTGGCAGCTGCGCACCATTCCGCGCCACTTTTTGTACTCGCTTCGCAGTTCCGGTACATTGTACTTGAATTCCCAGTCCCCCCATGCCGGGCCCCAGCTCGGAACGTAGTTGATGTGCGTGACGTTCCGAAGCAGCGCAATGTTGTGGGCGCCCTTGTGTTCCGCAGTGAAAATCTCGACCGAAACGGAGCAGTTTCCGGGCTTCATGAGCACGGCGCCCAAACCGAATGTAGCTCCGTGCGGGCCAATCATGAGGCGAGCGTCCGCGAATGCTTCCATCTGCTCCTCCATGGAGAGCACGTCGGGATCGAAGTTTTTCACCGTGCATGCGTCGAGCCCGCGGGGGCTTGTTGCGCGCTGTCCGCCATCCAACGCCAATGCGTTTTCCTCGGCTTGCAGGGCCTGTCGCGCCTCCTCGTGATTCGTAGCCCTGCGACGATGGTCGTGGCGATTGTAAAACAAGACGGTACATTTTTCATGGGGCCCCGCCTGAGCGTGAGCGCTACCCCCTTCCGCGGGGTGCTCAAACACATTCAAAATGCGTTGTCTCGTTGACTCGATCAGGGGCGCCCGTCCTCGGCAGCTGCTAAAACGCGCAAATTCCCCCTGCTTTTGTGCTTGCGCATCTACATCAGGGTCCCCGATCCGACACTGGTCCAAGTCTGTGAGCCATCACAAAGAAAAGCACACAACCGGCACCATATTGGTCGACACGATGAAATAAATGCGACGTGACTGTGATACTGCTCAATTGTAGAGCTACAGCTACACTTGCACGACTTGAAATTCATAGAGCAAGTACCGCAATTTTTTCTTTCTGATGTATCAATCTAGAAGTGTCGGCTTCTTCACTTCGAATGTACCCATTTCCATTTCGATTTCTCAAATCTCAATCTTTCTCTCAGGATATCCATATATAAAGTCGTATTTCCCTCGATGCTCTTTCATCTGCATTATCGTCACTTACATTTTGGTAGACGAATACGGTGTGGGCGTGATTTTTTCCGAAGTATGTACTTAGGGCGCATATATTTGCAATCCAGTCCAAAGGTGTCTTCGGGCTCAGAGCCGACAACGAAAAACACATTTTTTCCCGTGAACCGCTTCTGGCTTGGGCCCTGCTGCTCTGTTTCGACACGACGATCTCCCCCTGCCTGCCCGGTCTGATGCTCTTGGGGAGTATCATCCCGGATGTACCTTCCCCCCAGCATTTGCCGATACAGGTACGGAACCTTGCAGACGCCTTCACTGCGGCTTTTGAAGTGTTTCTGCAAAACAAGAAGATTGCCTTCAGGCAGCGCGGGGTGCTGCGACGTGTGCTCGTCTTCTTGTTTCCCCTCCTGCGCGAGCTGCTCGCGCGCCAACAGCTGCGTAAAGTGAACCGAAAAAGCTTGTGGCAATCCTTGGTTCGGGTTCCAAACGTCTTCAAAATAGCTCAACACGAACAAGTTTTCCTCGACCACGCGCGGCCCATCGGAAATTTCCTTCCCTGCTGAACGTGCCCCTGCCGAAGGTAATTCTTCCGTTTTTTTGGGAATGCGCACGACTGCCTTTTTGTCGTCGCCGTCGCCGCCTCTCGCATAACGGTTCACCAACACCAAATCAGAACTCTCGTCCACTTTCCACTCACAGTCTGCATCCAAAGCCCAATCCCAATCGTCCGGAGCTGGTGTTTTCGCCACTTGAAAAAAACTCAGGTTCTTTCCCCAGCAATACGCACCTTTCCCAAGCGTCTCAATTTTGTTGCCGGTAACATTCAGGTGGGGCCCACTGCACTGCAACCATGCGGTGGCGTTCCGTCCCGAGGAAAAGTGCCCACAAAGCACGACCGAATTGTGTTTGTACCGTTCCAGGAAGCCGGACCCGAAGTGCGCGTCGCAAAGATCGGCAACATGCGACTCATGATCCGCTCCCGCATGCAGGCCCCGACGCCCAATACCAGTTGCGACGGCAGTTGTGTGGCCTCTCGTCTTGCTCACCTCACCCAAGAACGCTGACTTGCCCGGCTGATCGTGTCGCAGTGCTCCGCGACCGCCGGCGAAGTTGCGGCGTCTCACTTCACGCTGCGACTGGCTGACAAGGGCGCCCGCTGCCCGTTTTTTTATGGCGTCTGTCCACACATACCCAGAAACAGCAAGAATGGTGGCGCCGCGAGCAGCTTCATCTTGCTCCCCAGATGAGAGAAGGACACGAGACAGTGCACTCCACTCGGTCGCCAGGGCCAACAAGGCAGGCCCAACACTGCTTCTTCTTCTTCTACCTAGTTTCGACGTCATGACTTTGTCGCGCCTCTCTTTGGAGCAACAGGACTGAAAAATGCACGAGTAGAAATTGTCGCAAAATCGACTAATCACTATGACAGGGTCGCCAGCTTTGTGCCGCTTTGATTCTTGCGTGCGAAACTGAGTAAAAGGCAGGGTGAAAAAGGGTCGTGGATGACGAAAACTACCTTGCTAGAAAAATGATCCCGTCTAAAGAGTGCTACGTACATAGTCAGAGTGAAGAAAAGGAAATGACCTAGTTGAGTGCCTTAACGATGATGGGGTCAACAAGCAAACTACGAGTGCGAACGCGTGGGTCGTACCCGATGTCGGTAAGGGTAATGAGTGAGCAAAATAGAAATAGATCAACGAGGACAGCCGACCCGCCACACTCACAGGCAAGTTTTTTTCTCGTCAAGCTCAAGTGCGCAAATAATTTCTTCACTCCGCCGGAATGGGACCCCTGCGCCGGGCGAGTTCGCTCATACTTAGCGAGGGAGGACGCGGCGCCCAGGTACCTCAGACATATGGCGCAAACTGTTTGTGCGTGCTGGCAAGCTAGCACTTTTTCCCTGTAGAACAAACATTGCCAGAGTTTCATCTGAGCGAATTAGTAGCCAGTGTCTCTGAGTTTGAGTTCAAGACTCCTTCTCAACACACCACGGTTGCGCAGGCATATAACAGCGCACAATTTTTTAATCTGATTCGCAACCAAATAAGAATGGTGGCAACCATTTTATGAGGAAACAATATCTGTCCTTTGAATCAACGACAGGGAGATCTACGCACGCCTTTTATGTTCTGAGGAGGAGCAGAAAGGCCGAGGAGGTAGCAGGTAGGGCGGGGATGAGAAGCAAATACAAATAGACGAGCGGTTTTACTTTTAGTTTTCTTACGGCTTTGTTCATTACATATTTCTCTTTGCAATCAAGGTAGGATGTGAGTAGAGTTGTAGTACAACTCGGTTGTTGACGAAGCGGCGACACACAGCTCAAGCCTACGAGGGCAGACCGTGGTCTCGAGTGGGCACATAGGCCTGTGACACCCACACGCTCTGTCTCTCAACAGTAAAAATCATTTCATTTTTCCGGTAAATGAATTATCTATTTTCATGTATTCTTGGGAAGATGGGTTTTGAAGTAAATTGAAGTTGCAACTCTTCCTCTGTCTTGCTCTTGTTGTACAACAATCGGATAATAATAAATCATACATGTTGGTTCATCCGGTTGGACATAATTTCACGCTGCAGCGAAGAGAGACGTGGTACGTTTTCTTCTACCTGTTTTTACGACTGATTTTGCAAATAATTTTTTTTTCTAGTAATATTCTTTTGTCCTACTTGGTGCCTACGGAGAGCGCGATTGTGTGACTGCAGCGATGAGTCTACTCGTTTATCCTTGAAGTTGATTCTCTATTTAGTTTAAATCTTACATTTGGTTTTAGTGTTGAAAGAATTTTTATAGAAGACACTCGTGCTTGTCTGTAGTGCACGCACTTGAGTTCGCGGAGGTAGCAGCTGTGACGGGCTCTTCGGCGCGCCGCAGTGCTTCATGAATGGCAGTGCCGTAGTCGCAAACCTGCGCAGTCCAGGATGAAACCGCTTCTTCCTCAGCGTTAGCGGAGTCGTGCAGTCGGTGCTCAGTAACTGCAACATTGTTGCTTGCATTCATGGTGTCCAAGAAAGAGGCGCTTCCACATGTACGTAACAGCTCCTCCCCGGTCTGCGGTGTAGTGCGTGAGCAGGAGCTTTCCAATGGATCAAACGCGGTCGACTGGCAGCCGTCAGAGTTGTGTCGCGGCTGGTGCTTATCTCCACCTGGCGTGAGTTGTTCCTCGTTGTCCGGCTCACAACTTCCGTAGGAATAGAGTGGTTGGGTCGTTCCGCGACCGTTGTAGTCCTCTGCGCGAGCGTATGAAAGTGAGCGAAGTAGCGCACCCCCCCCCCGGCCGAACAAGATGAAATGCACGCGCACGCCCTGCGAACAAGTAGTTCCACAATGAAACGGACCTTTATTCTGGGCACATCAACAGCACTGGTGCAAAAGCCGTTCATCTTTGTTGTTACTTGGTCTCACAGTACAACACGGACTGTACCCCATGCAGACATCAGCCCCGCTCGCACTCGAAGTGGAATCTTTGAGCATTTTATTTTTATCCATCGGAATCTTTCTCGTATCATATCATGTCCACATCGCACTTCATGGAGAGCTTGAGCTTCGCGTTCGCGAATCAATGCACATATTTCGGCATGGGCGGGGCGGGTGGGACAAATTTCCTCTAGATAGCACTTGCTGGGACTTGTCGTTTACCAACCACTTTCGGAAAACATGCGCAACAGTACCCCACACCCCCTATTGTGCAGAAAAGTAAGCCTAGAGCATCGCCAAAGATATGAGTACTCACATCGCGACGCGATTTCAGTATAGTACAGATACGCGGCTGAGATAGCAGCCATCATTTGCACATGAAAAACGCAGCACGAAACGCTTGCACGGTCCACCGAGCTTCGGGCTAAGAGCGCGCTGAACCGAGCCGGTAAGCACACTGCATCAAGCCGGTAGGTACACGTCGAACCGGGCCAAAGTAGTAAATCTATCGGACTGCGCGCCCGAGACGGAAGAAGGGTTCATGATTTGCTCGGAACAGCCGACGGTCACGCAACTGGCACAGCCACAGAACTAGCACAAAAAAGGAAATCAAAGCGGGATGCCTAGGTGTACTTTTCTGCGTCGTGATATTACTGCTACCATGTGCCTAATCTGGTCTCCCGACAGGTTGGACTCGTCAGGATTGCCCTTCGCATGGGCTCCGCAGTTTTCGGAGAAGATACCTGAGAGTTTCCGAATAAAGTCGGCTGTCGCCGTCTGATCTCTTATCAATGGACCACAACTTTTATTCCTAGTGTAGAAACAGTTGCTTATGCTTTAACTTTATACATTCATAGATACAACATAAATCAAAGCGAGATCGAGCCACTTCGATAGTTTGGAGGGAATGCAGAGAAACTACCAGGCGAGTTAGGAACTGTCAGCGCGCTGCGTGTTCTTTTCCTTTTAGTTTGATTAACTGCAGTGATTTGGTCGCCAGCCGCATCACTCGTCTTATGCTTATCAGAACGCTGCCCGTGAATGAATAAACCAAAATTAATCGGAGCATCTTACTTTTTTTTTTCTCGGCCACGTTCCCCCCAGTCATGGTTCCGTAGGAGCGGGGAAAAAGTTCAGACAGGAGCTTCCGCTGGCGTTGTTTAGGTAAATGCTTGGCCCCCGCCGTGACAAGGAGGATTACCGCAAGACAAAGCCAAAAAAAAGTCCTGACCGCGGCCCCGGAGTCCTTCCGCCGAATCCGGCGTGGTGCAGCGAGACTCGCGGTGGAAGCACCACTCGGGAGCGACTCTTCATCCAGGTCGGGATCCTAATGGGAGGCGTGAAGTTTCATATGACGATTGATCATGGGTTATTCTTGCTCTAAACTATAGAATTACTGAATTAGCAACTAACACCCTGACAAATCAGAATTCTTCACTAGTAATTGCTTCAGCAAAAAGAGCATTAGGCGACCATACGAACAGTACGTGCTCGACTTCGACGATGGTTTCGTATGCAGTGCAAGTGTATCTGTCTGAGTCCCGAAAAGCCACGGAAACTTGCTCGGACATACATACGGCAGTGTGTTTGTGCTCAACTACACAAGACAACAACTTAATGTGTCACATCATGACTAGCGAAATTCTCCTTGCTCGGCTTTCCATTGATGCGCGCAACCTGGAAAGTGACATTGGAAGAAAAAAGCTTAGCTGGTCCAGCAGCCCCGAGAACAACGATGCAGTGACACAGACGTATCCATACTTGCGTTTGATATTGCAGTATCCCCGACGACGTCCTTGATGTGGAGGCGCATTCTTCCCGACCCCACCTCCGTCTCGGACACGCGCGCGCGAATGAAAATTCCCGGATTACGCCGGATCTCCTCGGCTGTGGCCCGAAAGGCGGCGTCCCAGGACACTGTTTTGCCGTCGCCCGCGTTGATGATGCTTTGCACAAGTGTGTCCAGATCCACCACCTGCAGGAGCACGGGGTCCACGGTGGGCACTCGCCGCAGCATCGTGTTCTCGTTGCTGGAGCTCCAGATCTTTTGCCGGTCCACCTCGTCTCGGACCATGCCGAGCAGTCGCGCCATGGCGCTTCCGATGCGCGAAAGCGGCGCTTCCTCCGGGAACCGGACCACAAACTTCGACAGGATTCGCAGCACCAGTTCCGGTCCCCATAGTTGATTCAGGAGCGTCTTTGTCAAATACAGACTTGTCGGCGGTGAGGCAGGAGCAGCACCCGTGCTCGCGACTTCAGCATTGACTGCGGTTGGATTTTTTCCCGCAGCAGTCTTGGTCCACCACCCGCTACAGAGCCAGGCGAACCAGGAGGTGGCCGCTTGTTGGGAACTGGTTTTGGTCCCCGCGTTGCCGGGCCGTTTCGGGACCAACCGCACGGGTTCCGAGGAGTCCGCAAGGTCGTACACCTGCGTGCTGAGCAAGACGGTCCCCCGAACCACCTGGGTCACACAGTCGCGTATGGCGGCTAAATTGATATTCTCATTGGACTTTGTTACCGTGCGGCGAAACTGCTCCAATGCGTTCTCAAATTCTGTCACAGAGGATCGGTCAAAGTTTGGCATCAGGTTGCCCGCGGCCGCGCTCAGATCCCCCTCCGCGCGACGGTCGCGCAACATCTTTGGCAGCATTGATGACACCTTCGGGGTCGCAGCCTCGACAGCTCCTCCAGCACCACCCGACGCGATAGCACTCGTCGCCTGGAGTGCCATATCCTCGCGCAGCTTCTCGTCGTATCACACAGGAAAACTACAACATCGAGTAACATTTCACATCAATCACGTGCTGTTTTTTTTTAGGTGACCACGAAATACTTACTTAACTCCCCAGGCCCAGACACTGCCACTTCTGCATAAAGGGTGAAGTTCCGGTATGCTTATTTGTAGCGGGTCTACCACGAGTAGCGCTACGTAATTCTATTAATTTTCCTGAGTGATACGTCGTCCAAATTAGCCCCAGTTTTCCGCAGTTGTGGTGCTTGCGCGGCTTCGAGTTGCGCTTGCAGCCAGGCCTTGCGACTCTGTCGATTATGCGTTGCAAATAATGCCTGGGTCTAGAAGATTCCTAGATTTGGCACGCTTTTCTGACGTGACTCTAGACCCTCTGACGCACGGGCACAAACAGATCCTGCGGTCTGTCATGCACAAACGCGCTTTCCCATGCGGAACAGGAAAACGCACCACATTGGAACTTCTAAAAAATGTGCCATAATTGGCCGCGTATAGCATTAGCAGTTCGCCCGTCGTAACTCATCACAGCCCAGCGATATATATTTATAATTACAACTTTCCGACTCAAAAATATTTGCAGGGGATATCGATACGCGTAGTGCAGCGTCGCTTCCGGTTGCATTTCCACATACATGTGAAGGAACGCGTTCATTTCGGGATCCAGGCTCTCTGCGTCCGACAAAAAAGTCTGAAACTGCTGCACCAGCAACCTTATCGCGGCACGAAAGTTGAGATCTGTGTTTCCGCGCGCCAAGAGTTTGATCTTTGTCTATGCTTTGCGAATGTGTCGGGGTCTGAAAAAAGGCAAACGCGTCCTGTGATATTGGGTGGCTGGTCGCACAATAATAATCTCTGTCGCTGGTGCAGGTTCCACCCTCCACGATCGCGACCAGAAGCACGGACAGCAAAAGTTGCCGACTTCTTGTCAGCGAAAGAGACGATTTGTCATGCGAGTACTAAGGCAATGAGACAAAGAACCATTCTCGTCTTTGAAGTCTGTATTTTACAAGTGCTAGGGCTACTTCCAAGCCAGGTCTTCCGAGTCGCGGTAAAACATCATGGCAAACTAACATCTGCCCTCATCCAGGCCCAGACATATTCGCAAAAATGCATATTGTCAGCAGCGAAGTGATAGATACCAGGTCCGTGTCGAAGACTTCATTGCCGGATGCCCGAAGCTCGCGCAAGGGCTTGACGAGTGCTGTGCTGAGCTTGTAGGTCTTCCCGTCCCGTTCCGCAGTTTCGCTCACCGGCCGCAGCTTGCGGCGAGAGGCGAAAGAACTCTCTTCATCCTCGAAAATGTCATTTTCCACTCTGCTGTCCGAATTCTTCGCGGATGCCGGTGCGTCCGGGTCCCCAGGGTTCACAATTGCCGCAACATCAATCTTCCTTGGGCGAACGACATTGGCGAGGGGCAGCTGGGCGGAAGAAGCTCCGGCTGCATCTGTTGCCGCAGCCGCGGACATACCGAGGAGGCCGAAAATAAAGTTTTTAATTTCGCTGAAGAGTACCGCGAGAAAAGAACTCGACGACGAGGACCGTCCGGCGCTGTTCTCACTGGTGCCGTCCATCTCTTCCTCGTTGTCTCCTGGTGCGAGATTTGACCTTGCAAAAATGTACGCATCCTCGTCCATGAACAGCTCTTCTTGCTCCATGTCCTCATTCTCATTCGCGATGAGATCCGCCTCAGTTGGAAAGTAGAGCCGCGACGTGATTTCTACGGCATCAAGCACGCTCCGCATGTCGGTTTTCGGGTACAGCTCGCGCAGCGTCTCCCACGCAGCCAGGACCTCCAGGTGAGTGTCCTGTTCCCAGAAAAGACGGCGTACAGAGTTCAGCTCCGTCCACACTTCCCGGAGGGGTGGTACCATCTGACTCTCCGCGGCGGTAGCGGACGCCATCAGGAGTCCGGACGAAGAAAGGCCTCCACCCCTGACATTCACGTCCTGCTCCTGATCCTCGCCGTCGTCAGTGGCCGCACCAGCACTAGGATCACCGTAATAATTGCTGAACGGAGCGTCAAGACGTGAGCTGTAGTCCCTGTCCTCCTTGTTGCTCAACGTCTTGGCGGCGCCAACCGACGAGGACCCTTGCTCGAGCGACCGTTGCGCATCCACGTCCTCGAAGAAATCTGCCACAGTTTCCGCGACGGCCTGCTGGTCCTGGGCGTGGTCCGTTTGCAGCTTCTCGAGTTCGTCCTGAAACCCCACCGCAACCTCGTTGTCTACCACGTCGTCGGTCGGTGTCATGATAGAATCCACTATGGAAGCGTCAGGATCGAAATCGTCAAAGTTGAAATAGTTTGCGATGCACAAAATGCTAGACGCAAAGTGCCTGTCTTGCAGAGCAGGCAACTGAGGCCGATTGTAAGCCTGTTTGGGGTGTGAGATAGAGCTGCTAAAATAGCATGACAAAAGCAGTCTGCTCTGCTCAAACAACATTACAAATTGGATTTCCATGCTGCCAAAATTTGTCATGCGCCACCTGGGCTCCAGCTGGTATCGCTTTTTTGCATTGCAGATTATTTCAACTTTGACGATTTCGATCCTGACACTCCCATATCCACCAGGGAGATGGTAGCCCCGTACTGCTGCTCCAGTGTGACGGTTGGTGCGGGCGTCGTCGTACCCGCCAACGCGGCCGCCGGAACTGCGCTCAAGTCGTCGCCCCGATTGCCCCACTGCGCCTGCCCGCCAAACGAATAGAAGTCGTAGTACTGCTGTGTTGTACTAGTTCCCGCCGCGCCCGCCGGGCTTTGAAGAAACTGGTACCGCAGGTGCCCAATCTTCGCTGATAGACGCAGCGCCTCGTTTGTCGTGCCAACTTCGTGAATCATGCTGCGAAGAACCGCAGTGATCGCAAAGAAGTGGTCTGCCGATTTCTCAAGCGAGTAATCACTTAGGTTTTCCAGTGCCTGCAACATTTCGGAGAATGAGAAAGGATGATCGCCGAGACCATTGTCGGTGTAGCCCCACGAAAGCATGTTCTTCACACTGTCGTCCCGACCAACACGCGACTTCGCGAGCCGACACAGCTCCCGGCCGATATGCAAAGAGGCGGTGCGCATTTTGTCAACCCGGTGCTTCCGCGTCGCCGATCCGGTGCTTTCGCGGAGTCGACGGCCTTGACTTCCAGTGGCTCCTGCTTGTTGCTGTTGCTCTCCCGCCGGCAGCGGGTAGTTCTCAGCAAGTTCGGTCGTCGTGCCGCTAGTATCATCTAAACCTCCGCGTACCTTTGGGAACGTCACGCCCGCGAAGTCCCCGAGCAAGTACCCGACCTGAGCCAGGTCTGTAAGTGATTCCGACGGATAACATAGTTTCAGAGTCGTTAGCAAACGCATCCCATCGGCGATGTTCCGAAACCAGTGTGAATCCACGAACTTTTTGGATGCGCGAAAGGTCTTGCGCTCCTCTTCGGGAGGAGAGGGACCAAGCAATTCCTCCTCAAGCTTGAGTTGCTCTGCCTGCTCCTGTTGATCACTGGCAGAAGTTGAGGTTGACCCGTCAGCATCACTGCCAATCGCCTGCGCCACACGAGGACGCACCACCTCGGTCTGCCACTCGTAGTACATGTCCTCGAGGTACTCGTTGTACTCCTCCGCACGCCTTCGGGCGTACAAACTTCTGCCGTTGTCAAAGTCCTGCTGGTATCCTGTGCGACACAAACGCTCTTCCTCTACTACAGTGTCAAGGTGCGAGCTCTGGTGCTGTAGCTATACGAGTATTTACAATCCATGGGGCATACTTAATTATGAAGCAAACAGCTTGTGCAGCTTTTTTACCGTGGAAATTGCGAACGATAAGTGGACCCGCACTGTCCTCACGAGTAGAAACTAGCCTCGCCGTATCACGGAGCCAGTATTTTTTCCTGGTGACTAGAGTACTACGGGTGCAGTCCATTTTCACTTTACTTGTCCAGCCCGGTTTTAATTATTTACACTCAAAGCACCTCTCAGCGAGCGGCATATGGACAAAATAGTGCAGGCACGTGCCTCGCCACATGCGGCTCGCTGCGATGAAATTGATGGAAAAAGGACTTGCAACATAACACGTGTGTTTTGGAGAGAGGCGTCTTTACACAGGATAGCTCAACCTTATTGGTTTTTTCAGACTCCTGTAACTGCAGCAGGCGCCGGTATCGCCTGATTGCTTGCTTCTTCAGCAGGCTAACATCCCCAGCGAGCTCCTTCAGACTCACCCAGCGGCCGGACAGCAGCGGCCCGGTTTGCTTCAGAAGTTCCGTCACTAGTGGCTCCAGGCCCTGCAGGTCGCGAATTTTCTTTACCGACAAGCTGGCCTCCCCGGTGCTTGTTCGGGCACCACTTGCCTCTGGGACTTCCGGTACAGAGTCAACGTTGCAGTCCTGGTCTCCGTAAGCAGCAAGGAAGTCTAGAACCCCGTTGACGCCCTCCGTCAGCGAAATCGGATGCAGGGATTTACTTCCGGAGGCATCCGCCAATGCTACCGCAGTGGTCGTAGGGCCAGTCAACGAACTGAGACTGGATATCAAAGAGCCATCGGTGGCGCCATTCCCGTTCGTCGCAGAAGATGGGTCGGCGGTGGCGGTGGACAATCCTCGCAGCTTCTCAAATTCGCTACGAACCACATGAAAGTTCCGCTCCTTGGGGAAGCCTTGGACGAAGCGCTCCATCTCGGTTCTCAACTCCCTGAGTTCGTGCAAACCAAAGGAGCGCAGCAAACTTGTTACGTCATCGCGAAAACCCGCGCTCGTTGTGCAAGTCGAGGCAGATTGAGGCCATTTCGTCGCTGCCTTAGAAGCGCTTCTTGTTGTATCCAAGCCGTCAGCTGCACTGTTTGCCGTCGCGGTGGCAGCCGTGCTGTCCTCACGAACCTCACCCGACTCCTGGAAAACCACGCCGACGGCAGCAGAACGGGCAGTGTCAGCAGGAACACATGTCTCCTGCAACGGAAAGGCCTGCAGCAGCCAGGTCAAGTGAGACACTGCAGCCGTCAAGTTGTCGTTTACCGACCCGCGCATTTTTACCGCAGAAAGCAGGTCAACTAGTTGCACCAGAGGTTCGCCTTGCGTGGCTCCTCTCAGGGAATCGGCAAGAAACCGTGCGTCGAGAAGACTTCGGATCAGATCTTCCGGGCGGTCCCGGAAAGCACTCTGAAATCCACTGGCCTTAAGCTTCGCGCACTGGGTGTACAATTGTCGCACGTCTTGCACGTCACTGAAGTAGCGGGCAACGTTATCATGAGAAAAAGGTGTTACAGTTAGTACACATCTGTTGGAGTTTCTGCATCGCAAATTTTCTCTGTGTGGCAGAGAAAACTTGCAATGCGAAGATCATAAGGGAAAACAGGAAGGAAACGAGGCTCCCAAGCATTTCCTGCATGAGAAAGGTTGTCTGTGTTGCCGCTTGCAATACAATGTGTAACTGTAACACTTTTTCCTTGCGATAAACGTCACGATACCCGTCCATCACCGAGGCCAAGTTCGTTCTTTGTTCGAATAAGTTCGAGAAATCTGCTAGACTTTGGGCGACCGCCGTCTCAAC
The DNA here is from genome assembly GCA_905178155.1 of Amoebophrya sp. A120. Lineage (NCBI taxonomy): Eukaryota > Dinophyceae > Syndiniales > Amoebophryaceae > Amoebophrya > Amoebophrya sp. A120. Next base: position 9,214,910 of record CAJINV010000003.1, read on the forward strand.
TTGCGGCGCCAGGCGCTGTCCGTCCTGGGCAGTAAAGTCTTGCAAATACTTCCATGTCCATCCGAGTCGCAAGTCGTCAAACGGGGCGGTGCGCAGAATCCGAAAGCTCTCCGCGAACGCAACGAAATCAAACGCAGCCGACTGCTGTGCAACAACATCCTCCACCTCGGCAAATTTCAACCCTGCAATAACGTTTTCAGCTTTTTTGTATCAATGTCAGCGACCGATATGCGCCAATTTGGGTATTGTTACGATGTGCGTGAGGTTAGCTGTCAGGACAGCTTTGGTAAGTACTCGACCGACACACGAGCTGAACAGCGCTAGCAATGCAACTCATCGAGGCTTTTCGATATTTATACTAAACCAAAAAAATCAGCATCCAGGCTCCGAATCACATTTGATGATTTAGTGGTCTGTATTTGAGTGGGCCTGAAAATTGTATGTTGTTCTCTACGTACTTTACACGGAAAATGCAACGTACTCTGTAGTATGTGATTGCGAAGATCGTTGAAATTATACCGGGTAAGGCGGCAGCAAGAGTGCGAAGCCCGTCGGTGAGCTTTTCGAAAGAAGTGCTGGGAAACTTGGACTGGATCTGGAAGATGTGATGCTCGAAAAGGTCTTCCCGGAAATTGGTCGCGTCGTCGGAACTCCGTCCACCCTGAAACTCCCCTAGGTTGAAACTGACCTCGGGAAACACGGCCGCGGCCTGTGCCAGCAAGGGGCCCACGGCGCCTGTGCTCTGCTTGCACATGTGCTCTCCAACTGCAGCCTTCCACCACTGCCCGCAGCGTCCATACCGTTCATCACAGCCCTGGTCGCAACTGCACCAATCCGCGCTGCCCCCACACCACCCGAACGCGCTGCAGCAACCGTTTTCGCACCGCGTCCCGAACCCCGCACCGCAGCGACCGTCAGTAGATGCAGGGAGTAGAGACAACTTGCTACTTTCTTTGTTCTTGGAAGCTTTCGCAGCAAGTTTCTCCGCGACCGCTGGGTGGTGATTCGACTGCTCTGCACCCTGAAAGGCGCTAGTTGCAGCATCTCCCTGACCGGCATCCGGTTTGGACAATGCAAAATCGGAGATGAGCGCCCACAAAAAAAGCAGTTCCGGCAGAAGGGGGGGATAGATGCGCCCGGGTCTTGTGCAATGCCTCTCAACATTCTCCATCTGGTGCAAATTGCGCCTCTGCGACCTCATAGACGATGATAGAAGAACTTCACACGAATCATTCAATTCGACACTCACTTCGCATTAGATCTTTACGCGAAGGTCACTGTATCTATTTTGCTCTTGGCGCCGACCGAATCATTTTTTGTAAGTATCTAGCAAGCTGATACTTTCTTTGTGTTGTCTAGCAAAATCTTCATCGGAAAACCATTCTAACAAACATGAAGGTGAGCAAGTATCAACGTAGCATCGGAATTCTTAAAGAGGAAGCAGCAGCAGCAAATAACAATAAGTATGTATCGCTCAATCATATAATCGTCGCTCAACCTTGCACAAGTGGCTCTGCACCACGAGACACGAATACCCATATTGGGCTTATCTTTCGTTGGAAAAGCTGCACCGCCGCATTTACATATCGTACTCTCTCACAAGCTCAGCACTTCTCAAGATATCTCATCTGCGCACCAGTTGTCAATGAAGATTATGCACAGCACGCACGACTCAAAATTTGCATCGACACCAATCACGATGGATAACGAAACGACGACCACTGCTGGCGGAACACTTCTACGGTGACGGCCTTCAGCGTTAGTTGCGTAGTACATTGACGGTCCTCTATTGCAACCAGTGCTACTGCTAGAGCAGTAGACATGGAGTAAGCATAATGCGCGTAACCCTTAAAATGGGGGGCATACTGCCAGCATACTGCTCTGTTCTCCAAGTGCAAGTCCTCACGGGAAAACATCTGCGGATGCAATTAACAGGCTCTCGAAACAAAAGAGAGTGTCGTGGAACAGGGAGGTGCTTTTGAAATTCTACGTACACGTAGAGCGTTGGAAATTCGACTAGAAACTCTCGAAACAAAAGCTCACGAAACGAAACGAGTCTGGTATTTTGCATTTGCATCAACCAGACGGACGTAGAGATAATTGCGGCTCCTGCAAAGGAAACTACCCTAGTGCTGCCATTCTCCAGCGGCAAAAGAAAATGCAATCTAATGGAACAGCAGCAGCTTCCTGGCAGAGCAGATGAAGTAGGGCAATCCGCTTTGCTTACCTTTTTTTGGTATCAAGCAGGACGAGCAGTACCTCCTCCGTGTTCAGGATTTCGCGTCATCGATCTCTACGAAGCCGCGAAGGGAACGTCATCGAAGACGCTACTGAGCATGTAGCCGATTTTGGGTCGCATCAGAGGCTCCTCTTGTGTACTCTCTCCGATCATCCACCTCAGTGCCTATGCATTGCAAACATGTCTGCGTCTGAGTGTACTTACCAAAATAGGCATTGAATAAGTCTGAGATCTATAATCATCCATGGCATGAGTAGCAACCGAGAGATCCGGTCACGACGGACGCCGGTCCCGTCTTTTGCGATTCCTACACGCGTACGTTCTTGGGAAAAGGAAAGCGGGAAGAGAAGGACGAAAAAAAAAAACGAGCATACCAGACCTTCTGGGTGACTGTGATACCAGCGCCATATTTATTCTACCAAGCTTCTGCACAGTTTCCTTCGCAGACCACATGTTTCGCATTGGATATTGCCGGGTTGATGCTGAAATCCCACGACACTCCTGCGTCTGGATTCCTCGTCCACAGGTTCAGCGTTTTGCCACAGCTGTAGATGTCGGCGCGAAACCCATCGTATCCCATTTTATTCGGATCCGTGATTTCTGGCGCTCGGAAACCCTCGGTGCCACAACTGCACGACTGCAGAAAGCCCTTCCCGGACACTTGAATAGCGCTCCCGAAGTCGCATAGCTTTAACCGATCCTGAAGAAAGTGCATTGAAATGTTGGGATTTTTTTCAGTAAATAGAAATACAGATCATAAACGCAAACTACTACTACAGTGACGGAATACCATGAATCCTTCTCCGTACTAGTGGAGGAGTTGTAGTGCGCTAGAAGTGCATACTTCTAACTCATTGCTCGCACAACTTTCTGCCTTGTTGTGCTTGAGTCATCAATATCGTCGCCATCTTCAGCCTCTGCTCTCGAGCGTGCCCCGAAGTGCTTCTTCTTTGCGTTGGAGTCTCCTCAAACTTCTTCGATGCGCAGTCGGCTTAGGATGTTCGTGCTCCACTTACACTAGCAATGCTACACAAATGAAATTTCTAATTCTATTATTAATTATGTTTTTGGAAGTAGATACGGAAACATTTATTGACCTCAGACACGGCCGCAGAGTGTTCTTCTTGCGTTCAACAACGCCGTTGGTAGATCAAATTGAAAATTGGACTGCATCGCGTTCGCGATAGCCTGACAAAAGACAGTAAATAAACTGCAGCACCGCAAATAGTACCTTCATGTCCACAAGAACGTTGCCCGGCTTCAAGTCGCCATGTACAATTCGTTTCTCCTCGTGCAGGTAATGTAGCGTAAGGAGAAACTGACGCATATCAAATGTAAAAATGTCTGGGTCCGGAAGAATGCAACCTGTCATGCTTCTAAATCTGAAGCATGCAAGAGTCTGTGTTGCGTGATTACCAAAAGTCGTCCAGTTTTGACCAAGTCGGGAGGGAGTTTCTCATGCAGGATAGGCATGAGAGAGATCGCACAGAATCTGTCACGCTAGGTCCTGCATTCCAGACCTCATGGGTCATGGAAAAGCTGCATGACAAATCTTGCAATCTTCCAGACCCAGACACTTTTACATTTGATAACGCACCAGAGCGAGCAATCTGCGGTTGTACTCCTCCTCATTTTCGAATTCCACTGTAAGGGGCAGCGGAAACTCTTTCATCACTTGGATGAGTTCGGTGCGGTGCAGACCCTCCCCGGTGGTCGGGTGGCGACGCAATAGCCAATGTGGACGCACCCCAAGCCGCTCGGCTTGGCCGTCGGCGGTTGTGACACGGTAAACAGGGTCGTTTGCATCGCAGTTTATGCCCAGGGGCCGCGAAAAAAAAGTGATGGGTTGGAGTCGCGTCCACCGCTTCGGCAATTGCTCCGTGTATTCTTGTGAGTCCATCTTGCACAGCTCGCTCAGGAAGTACAGCGAAAATGGATCCTGTGAAAGTGTATAGTCCGGTTGCTTTGCAATTGCAGGCCTAGTTCACGTAGAGCCGATGGGGGCCATGACTTGACTGCTACGTGTTTCGTCTCGCCTCGGGTTCGGAAATGACAGTGCTGAGCCTGCTTTTCCTAATCGGTTCTCACTAATTCATGTTCTTTTATCCCAGAAAAAAGCAGACCGCCTTCAAAATCATATTCCCTATGGATACAAACAGAAACATGGCTACTTGTTTTTAGACATGGAACAAAGAATAAAAGCTGTCCACTCATTGTCAGCATTGCCTAGGGAAAAGAATAGATCCTACCTCAAGGTACACCCCAAAAAAGCGCACGATGTTGGAATGCTGCAGGTGTGCGAGCATTTGCACCTCTTTTGTAAACGCTTCCATGTGCGGGCTTCTTTTCGACACTTCCTTCAGAGCAAAAAACCGTCCGTTGTTTACTCCTTTCACCGTGCAGCCATCCCACGGATCCTGTTTAGTGGGTCTGAAAAAACCAGTCCGGGTCATGGTTCTTGAGAGCTCGTCGCGGAACGTCGCGGACGTGCGCTGCGTGCTGTCCTGTGCACTTCCCCGCAGTCGAGAAAAACCCTCGCGATCCCGCAGAATCTCCGAAGCTGGATGTGAATTGAGCATGATCCAAAATCTAGTATCAAAATTTGTTTATTTACAAGTTTCCGGGCCGAACCTCGTAGACTACTACGGAACAGGCTTACTCAGCTGGAATTGGAACAACTTACACACGTGCCAAGAACAAATCGAAAGCTACCGGCTCCAGATTCTATCTAATTTAATGGCGACCGTTTTGATTTTACACTTTCGATCTCGTGTCCAGCAGAGAGCGCTGTAACTCTGCATACCAAGCCTGCGTCTCCAGACGCACCTACGCCAAAAATGAAGCGATATCGCGGCGTCCATCAGGCTGAAGTAAGTAGAACTGGTCGGTATGTTGGCAATATGAGCCGGAGAATAAATCTAATGCTCGTCATACCGCTTGAACAAAACAAGAAACACAATGAACATGCAGGGAATAGTACGAGGTGCTTTGTTGGTATCTACCGTCCTTAATGAGGAGCGGTAGGTAGTGTGCCCGGCCGGGTCCGGGTTGGTACGTCGCTGTGTAGTACTGCGGTCGTCCGAGGCGTCGGTCTGGTGCTTCTGGCCGGCGCCCTTACTTTGCGGTGCTGGTGCCTGCATGTCGTACCGCCAAACGCAGCGAAAAACCCGTGAGAAATCGGTCGCCATTAACAACTCAAATTCGCTGCATTGTGTTTGCTATCAAATGTAGAAATGTCTGGGTCTGGAAGGTTAGAACTTGTCATGCTAAATCTGAATGATGCAAAAATTTGTGTTGCGCGAGTACCAAAAGCTGTCCGCTTTTGACCAAGTTGAGGGGGAGTTTCTCATGCAGGAAAGGCATGATAGAGACCTCAAAAAATCTGTCATGCTGGGTCTTGCATTCCAGACCTCATGGGTCATGGAAAACCTGCATCACAAGTCTTGCATTCTTCCAGACCCAGACATTTTTACATTTGATATTTGCACGGGCACCCGCGGAATGCGACGGTCAAGGTTCGCGAAGTCCTCGCTCGTATCCAGTACCAAAGTGCTATTGCTAGCATACAACAAGAACAATCCGTCTTAACAAGGAAGCTGGTGCGGGCTTCCTGTTCTTTCGCTTCCTTCTTAGATTTAAATTTATACATACTTGATAATTGATGATAATTATCTCTTGCACGACATATAGGCACGGTAACAAGAAGTGTATGCTAGGAGCGAGGTAACAAACCCAAACGAGAACTTCGCGGTTGAGTTCTCATCCGGCCGGCCGGCCGGATGAGAACTCAACCACATCTGTGGCGGATTGAAATCGGCCGGCCGGTCGTCCGGGTCCCCTTCTTCCCTCCTGGTCGACGGCCTCACTCTTCTTCTTGATTGTCACCCCCCAGCTGCGCAGTTTCACTTCTACGCAAAAAGCCCGAGCTTTGTCATGCAAAAGCTGCGGCAAGTGCCTAAAGCCAAGAAGCAGAAGCTGCGTTGTTTGCTACTTCTACTGCGAGTCGCCGGAAAAGACGATAAGCCTGGGGGCCCAGAGGATGGGGGCACAGCCCAACGCGGGCGCGCAGCGCTGGCTGAGTGACCATGCCGGCTGCGGCCGGGCGCCGACGAACCCCACCAGGAAGCAAAGCAACAGCGTACAACTTGCGCGCGCGGGCCATCCTGCTGCGCCGCCTTCGCGTGTGGGAAACGATAAAGATTGCTAGGGCGCCAGTAGCCCGGCGGAGGCACACATAAGCGCGGCCCAGGCCATTTGCATTGTCCCTGCTATCGGGTGGGGGCAGCTTTGGAGCCCGACGCGCCGCAGGATTCGGGCGCCGGCAGAAACAAAGGGCAGCGCGCGCGGCGCGTCGGAGATTGGTTGCCCGGCGCGCCGAGCGAGGCCCCGCCTCCCATCACGCAAGTCGGTGGACGCGCGAAGCGCGTCCGACCCGGATCCGGCGCATCTGCCAACTGTTGCGCCGAAGCAAGCATGAGCCAGCGGAGAGGCGCGCGGACGCGCTTTCTGGGCCGGCGATTGCAACGTATAGCGGGCGCGCGTTGCGCGCCCCGCGAAATTTTGCCTATTGCGTTTGCGAGCCCCGCGAATGTTTTTGCATTCAATTCTTTCGAATTCCACCCAGAAGCCAAAAGGCATAGCGCAGTCCAACTATGAAAGCGCGCCCGCGGCGGGCGCGCACAATGCGCCACCTTTAAAATTTTCCAACTTCTGCCCCGCTGCATAGCGTAGCTTCTCTGTATTCACAGCAGGCGCGCGTAGCGTTTTTGTGTTGCACACGGCCCCCGGCGAAAGTGGAGTGAGGGAAGCGTCGGTCTCCAGCAGGCCGCCCCCCCCCCCTTTCGCCCGAGCGAATGGCGGGCCAATTGACCAGGACGACCAGCCGGTCGATTTCCGCCGCTGATGTGGTTGAGTTCTCATCCGGCCGGCCGGCCGGATGAGAACTCAACCGCGAAGTTCTCGTTTGGGTTTGTTACCTCGCTCTAGTTATTGCAAATTTTTCTCTGTGATAGTTGTCCAGCCGAACCCCGAACAGGCCGCTGGTATACAGGTTGCGCGATTCCGAAGAGCAGCTACGATGATGGCATTCTCAAGCGTTAAATTGATACCAGTTACACGGTTTCTGCTCATCTTAGCAGACGCAGAAGTGAGACGCTTCAGCTTGCGCCTCCAATATAACAACTGCAGCACGGATTTCCATGTTGTTAAGCGCGTTGGAAACTTGTCAACATGCGAAGTGCTAGCTTGATTGTGAGTGTGACGCAGGTTCTGCATGACTCAATGAATGAAGATGAACAAGAAATCGGCGACTTGTTGTTGCGCGATTCGCGCTGCAACAGCTATCAATGTAACGCATGAGAGAGCCATAACCAGATGCGTCCGCATCGGACTGGTCCTGTTCATGCTCCGAAAATGGAGTTCTTCCGCCGGTGTTGCACGCTCCCGAAGGGGGCGGATACTGATCGGCGTAGGCACCGCCTCCCTGCAAATCCGTAGCGAAACCCGTCGCTCGTGCCGCACTTCGTCCCTTTTTCCGCCACCTCCCGTCCGCTTGCTGGTCCTCGGGGAGCTTAGAAGCGCGCCAGGTGACCTTCTGTCGGGTAGCGGTGCTCGTGCTGTTATTTCCTACTTTCCTGCCGTCCGGATCGACGCCCGCCCCTGAAGCTGAAAAAAGTATTCCCAAGAAAAATTGCAGTGTGTCACTGTTGCATTTTTCACTGTTCCATTTCTCACAGCGTAGTTCCAAAAATTCTTCCTCGGGAAGAAACACGATCATGATGAAGACGAACGAGTACAAAGGTGGCCAGCACTTCTCACCCATGCACTACCAGGAACTAACACGGACACTGCATGCTCTGGCAGTTTGCTTACCGCCCCTACTAAACTAGGACTTTTATCTATATCACAGTGACCACAGACCGCCTCGTCTTTGCTTCAATAACGAACGCGCACGGTTTGTTATGATGTAGCTCCTCGGCACTCGTGGACGGTTCGTCCTCTTCCTCGACAACACCCACAAATCCGAGCCATATGCGGGGTAAGAATGTCCCCAAACCTCACCCGATTATGAATGTGCATCTTCCAACATCACGCATAAACTACTGCGCTAGCAGCTCGACGCACGCGTTTTGCAAATAATCATGAAGGTGAAAAAGAACTCGCTTCTAACGAAATCCGACGGCTGCGAAGAGAAATAATATTTCTACTCTTGCTCTAGTCTACTTCTAATCCGCATTATAGTGTTCCACCTTCGTAAGGCTTGCTACTCGCCCTTTCACCCTATGCATGAACCTGCCATCATCACAGCACCCTCATTTGTTCGTAGAACTTGAACATCTGGATTTGTACAGCACAGCTGATCTTGGGGATGTTTGGGTGGGGATGGTCTTCGAGATGATAACCCGGAAGTTCTCTTTTTCCGGAGACGAGACACGGCTACTGGAAGGATGGACCTTGTGCGGAGAAGATGCGGCGCCGATCGATATTGGCGAGCCAGCTGGTATCACAGAGAAAGACACATCCATGCCATGTAGTTCTTCGAGCCATATAATTAGGCGTCCACGTTTTTTGGCTGTCCGTGCTTGCGCCACGGTCCATCCATCTCTAGTTGTCGTATTTTCGGTGGAAAAAATGGAATTGCGGTAGCCATTATCACGAATTTGAATTTCGGCGTCAGTAAAAATTAGATAATAGCGATAGCTAGCAAACAAGGGACGCGCACGGTTGCACTTTTCTGTGTGATAGCTGGTGGCGCCTTTCTGTCGAAAGGAGAAATGTCGCTGGTTCGGACCCGACTTGAGGTCATTTTCATGTCCGCACCGCCGCTGCTGGGATGAAGGTGCGACTTGGATTTGCCGGTGTGAAGATGCCGCTCTTTGATGTCTTTTTGTGGCGACGACCCGTCCCGCACACTAGTGACCCCTCCCGGCGCATCTTCCAAGACTGCAAAGGCCTCCAGGTGCCCCACCGTATCCGTCGACGCAGTCTTCTGCAGCTGGCTCGGGCCCAACACGCGCCTCTGCTGGAACTCCGAATGCGTGCAGCCCATCGTCTGTGTCAAGACAGAGATAGTCACCGAAAGATTGCAGCGCGGCACTTGCTGAAGGCACAGACCAGCAATGACTAGATCAACAAAACTGGTAGCACCCTAAGAAGGCCTCGAGTCCACCATCCTTGGAGAGATCCGGCCTCGGCGTGCATCCATTTTTTTATGATTACCATGTCATATTACGCCAAACCGCTTCTTGTCGCCTTACTCCGTTCTTTCATCCCCGTCGCTGATATTTCGGTGATTCCACGTCCGTCCCCCGTTCAGCAAAACTACAAGAGAGACGCGATCGAACACACGCGGAGACCTGATGACGATTGAGTAGGCAAACAGACACTGCGTCCACCTTGTTGACCCAAAATGAGGCTGGGAGGGCCCGAAAATTGGAAACTGAAGCACTAGAAAAGCAAACTCTATTAAGTGGACATGAGCACGCATAGTCAACGAAAAAATCAAAAACAAAAATAATTGATATATGAAAGACCAAGTAGATGGCGGGGACAAAGAAAATGGAAAAGCTCAAACTCAATGCGGTCCTGGTGCAATGATTCATTTTGAAACTCAATTTTTGAACGTCTAGAGGAGTCAAACGCAAAGTGCCTTTAGCTCTTTTGACTCGTAAAGTTTGTCCTCGCTCAGAGCAATGCAGGGCTGGCAAGGTTTGAGTTCCTCGTTATCAGCAATCGTGAGTAGAGACGACCGACAACATTGCCACAACTCTGTAGATGCAGAACAACGGCACTACGCATCAACGACGGGAAATGCGGGACTTTCTGATTCCTGATGTGCTGGGTCTCCGTTCCAGTTCGACACTATGTATTGCACAGCACCTGCGCTTTTTGCTTTCACCTTCGATGGCTGTGACTCTTTTATACCTATACGACGCATGCAAAGGCTTGCCGAGCTCTTCTCGAAGAAAATTTCTCTCGTAATATCAGATATGTAATAGTTGAGCAAGCAGGTGCAGAGCCTGCACCTGGATTTTCATCTTGTCCGCCTCGACCTCGATGCAGCGTTTCTATTTTACGATGTCCACCCAGACGAATTTCTCTTCTGGTTTTGCGGTGCCAGACGGATGGGGCAGCTGTCAAATGCAAAAGCCTCGCATTTGTAACAAGGTAGAACAAGGTATACAGAGATTAGACTGCAGGAAGTGGAAGCTGCTTCAATCATACAAGTTGTAATTCATTTTCATAATCGTGCACGCAACCATTTATCGGCAGACATAGCCTCTTTTTCTTCAGGCTTAGGTGGAAACTTCGCTACATAGCCAGCTGGGCATATGAAGCCCGGGCCTCTGCTTCCTCAGCAAGCTTGCTGGTGAGGTAAGTACCTTCCCAAGCAAAGCAGCCCGTTGGGAAATGCAAATATCCCTGCAGCAATAATCCTGCGCACAATTCCCCAGAGGTTTTGAGTACCTGGGTCGGGACCAGCAGAAGCAGGGGTTTTGAGATTATTAACTTATGAGTTCGTTGGGTAACAGCTGCGAAACTTTTGTGATTCATAGCACAAGGTCGGCAACAATCTCCGCGACAAGATTTTGCTTGAGCAAGTATTCTGTGACGTCGAGCCGAAGCTCCGGGTTCCATATTATAAAGTGGCCTCGGCCAACGCGCTGTGGCGAAGTGAATCCCACAACCGGACGCGTGATATACCTGTAGTATCGGAAAAGTGGTGATCTACTTCGGCTTTCTAGGAAGGCGCAACTCTGTCTCTGCTCATTGCAATCAAAATCCATAGTTCCTATGGCGATCTAGTACATCCGACCAGGCAGCCAGATAAAGGCGGCCAACCGGTCAGCGGCCGGCCCATTATGCACCGAAAAACAAAGACCCTCCATGAAGAGTCTCACCCTTCTGCACTTCACTTACTGACATAGTGTATGGTGAACAATAAACTTCAACGAAATCATGAAGGCAGAGGGAGCTAGCAGCGCACACGGCGTCCTTTAGCAAGCTTATCTTCCTCATCAAGATGAGAAACTTTTCGGTGACCTCACTATCGCATATCGGTGACCTCACTACATAAAAAAGTACTCCGTGACTTGAACGTCAAAAGCCCATTGGTGCAGCCCGACTCGAAACTCTCCTGGAACTCCCTCGTTCTGGGCATGCCGCAGAAGCACCATCCCCTTTGGGCGCGTGATGTGCAGCATTTCCAAGATGCCAATCAGCGGGTCAAAAGTGTGATCTAGTGCATTCCTCATGTGCGTCACATATGGCGTTGTCAGAATAGATCAAAAGGCTTCGCTCGTACTTAATTTTTTCGCGCTCCTTCCCAACTGCACCGGGCTTGCAGAAACGCGCCATAGCGCGCAATGGCGCCAACACTCGACAATTCGCGCCTTGCTTCGTCGAAATAATTTGGCCTCTGCGCAACGTGTCGTGCTGCTACTGTGCATGACAATGCTGCGGCGCAACATAGTACCTGCCAAGATCGTACTAGAATGCCTTGCGTGCCGGGTAGTTTGGACGGGCCCGCACAAAGAACTTTCCCGCCCCGGTGGGCGCGCCCGCGCGGAAAATTCATGAAACTATGTATACGAAAATTTACGGTGCCTGAACCCTTTGACCTACATGGACGACCCCATATAATGTCGAAGTAGTTTACGGGGAAGCAGTTGGACAGCTGCTCGACGTGACACTGCACCGGCAAGTTGGTGGGAGGCGTCATGTCGAATCCATCATAGAGCTGCAGGTAGTACTTCCCCAGCCCGTCCGCCGACGTTATCGGTATTTTTAAACTGACCCTATTGACGTGTGCATGGCGTGACCCGTCGTGACTTTTAATCGAGTGTGCACTTGCCTCGTGATCCCCAGCACTATCCTCTTTCGTAGTGTTCGTGCCAGCGCGAGTCGTGTCCGTTGCATTGTTTTTTTGCTGCAGTGCGACTGACGGACCCTCGAGAATAACCTGGTCGCCATCTCCGGCATGGGGCTGATCACCCGCGTCCGCATCACCCGACATGGACGCCCAGAGGCTACTCATCCAGGAGGAGCCCCCGGACCCGCTGCGGTCCAGGTCGCGAGAGGGGGCGCTCAGATCGTCGGCAAAGGGATCATAATCATTTCCGTCGGTAGCTAGTACCAGATCTGAATCCCTGCGACAGCTCCTCTCTTTCCCGCCGCCGCCGAACCCCTCCTCCACGCCGCCCGAGCAGAGCGGTAGGTCCCGGTCCTCTTCCGGGCTACTGAAGAATCGCAGCGCGCTCGTCTTCGAAATTTTGGTAAGATCCCCTGGAAAGCGCAGATTATCGCACTGCAGCTCTTTCGGCGTAAAGGGGCCACTGCCCGTGTTTAGGATATGCAGGCTGGTCCTGTTCCCGCGGCTTCCGGCGAGGTCCACGTACACACACATATCGTCGTACGCCCACGGTGCCTATCAAACAGAAAAAAACCAACCCTTAGTACTACTCCAGCACCTCCTTAGATAGAAAACTTACTATGTCACTGCAGGAACGTGCAAGAAAATGCATACACTTCTGACTCAAAATGTATGCTTATTGCGCACCATTGGGCGGCATTTGCTTTTACTTTCATAACGCTGCGCCAGTCTTGAGCCACTCGCGCAGACGGGCCCGGCTGTCAGTCCGGGTGTTTATTTCCGGGTCCGGGTTCAATCGGCCAAACCAAAACCCCACCTCACTGTCTATCGCCCGGGTCCACCGAATTCGAAACTTCTCCAATGCCCACTCGTGCCTCAGCTGTGTCACGGCCGCGTCCCCCATCTTCTTCGCGTCCTTCAAAGAATATACGCCGGGCGCCACATCCACGGCGCGCAAGCCGTTTTCTCGCTCCGATGTCGAAGGACGATCCGTCTCTTGTTCAACATCGTGACGACCCCCTACCGCTCCCACGACCCCACTGTTAGGACCCCCTCCCGCAGCGGAGGTGTCCTCGTCGCCCTCGCTGTCAGCGTCTTCGAAGTTGCGGTGCAGTTTTTTCTTTCTGTTTCCCGAGAGCAGCGAGGCGGGTCGCCAAGTCCAGCGGTAGCGATCCTCCAGGAAAGATGCGTAGTTTTCCCGCACTTCGGTGAGCGTGAACGGCCACTCGCTATCGTCCAGACAGTGTAGGCAAAATTCCGTTGTGCGGATCACGAACAGCATTAGATTTGCGAGCTCCTCCTTTTTCTCTTGCGGGAGAGAGGGATAACGATCGGCCCCGCCGACGAGGTCGAATGACCTCTTTTTTGGTCGTCCGGAAAAGTTTGGAAGCCCAAATGGCAGCGACGTTTCTTCCTCGAGCTTCTTGTCTGTTTTTTCGTCGGCTGAAGATGCTATTTAATCATATCTAAATACGTCTGGGTCTGGAAGATGATCGAGTTGTGATGCAGTTTTTATATGAATCTTGAGGGGAATAGCAGGGTCGTGCCTTTCGTTACGTAACAGATTTTTCGAAGATGGCCTGTGCTCATTCTCTTCCTCCATGCGTATCCTGCATGAGAAATTTCCCCTGCGTATGACGAAAACTGCGCAGCTTCCGCTGCTCGTGCAAATTTTGATTTTGATAGTGACGCATCACGAAAATGCACTCTTTCAGAGTCAGACTCAGACATATTCGCAATGCATATTTCTCTTGTTGCGCCGATTCCTGTGCGTGAGGACACCGGTCTGTGTCTGCAAGGTAGTGCGTTTTGTAAAGCTCGGAGTCGGGGACGTCTTGAAAAAGGGAAGCATCTGCTAATTCTGTGTGCTCATTCACACACCGCTGTTTCAGGTGACACCTTCGATGTGGTAAGCGTAAGTTAATAGATACATGCCTTCCAAGTAACTACAAGACAACCTTCAGCGCAAGCAAGAACAAGTGTATTTGTATTACTGTGAGGCAAGAGGAACATAGGGAAAAGTATATCCTACCACTGCACAATTACCCGTATGGCCCGTGAGCGACCGACTTGCAGTCCGGGTTCTCTTCGCAGAGTTGGCGGCAGGTCCGGTAATCCATTGGCTGGAGAACATCGTCCACGCTCGGGCCTTCGTCTTTAACTACTCGCGGCATCTCAGCCCATCGCTCGACCTCGGGTTCCGCACGGCCCGCAAGGGCGGTGGAGCGCGCGCACGTCACCAACATCGACAATAGCCCAGCGCTGCAGTCTGTGTTCAACACAAAGGAGTCAGTGTCATCGTAATCCTATCAACAGCTGCAAATATGTGTATGTCTGAGCCTGGATCTACAAATGATAATAATCGCTGACGGTGTGTCAGTTTTTCTTTATTCCTATCGTGTCGCTCTATATATGAAACAAACGCAACCCGCCCAGACGCCATGTTTTTCGCGCCCCCCACCCTTCCGCAGACGCCCGGCCCATAATGTTACGGGGTCAGACGGACAGAATCTGGAAAACTTTCGGCCAGCATTGGTCTGGCCCTGATTTTTTATCATTAAGTTGTATCCATCGTGACCACCTTTGTTTTCGCGGACGCTTATTCCTATTCCTATTTCGCATTATAGTGGCTCCGCCACGAGAGAAGCGCGGGAGGAGCAGAACTCCGTGCGCCTTTTTTAGAATCAATTGAGATTCTACAAGAAGCGCTCCAGGCAAGGTGATGGAACGAATTTTGATCGGTCGAAGCTAGAAGGGAAGCCCCAACGCGCATAGCTTCTAGTTGCGCAAGAGCAAATTGTTAGATGTGATATCATGCGGAAGCGTATCGCAAACTACAAATCTTCCAGCCGCAGACACACTGGTTTGGAGTGCGTAGAGAGACCATTTTGAATATGTAAGGATAGGCCTTGGCGCAGACGCCGTGCACCCAATGGGGATTTGCTTCTTCGTGCTCCATATCAAATGTAAAAATGTCTGGGTCTGGAAAAAAGCAACTTGTCATGCTGCATTTGGATTCCAGAAAAATCTGTATCGCATAAGTACCAAAAGGAGTGCAGTTTTTGCTACGCGGAGAGGGCAATTGTCATGCGGAATAGGCATCAAGAAGCTCTGAAAAATCTGTGATGCTAGGGCATGCATCACAGACATCAGGGCTCATGCAAAACGTGCATAGAAAGTGTCAGAATGTTCCAGACCCAGACACTTTTGCATTTGATACTCCATGTCATCACAATGAAAAGCGCCCCAGCCACGAAATCAAAATTACGTCGAGACCGCCATTGAATGACAAAATAACGGCCCGAAACACCTATTTGAATTGCCACTTATCTGCTACGTGTAAAAGTACATTTAAAGTTTCTATTGAGTACGAATATCGTTCATCGCATACTTCTAAACGGAAGATTTGCATTTTCTCGCTCAGGTTATCTTTATTCCTGGCGTGGAAGGCTTTTCAGTGTGATACACGCCGGCCTTGATTTGCAGCAACATGGTATTCCAAAACGTGCGCGTTTCTTTATGAGAGCGTCAGACACTTATTTGCAAAAAAACTTGACCAACTTCCTGAATGCAATTCTAAATGGCAGCGCAAAGCTTGCCATTGAATTGCGCAAGCAGGGGTATGCGTAGGGGTTCAGGCTGCAACTACCCTTTGGCGTGCGTGGAAGCCTCGGCTTCTGTGCCGATCGCTGTTCTGTGTGGTCGTCTCCTTTCGCAGGGTACTAGGTAGTTGAGAATCGCGACAAAAAGGTCACGCATTTTCCACAACTGCTTGGAGAGACCTCTTTTGCAGGGGGCTGCAAGTAGATGCCAGTTGCGAAAAGAAACTCTGTCCGCAAGTTTTCATTGCAAAAGGTATAATTGGGCTGACGGTCCAGTATAGCTATAGCCGAAATCAGCACGGTCGAGCTGGCTTTACCCTGGACGCTTCGGGTTTTGCGTAACTGGGAAAGTTGCAGTTTTTTTGCGATGTAGTATCTGACGCCCTCATATCCTTCATGCGTATTATATTGCACAAATCTCCCAGCCCCTCTTACTTTATTCAGTGTTCGAAGAACATCGTGAGCACAAACAGGACGATCAGTGCCAGGAATCTAGTTAAGCTTAGTGTTAGCCTCCGCAAGACAACATCCAGCTCACCAACATGTCACTGCTTTTTATTGCTTATTTGACTAGTACTCTTCGCCAGCTCCATCCGTGATTTGTCACGAACGCCACGCAGTATTGAAACGCAACGACGGAAGGAGTGCGTGATGGTACTTTATTTCGGTCATCCCAGACCATGAGGGGCCGGGGGATTCGTGCACGCTGCATACCGCGAGTCGCACCAGCAGTCCGTAGCGGACCGGGACCCATCATGCTTGGTTTCCGTGGCCCACGCCTGATCATATTTAGCTGGGTCCTTCCTTGTATATGGCGATGCAGCAACGCGAAGCTTCCAACAGCTCCCGAAGACGAGAACCAGATAAGGCGTTCTCCAGAACAGGGAACGCGCAAGATCAAGTGCTAACATGATCCTATGGCTGCTAGCATCTATCAACACTGCAACCAGACTCTTCGCTAGGACCTTAAGTCTTAATGCTTCGCGCAATTGAGGAAATAGATGACATCGATTCTCTTCGCGACACGTAGGACGAAAAACATGCAGTGATATGCTGCTGTCTTATACGTTGCACCTCGATAGGGGTCAAGAAGTATTTTCCTAGGTACGGAGGACCTACGACCAACCCGGCCGGGTGAACCTTAGGCCCTCTGATCCAAAAGTTAATCTGTGATACTACAGCAAACCGTCCTAGTTTCGTCCAACCGGAGAAAAGTCTTTTTTAGTTCTGTTTGCGATTTTCTTAAAATTTCTTTAACACTCATTTACTCGAGGAATATTACGAATAGAGGACACAGAGACAGATCTCACTACTACTAGCTGTAGCTGCTACCATGCGTGTGCACGTCCATGGCGATGGCTCCAACAAAATCAAAAAATAGAAGACGAGCGATGGCAATCGGCAATGATCTCCGTCTCCGTGCCTCAACAAAATCAAACGGCAAGGGCACGGGCACGGCCGACGCGTAATATTACAACGAATTACGTCAAAGAAAGTGGACCAGGCACAGACTTTGAGAGCGTCTATCTTCACTGGAAACCGAATTTAGTGCAGAAAGCCAGCACTTTGGTCCTCCATACGATCTTTGTTCTGTTGTGGGTTGAGCAAGCCACGCGTGTGGGCAAGTCCAGACACGGAACGAGAAAGAAACAAATCTTCCACTCCGAGCAAAATCAATCAAAAAGCTCCCGAAAAAAACGTGCGTCTTTGATCGTCCCTTGTGAGGTCAGCCCAAAAATTTCGTGGGCGTTGTCGATTTCCTGCTAGCTATTGATATGCGAACACGATTAGGGTCGCCGTCGTTCGACGTTTGGATGACGCAGTCGCTATTTCCCCCAACGGTGCTCCTGGGCGGGACCCCCTATCTCGCACGACATTTTTCCGCCCCTGCGCAAAGTGTCACTTTTAAAGTTATCAATATTCTCTTGTTAATGTCATACACGTACAGGTTCATCATGGTCGCTGTCACAGGCTGGTTTGAATTCGCAATCAAGTCGCTCATCTACTGCCAAGAAACTTCAACATAGTGTGCTCTTTCCGGCGTCTTGTTCTCTCGTTCCAAACAGAACATCAAACGCCATTCCTGCAGGTCGCTACTTTCTACAGGTACGAAGTGGATTTTGACGATCCTGAGGACCGGCTGCTCCCGCTGGCGATCTCTTGCAGAGCAGGGGGCGGCGTCTGGGACACTTGCCGCATTGCATCGCAGAGTTCCTGGGCTAATTTCAACTTGCCCGGATCATAGTGGTTATGGGAGTGTCAGAATTGAAATCGTCAAAGTTGAAAGGATTTGTCATGCATAAAATGCAGCCCACAAAGTGCCTGTCTTGCAGAGTAGGCAAGTGAGGCAGATTGTAAGTCTGTTGAGGGGTAGCAACTGAGCTGCTAAAATAGCATGACAAGAGGCGTCTTCCTTACCCAAGCAGCATGACAAACTGGATTTCGGCTCTACTCAAATTTGTCGCGCGCCACTTGGAAACTGGGTTACAACTGGCATCCATTTTATGCATGACAAATCATTTCAACTTTGGCGATTTCGATCCTGACAGATCCATAGTGGTCCCAACAGAAGTAGGAAATCGCGGTTCCCTTTATGCCCGCGCGTCCCGTTCGCCCAATGCGGTGCACATAGTCGTGAATCGTGTTGGGCAGGTCGTAATTCACCACATATTTTACGTTTGGAATGTCCAATCCACGCTGCGCCACGTCGGTCGCGATTAGCACCTGAAGCGAATATATATGATGCTTAGGTCACACTTTGCTCTTCTCCTCCCGAAATGAAAAAGGAGCTAATTCAAAAATCAAAATTGCTTCGCTCCGGCGTATATTATTGCCACCCAAGAGAAACAAAGCAGCCTCGCTTCTCCTTCTCATTTGCAAGTGAGTCCGACTGCGTTTCTTGGCTTCTACACTTTAGATAGACCCTCCTTTTCCCCGCCTCAGTAGATAGAAAGCCGAGTGTACTACGTCGTTATCGTTCGTCACTACGCTCACATGAATACAGGGCGAAGTAATAGTAAAACTAAAAATTTTGAATTCGCAGGTACCTTGAACGTTCCGCTTTTGTAATCTCTAAGCATGCGCTCGCGGGACTGTTGGTCCTTGTCGCCATGGATCGCTGCGCACGGAATCCTTGCACCTCGCAGGTTGCGCTCCATCTGGTCTGCAGTGCGCTTTGTGGCTGTGAATATCAAGACCTTGGCATCCTTGTCTATCCGACGAAGACGAGCCCCGCCCCCCGAGGCCATAGACAAAGACGGCACATGCTCATGCACGAAACTGGTGGTAGTAGGTGAAGCTGAAGCTATAGCAATCTGCACAAGCACATAACAGCAATGCGTGAGGCTTTTTAGAGCCAGCACTTCACATCAATCTTCCTACTTTTGGGATGATGATTGCAGCAGATCGGGGAAATGCTGCTCACCTTGCCCGAAGGGGGGCTACCTCGATTCACTTTGGTATTGTCTGGGCTGTCCTTTAACTTTTCGAAAATTCCAAGCAGGTGGTCCTGTCTCTGCAGCTCCGGAATGACCTTTATTTGTATTTCATCATTTTATATCTATATTTATACGTGTCCATGCGTACTATCATGCTTGCGCGTGCAGCTTCATTTCTAAATATGCATCTTCAAGCAATGGCAAAGTTTGCAAAGGAAGCTGGTACTTCAACAATCTGCGTAACATCGGGATTGCATTGCAGCTCCGTGCTTCCGATCGTGACCATCGTGGGATCTTCCTTGCAAAAATCGCGGGCCATGCTCTGGATTTCTTTCGGCCAAGTGGCCGAAAACAACACCGTCTGGCGATCTGGTCTGCATTCATGAAAAACGGGTGAGGAAAAACGCGCGACTCTGGTTTGCCTCGACGACGTTGCGACTGTCACGCTCACGCACGTGCTTGGAAGTAAAAGTAAAATATAAACGCACGGGGTATATATCATTCGAAAAAAGCACAAGCAAACCAGCCAATCCTACACCAAGACGCATATGGAGTTGGAGAGACTGAGATTGAGATAGTACGCTCCTACTTTTGTTCCTGCTGACAACGACTAGGTTCCAGCTGAGTACTTCAAGTTGCCTGCATGGAGAAAGAGAGGTAGTAGAGGTCTGATATCCATGTTGCCATACTATTATAGTATGGCAACATGGATATATTTAAAATATTACCCGAACCCGAAGCAAAAGAATGCACTGAGGAAAACAGCAACGCTGCATCTTTGCGCCGATGACGTTTTGCAAATCATGCGTTCTCCGTCACCGTAGCGTCCTTTCCAGGCATAATCGCGTCTGCTTCACTATCTTGCGGATGCTCGGTTCAAAACCCATGTCGAGCATGCGATCCGCCTCATCTAGCACCAGATATGTAACTCTTTTGAGATTGACAACTCCCGCGGAGAGGAAGTCGATTAGACGTCCCGGGGTGGCGATAACAATGTGGGCCCCGTCCCGCAGCGCCCGCGCCTGGCTATGTCGCGACCCTTGTAAAAAGTTTCAAGAAAATTAGATAGTAGAATCAGCCGCACGTAGATGTAGCAATTCTGCCTCTATAGAGTCATTGAGGTAGATGGTTCAAAAGGAAAAGGCGGAAACTCACTATAGTCAGTGGAAGACGAAGAAATACATTTTTGATTATATCAAGGAGAGAAGTCTTCATTTCTCTGCTTCCCTTTCGACCCGTCAGCGTAAATGAGCAACAAAAGAAGAAGCTAGAACAAGAGACCACACCTGACCCTCCATAACAGACTGCGGACTTGATCTTTGTGATTCCACCGAACTTCCTCGCTTCCGACTCGATTTGCTGCACCAATTCACGAGTCGGGCCCATCACGAGCGCCACCGGGCCGTCGCCGGGCTCTAAGGCGGGCTGTTGCGAGATGTGCGACAAAGCTGGTAAAAGATAACTCAACGTTTTTCCGCTTCCGGTTTGGGCAATGCCGACGGAGTCGCGGCCCTTGCTAAGGATGGGCCAAGCAAACTTCTGAATAGGACTAGGCTCCCGAAACCCCGCTTCCGTTAGCTCTTCCATCAACAGCTCGCCGAAAGTTGGTCGCATGCGTATGGATGTGTCAGGATCGAAATCGTCAAAGTTGAAATAATTTGCCATGCATAAAATGGATGCCAGTTCGAACCCAGTTTCCAAGTGGCGCATGACAAATTTTGCTGGTCCCTAAATCAAGTTTGTCATGCTGTTTAGGCAAAGAAGGGTGGTTTTCTCACGCTACTTTAGCAGCTCGAGCTGTAACCCCAAACAGGCTTACAATAGGCCTCACTTGCCTGCTCTGCAACGCACGTACCTCGGGTCATGCATTTTATGCATTACAAATTATTTCAACTTTGACGATTTCAAACCTAACGCTTTCATAATGTGCTCGAACGCTGTAATCGGTCCAGGTACGCTCCCGCGTCCGCGCAGTGTCGCTGTTGTAAAAAGCAAGTAGCGACACTCTTTACAGCATCGGTCGGGACCGGAAACAACCTAGTCCCTACACACAAGGCTGATGCGACAACTGGTCTGTTTTTATACAGCAATCACGTCCTGCTCCTGGCGTACACACAAAGAAAAACGGCCTGAAATTCTTTTTACCTGACAAATCTTCTACTAGCTGTTTATTTTCTTCCGGAGTGCGCTGTGTGACGGCCTCGTGTTCCTTGTAGAGATCCTTCTGGAAATCGGGCATGCGCTCGACGTCCCACCGGACGTCCTGCAAAATAGCATGGTTGTCATACTTACTGTCGCCCCCAGGGACTCGCTCCGGGCGTCTCGCGCTTCCTCGAAGCCCCCCTCCACCGTGGCCGAAGCGGTGTACACCTCCACCGTATCCGGGACTAGAGGGGTCTTGGTACGCGCTGCCACCTCGATTCTTTCCTCCAGCTGCATAAGCGTGCTGCGACGCACCCGAAAAACTTCGGAAAACTAAGTGGCACACCCGGTGTGCTGTCTTCGCTGAAACGTCTTGCCACAAGCGTTCCCGAGTTGGCGTCAGTGACAGAGACCGAGAGCTTAAGGAAGCCATTCTAAGAAGCAATCCCCGCGGCGCAAGGAAGCTTTTGTTTTTTTGCAGTACGTCGCTACAGGTACAGATGATTTTACGCGTACTGGATGTACGTTGTCCAGTACATTATCTTTGCATGTGATTCGTGCTCGTTCTGCTAAAAAAGCGCGCAAGCACTAGACCAATCATCATCAGACCAAAGTTGCGACTTTGTCCTGTTCAACTTCGCATGCATGACGATGGTTTCAGGACCTGCGCCTGACTATCATATTCAACATACGAAAACGAAAACGAACAGGAAGACGATTTGGACACCCAGTGTTCTATTCAAAACTTCCCTACGCCTGTGTCGATCATGAATTATGATCGGACAAAAAAAACAACGCCGGCGCTGATCCCCAGCAAGCAAATAAGATCGCCAATGAAGGAAATTCCGTGGAAAAGTAAGGCAAAAAGTGGAGTACATTGATCTTCGCAAAGTGAACAAGTTCTTGCTTTTGACAACACCATCCAAAGTTTTTTTCGAAGAGCGTCAAGTGATCAGTGAGACGGACCGGGCAGAACATACTTGCAGAACAAGATCAAAATAATGCACGCATTTTTGTTCCTGAAGATTCGTATTCGTTGGTTCCACAAAAGCCGCCACCGACACATGACCACGATCCATCTTTGCACGCTTCGATCAGGAGCAGATTACACACCTTCCACCTGGAACACATCATCGAGAAGACGAGGAGAAGCTCTAGCGTCAGGATTTTTCCTACTCATGGCAAAAAGTACGCTTCACTTTTTCCGCACTAAGGCTTGCAAATGTACGGGTTCGAATTTGCCAGCTAGGGCCAGTTATGGGTAGAAAGTTAGATTCTAAACCCGTAAACCGTGCAAAACCCTTTCTAAACGCAGATTGGCGTTGTGCTCCGTGGGCAGCCGGTAAAACACGATACCACTAGCACCATCACTTCTTCCCGTCTTAGAATTGGGAACAGCAGACGACTGTGCTTGCGTATACGCGCTTTAAGCCTAAATTTTCCAGCTCTCGGTCTCTTCTTCTTCCGAGACAGCTATGAAGGGCCGTACGACAGCGTCGATCATTTGGTAACCGCAGCTGGGACAGTCCTCTTGTGTCTTCAAACCGAGTTTCTCGGCACACTCCAAGTGAAAGGCGTGGCCACACAAGAAACAGACGAACTTCTGCTCGAGGATGCTTCCCCCGCACAATTCGCACACGGCGTCCAGCCGGAGTTCGATGGTCCGCTCAGAAACATACAGCTATCAAAATGAAAAGCTCCGGCCCTTGAGGGAGAAGTCGTGCACTCCTTGAGGGGAAAACAAATGCGCCGCGTTTTGATTAGGCCAGCCTGTGAATCTTCATATCGGTGCTAAGTTCGCATGAGATGAAGCATCAGCGTCTACTGATGGATTTCCATTTATTCTGGGAGTGCATTTGCAGGAACAATTCTTTTCATCATGATAGCTGCAAATCTTTCTTCAGAACCTGCGCGGCTTTACGATGCTCTCGCATCTCGGTTCGCAGCTCATCGATGGAACGCTCGCAGTTTTCCAGGTACTGTGCGATCTCCTCCTGAAAGCCAGACACCACCAGAGGCTCCGGAACGAACGGCAAAAGGTCTCGAATGGTCACCAGATGTCCACTATGCTTGTGAAAAAAAAAGAATAAGAAACGACCTCGTGCCCACCGGAAAATATTCGGGCAACGTCGCTAAGCGTGGTAAATACGACTATGCGGTTACATTCTGCCGCACTTACTTTCGCGACGTGCTATCATGAACAACAACAAAAGTTGTCGGAGTCAGGGCTAGCGAGTCATGACATAGGAAACTCAAAAAACAGTACCGTCGGACGTTGACTCTTCAAATTAATACAGGAGCAGCTTTTTGATTTTGACAAGAACTTGAACAAAGCATGACAAAGAGGCGCTTCAACAGCTTCAGCTCGTACTACGCCATACCTGCCATGTAAAGTCATTTATTTGCGCATCCATGAGGCGCCGTTGAGTTGTTGGGGAGGCGTGTTTCAATTTCAATTAACACAGGATACCCGTGAGAGCTCAGGAGGCTGCGGAAGGTGCTCAGCTGTTCTACGGGAGGCAGGGAAGCAACCCGATCCGCCTCGTACTCGACAACCTGCAAAAACAGTCGCATCATATGAAAGACTCCATCCAACACAGTTAAAGGAAAAGACCTAGATCTGTTCGACGGCGCGAACAGCCTGTAGTCTCGGACGGCACGATGAAAGCGAGAGCCTGATAAATTGGCCTGTATTCAAAGACGAGTCGCGCATGCTCAGTAGCTAGATTGGTACTAACGTACTTCCTCAGGATTGGGATTCGCCTGTTGTGCTGGCGTTCGTGGGTCCTGATGGAGAAATGACAAGACGATTGACGTACAGGATGCTTTCTGTACACTTACTGCACAAGTGGTCGAACAAATCGATGCAAGACAAACTGCTTTTCTGTATCCATCGTGATGGTGGTATAGAAGCTTGAGTCATTCTGATAAGCCGCGTTCGTTCCTCTGGGTGCGCAGGCCTCGCAGCGTGCTCTTTTGCTAGTTCTACGTTTCCGCTCGCCAAAGCCGCCTCGACAGCCTCCTCGTGATGTCCCAGCATCGCAAAAAGCAACACCTGTGCGGTCTGGTGGATTGCTTTCCGGTCGCGAAGATGATCCGCTTGCGCTGTTGTAGCACTGTTTACTACGATAGAGCGCGCTCCTGCAATTTCGGCCTTGTGGTCAGGAGACCAGTTTCCTCCTGTCTCGTCCAGGCTGATACTTTCGTCTGACAGAACGCGTAGAGCAAAAATGAGATCCAGGCTCCGTGCCACGTCGTCACTCTGAAGAAAGCGCAAAAGAATGTCGCCTTCCCACTGGCGCGCGTAAAATACGAACAGCAGCTTCAAGTACTCTCCGCGCTCGAGGTCCGACATCTCCAACTTGCGGAGTGCAAATTCCAGGTACCGGATCGCTTCATGTGCGTGTGGTGTTTTTGTCGTGGGCCCCCCGCCTGTTCAACAATCGAATCAAGTCGCAGCATGTTGCTGCTGCACATTTTTCGTATTCTAGTTTTTTTTAAATATCTACGCATCAGACACTAATCACGAAAATTGCTTTTTGACTTCGTCCAAGTCAGTTGAGTCGGATGTGGTGGCGCGCCTTGTAGTTACTTATTCCACTCGTTTCGAAAATGGAGGCTTGCTCGTGGCATCTTGATTCGTCATGATCTGCATCTGCAAATACGAGCTGAGCTGAGCGATTACTTTGTATGTGCGAGACGTGATTAATGCAGCGAAGTGAACTTCAAATTGCAGCGATCCTGATCTCGCAAAGACAGAACAAACAGAAACAACAGCAACAAGTAAACTGATACGTATGTAAGTGATTTTCCTATAGGAACGCAGTCTGTAAAAGGGCAAAAAGTTGAAAAACTCAATCGCATAATCACACACGATAAGATCCAATTCGCAAGTAGCTGCGTGCCCCCTCGTCAAGGCCTGCACGCTCAAAATTCCAACTCAAGCTTAATGGCGCTCGACGCACCCTTTCCATGCAGAAGTTGCAGGGGAAAAGCGAGGTAGGGTGAGTGCAACGCAAAATGTAAATGAAAATATCGAAAGCGATATATAGGAGGAGTCTTTCCCAGAAAGCGCACGGAATGGAACGGGGTAGACAGTCAAAACAATCAGAGCTATGCTACTTAATTTGAAAAAAAAGGACCTGCAGTGTCGTCCGGTGTGGGCGAGTCCCGATACGCGTACGACGCCAAGAGACCGAGACTCAGTTCGACATTGGCCCCATTAGATTCATTCACTGCAAACATCTCACTGCTCGTGAAAAGGAAAAGGAAAACGCAAGCGCGAGATTCTCTTCCATGCATCATCTGCCCGCCTAAAATCATCTGCGTTGGTTGCTTCACATGGCCGTGCAGCACTGTACTTGAGTATATCAGGCAAGGCGACTAAATATTTTGAGCGACGAGCACAGCGCAAAAAAACCCCGGGTACCTCCTCCCTAACCTGAGCTGCCTGCTCCAAAACTTCGAGGACGTACCCCCCCCCCCCACATTCCGCCGCCTCTCCAACCGCGACCACCTCCGTTCCGACCCAAACCCACGTCTCCAGGCTCCAAACTCCTCTTCCACACGTCGGATCACCTCTTCCACAATCCACACCACCTGCCTGCCAATCGAAGCAACCTCCTTAACAGGAGCCTCAACCGACTTCTCCCCGGCCCAGGCAACCTCGTCTCCCGCACCTCGACCTCCGCAGCCACAACGCCCACTCTCCGGAGCAGCTCCCCTCCTCTGCAGGTCCACGCGCGGCCACCCCCCCACCATACCCAAAGGCAAGCTCTAGACAGAAGAGAAGGTGGTGGTCTGCAGGTTGGAGAAGGAAGTCCGGTTTGACTTTTTTAGGCATGATCATACATGGCCCCGGCGTTCCAACAGCTGATCTCGATGCTTTCTTTGGGCTGCTTTGGAAACATACAGGTTCAGATTGCTGGAACCTCGGCCGAGCATCCATGTGACAAATGCAAATCGAAATCTAACGAGCGACAGAATCTGCGTTTTCGTCCACCTTCGTGTTTGTTCCAGGTATCATGTAACCTTGACATGTTTGCAGATCATAAAATTCAGGTTTTCGCAACAGTGACACAAGCTCGACAGGCGCTGCTTCAAAGAGTATGGGAGCGTACTGGCCGAGAATCTGCACAGCGGCCTCCTCCGACTCTTCAACCAAGACCCGTTCGATGCATTCTAGGAGTTCCGGGTACTCTCGCCGAGCGACGTAGTGTCGTGCGAGCATCGCGAAATCGCGGAGGCGCCAGGCGAAATACAGAAATTCATCGGTGCAGTCGTAGCTTAGAAGCAGTTGGTACACCGTGGCGGCACAGTCCAACCGCGCTGCCTGATTCAGAAAAAATAACAGCAAATTTCGGGCGGGGACAAATACCAAATATAGCCGCCGGGGCGGGGGTAGTGAGGTCGTGGGCGTTTTTTTGCCGACCGCCGCCTTGGCCGCGGCTTTGCTTTTTATGGGCTCGCCATACCACCGCGCGTAACGTTATGCCGCACGGTATGGCGCCCACTTGGGAAACGTCGCAAATTTTGGCACATTTCCAAAATTCCTTTCCGAAAGCCAGCCCCGATGCTATGGGGCCGATCCGGGTGCCACGGGGGGCGCCCAAAAAGCGAAGAAAAACCGGGCCCATAGCATGCGGATTGGCTTTGCGCGTCTGGGGCGCTTTTTATTTTTCGCGTTTTTATTTTTCACGCCGGCGCTTTTTGCAAAGCTTCCCAGGCTCTAAAACCGGCGAAAAGGCGGCCGCTTTCGCGACCGCCCAAAATGCTCCGAAATCGCGGCCGTGCCATGCTGTTTCGCTGTTCTGATTTTGGGCGCGTTTTTTGCGCGCCCCTTTTTGGGCGCCCCAAATCGCCAGAAACCAAGGCGGCGGGCGCCTCAGAAGGGCGCCCCTTTTGCCGGCTCCCCTGCGTCGTTTTATCAAGCGGGAATCGATAGTTTTCGACCGGGCTTGTTTGTTGGCAAAGCTCCGGCCGCTTGATAATTGCCAATCTTTTTCGTCAAAAAACACTCCCGCCCGCTTGAAAACTGCCGGTCGTTTTTCAGGGGAGATGGCAAAAAAACTCCCCGGTTAGAACCGTTCGGTGACCTCACTACATACAACCTCCTCGAGCTTTGCGCCGTCACTTGTTCTCGACGAAGCCGCAGGCTGCTGGCCGCCGCATGAGCCAGCTTCTCTGCCCGCTTGCGCGTCGTGCCCACAAAGAATGTTCAAGCAGAATTCGATACCCCAGACGCCGAGGAGGACCATCTGAGTCTGGGGCTCGGGTGTCCCCTTGGCTAAGTTCTGCATCTTCAATTTCAAATAGTCCAGCAGAGCGAGCGCAACAACAGCAGCGGAAGCTGGGGAGGACATGCTCGCCACATGCTGCCCGTCATAGACCCGAACGGACTCTGACTGCACCCGGTCACTGGTGGGGTGGCGCTGGTGTTGAGCTTCCTTCTGCCGACCGTCTGTGGCAGTTCCCGTTTTCCCCCGCAGACGGGCCACCGAAGAGCTCACGGCCCCGAGCCTGGCCCCCTTGGGGGAGGATCGCATGCACTCGAGAAACGCCAAACAGATTGACTCGAAGCTGCGGATCCAGGATGGCAGTTGGCTGAAAAAGATCGCAGCGCGGCCGTAGTCGCCTTCCCGGAACAAAGCCTCCGCGTGGCTCTCGATCACAAAAAACTTGTTCTGCCCGTCACAGAGTTTCAGAGCATTGGAGAAGTCCTGCTTCTTCAGCAGTAGCCGCCAGACGTTGGCCTTTTCCTGATTTACCGTGACATCGTACACAAAGGCGTCGCATACCAGCAAAATCTGCCCGCTAAACTGGTCCGCTCGGGGAAGGTCGCACAGAAGTTTGCCCGTCCGGAACACGCTCACCAACTCGCCGTACCGCGTAACTGGCAGGCTTTCGGCATAGACCACCTCGGCGGTAACGCGAGAAAACAGCACCAGGCTGCGAGCCGGCTCCCCGAACAGTACCAGAAAATGGTACTCGGTGCTGGCAAAACCCAGTAATTTGCTCGATGGCATGCTCGCTCCGAGTGAACTCACAACACCCTCAGTGTCAACCTACACAAGTAAGTTGGGATTTTCAGAACAAGGAGAACAGTACGACCACTACGACAACTCCATGATGCTGCAAACTACCTGCACCCAACAGAAGTTACTCCACCGAATTGAGCCTATCAGCAACATTGGAAATACCAGGGCGCTCCCCGGGAGCGTGCTGGAGGAAATCGTGGTCGGGCCCGCGTAAGGAATGACAACGTGGGTAGTGGGGTCCTCTATCCGGAGTACTACCAGTCCAAATGTCGTCACCCACGCCATGGAATCTTGTAAGTACAGGGCAGATTGCTGTTCGTTTTTGATTTCATATAATTTACGTTCTTTATTCTCTTCAAAAATTCAAGCCATACTAAGGCGCCCTTCACGTTCCGTCAAACAAGCCCGCAACCCAACGGGGCCGACACCCCATTGCTCGTGACTACTACGGTAGCATCAATCTACTTAAGTTGATGAACAACTCCTCGCTACCAGTTCATGATTGAAATTAGTAGACAGCAAAAAAACTAAAAAGACACACTTCGGTACCGCAGGCGTATTAGCACTTGCCACCGCAGCCGCCCCGCCCTCCCTCGAAGCCAGAACCGAAGCAGGCAAATGATGCACGCGGCTGTACGAAGTCGCTGCCGGCACTTCCTTGGCGGTTTTTTCGACAGAATCGAAGAAGTTGACAAAATATCGGTCAAAGTTGCGCACGAAGCTTTTGTCTAGGAACAGAGGAGTCGGGTTATTGTAGACGAGCAGCCGCTTCTGAGTGGCGAGCCACAAGGTGTAGCGCACGACGCTCACGGTATTGCTCTGGTCGCCGGAAGCGCTGCTGGCTTGACGCTGGGGACTGAGGGTGTGCATCACACGAAGATCCGTGATGGGTTTGCGCACATCTTCGGAAGCTTGCCGCACTTGGACGATGTTGAAGTCGTGAAAGTTGGACACGAGGTACAGTGCGCCCGACTCGAGTCCGACAAACGCGTGGCAAGAAGAAATCTCTGTGCTCCCGGCGAACGGGACATCGCACCATCCCACAGCAGTGACCGACAGCTTGCGCAGGCCTTTGACCTCATTTAAGATCACGGCCGGTGTTGACGAAGAGGCACCCTCATTCACCGCCGAAGAACCACCGGTGGCGCCGCGTCTGGTGCTGCCCACACCCACATAGTAATGGTGAAGCTGCTCCGTTTGCACGAGGCAGTGACGGTGGCAGTCGCTGGGGAAGAGACGGCGAATAACGTCATTGTTACCACCCCCGCCACGGCCTCCCCCATCCCCGGGCGCCTGCGCTACAATCTTGTTGGTGTTCGGATCGCGCCACTGCAGCACTTCCAGTGGTTCCCCCGGGCCGCTGCACCTGAAGATCTGTTCGCCGAAGGATACCACGAACCCGTTCTCCAATGGTGCTACCGCGTGCACTATCAAATGTAAAAATGTCTGGGTCTGGAAGAATGCAAGACTTGTCATGCATATTTCTCATGACCCCTGATGCCTGTAATGCATGACCTAGCATCACAGACCTTTAGAGGGCTTCCTGATGCGCCTTCCGCATGAGAAATGCCCTCTCCGCGTAGCACAGGCTGGACCTTTCTTGCTGGTCATGCAACACTAATTTTTTTAGAATCCAAAAACAGCATCACAAGTTGCATTCTTCCAGACCCAGACATTTTTACGTTTGATATGCACCCGCTTGCCACGACTGCTGAGGTCGGGCGAGATATCAAATGTAAAAATGTCTGGGTCTGGAAGAATTCATGTTTGTCATGCTTGTCTGGCATGACTCTTAAATCTGTCATACACGTTGCCCAAGAGCTCCGTTTTTCTGTGATGCAGAAGCGCAGTTTGTCATGCAGAATAGGCAACACCTAGAAGCTCAGAGACTTGTCATGCTGAGCCAGCATTTGAAGTCTCATCATGAGACGCCACCCAGCATCACAAGTTTCCAGACCCAGACATTTTTACTTTTGATACGAGAGTCGTAGGGACAATGAGGGCGCCATCCTCGGACAAAAAGGTTCTGCAGTCAATTTGATCCATGATCTAGGACGAACGGACCGCGAGATTCATCACCCGGCGGCGCCTACTTTTTCCGCCCGGAACGCACACCAATAAACCATGATCAGTTAGAAGGATTGGCTCCCACCTCCTGCGCTCAATCCTCATGCTGTGTGAAGATCGT
Organism: Amoebophrya sp. A120; assembly: GCA_905178155.1. NCBI lineage: Eukaryota > Dinophyceae > Syndiniales > Amoebophryaceae > Amoebophrya > Amoebophrya sp. A120. The sequence goes on from CAJINV010000003.1 coordinate 9,245,426, forward strand.
CTTCGTCGCTGTGCCACATTCATGGTTTCTTACGATTCGAATCAAAAGTATGATTTCAAAAACTTCTTGAAGAGATCAGGCAGGATAACACTAGTTGAGGTGGTTGCAGAAATCCAAATTTCAAAAACTTGTCAGCTGTCGCAAGCTCAGTAGACTTCCGAGGTTCAGAAGTGTCAAAAATCTAGCTGGCACTTTACAAATTCAGACTTTCCGTATGCAAGCTGCGAATTCTGACACCGCCAAGACGTCGCACCAAGTTTACAACAACTTTCGTGGCTTAGCGTTCCAACTGTCCGTAGCAAAACTGCAAAATTTGCAGTTCTTTTTTCCACCAGGCCAATATTAAAATATTCCAGCAGTACATTATCTGAATGCCGGACCATCCGATTGCAATTTCAGACGTCCATATCAGACGCCGAAGCTCCATGCATTCCGACCTCACGGTGTGCAACAAAGTTCTTGGCGCGTCTAAGTCATGTCACTATTCAGACCCCCGCAATGCCAGCGCTTCAGTCGCCCGGTTCGAGGGCTTCAAGCTTGAAATAGGTCGGCGCCGGGTAGGGCGCGCCGGGAGGGGGCTCGAGGGCGGCGTGGGCGCCCGGGACAATTCGAAATCACAGACACGCCATCGCCAGAATGCAAAAGCGACACACTACAGAGCAACGCACAAGGTGCGCTGCCATACGGTATCACACGGTCCAGCGCACCCTAGTGCTCCAGGGAACACGTGGGAAGTGCGCTTCTCTCCGCCCGTCCTCGTGAGGAGCTGACTAATTAGGACGAGGCGTGTGCTGGTCCAAAAGCCCATTTTGTGCATTTTGTCGCGCCTCCTCCACCTAGTGGGTAGAGAGGGGGGCTGATGAATGTTCGCGCTTTCTAAGTGCTATTCTTAGCATCTAGATGCGCTTGCGCATGACATTTAAAGCTTCGAAATACCGAAATCGAACCTACGTACAGGCAACGGTGGCTTTGCTCATGTACCAGCAACTACACATGCACCGTCAAAACTAAGCTGCTTTCATTGTCACGCAACATGGCGAATCATCCACAAAGTCCTGCTGAGGCCTTGTTATTCATCTAGCCAAGATCATATCGCATACAGTCAAAAATTGATCCTGATGCTGCACGGGACAGATCTATCATGATGTCACCAAAGCACGATGGAACCATATTACACAGGATCCTGGTCGTTGATCTTTGAGATTTGCGTGAAGTACTAACTACATCGCGACGTGGCAGGATCTAGTAGTGTGCTGGCAGTAGTGCTTCATGGTGCTTCTATGGAGTCAGTATGTAGTACTAGCATTCGTAGTCTACTCGCAGGCTGAAAAAACGTCTCCCGCGATGTATTTGCGTTGACGCTTGTGCTTCCTCCGCCAGGCAAAACAGAGTAGAAAGATGGACGACGGGGGAAGAGTGAGCCGAGGAGCAACCGAGAAGGTCAAACTACAGCAGAGAACGATCCGCGCCTACCATCGCACCAACCTCATCAATACGACCCGAACTTTTTGCCAAAACCAGAAACGTGCCTGGTCCTACCAGCTACGGCTATGCATCATGGCTGCACAGCCGAGCCCTTCCCTTTTCCACTTCCTCATGCCCTCAATATATAATGCGCGAGCCACCTTGGAGTTAGATTATCGCAAGGGAAACATTAGCGCCCGCTGTTCATCTAACTGTTGCAATAAAACGCGCGATCGGTGTGTAGGTCCGCTTCTTCACGCTAAAAAACCGCATACCCAAAAAATGCCCGAACCTCACCTCGCGAGACCCTACAGAGAAGACACGAAGATAGAGAGGTCAGCGGGAAACCAGGACGGAGGTTAACGAGCACTACGTACATTGACTCACGTCATGCCGTCAAACGGGAGCCGCGGGCTTACATCTCTTTCGCGACCTCGAAAGCTACAAGCATCATAGCTGTCCTATGTATCTATAAAGCTATCAAATCCGAGGCATCTGCAACTTCCTTAGTGCGATGTTTTGGCGCAACCCTTACGGCGCCGCTGCAAAAATACCGACTCCAACGATTTGGGTGACAACAGATTGAAAACTCCAGCCTATCCCAAAGAAAAAAGCCGGCAGGTCAGAAAAAAAATAATTAAATAATAATTGTTATTGTGAACAATAAAAGCAAAACGAAACAACAGAAAAAATTGCCGCCATACCATGCGGATTAGCTTCAGAGCAGATCAGCAATCCGCGCGAATCCAGGTGGGACTGTTATTGACAACAATAAAAGCAAAACAAAACAACAAGAACAAATTGCCGCCATACCATGCGGATCAGCTTCAGGACAGATCAGCAATCCGCGCGAATCAGGGCGGGACGGTGATCGCCTGCGTTTTTTATTTTTGTGACGAATTTCGCCCATTCGCGCCATACCGTGCGGGCTGGGCTTCGTAGGGGGTTGCCGGCTTCGCCAATCCGCACGGCACGGCGCCCGCAGTCGGTTTTGCGGCTTTTTCCAGATTTTTTATGTTCGCGCCATAGCGCGCGGGCTGGCTTTCTGGCGAAGCTGCCGGCTTCGCGAATCCGCACGGCGCGGCGGTCCCAGTCAGCTTCTTAAATTTTGGCGCGTTTTTTTGTTTCGCGCCATACCGTGCGCGATGGGCTTCGTAAGGGATTGCCCGTTTCGCCAATCCGCATGGCACGGCGTCCGCCGCCGGTTTCGCGACTTTTTGCAAATTTTCCCTATTCGCGCCATAGCGTGCGGGCCGGCTCTCTGGCGAAGCTGCCGGCTTCGCAAATCCGCACGGCACGGCGGCCGCGGTTAGTTTTGTGAATTTTGGCGATTTTTTTTCTTTCGCCATACCGTGCGGGCCGGGCTTCGTAAGGGGATGCCGGCTTCGCCAATCCGCACGGCACGGCGCCCGCGGTCGGTCTTGCGGCTTTTGGCGCGTTTTCATTGTTCGCGCCATACCGTGCGGGCTGGTTTTCTGGCGAAGCTGCCGGCTTCGCGAATCCGCACGGCGCGGCGGCCGCGATTAGTTTCGTCAGCTTTCGCGGGTTTTTTTCTTTCGCGCCATACCGTGCGGGCTGGCCTTCCTCAGAGGTTGCCGGCTTCGCCAATCCGCACGGCACGGCGCCCGTGGTCGTTGTAGCGACTTCATCCGCGGGCGACGTCGGCTATGATTCCCCAGAGGGCGCAGCGACTTTGCTGGGGTCTGCCAGTCTCCACGGATAGAGGGGGGGCCGCATTTTTGGCATTCCCAAGCGCTGAAGAACTTGGCGAGGCTTTGAAGTCTTGCCGCATCTGATTCCGGCGATCACGAATATTCGAGAAGATTCGAAAAGCTGGCAAAACCTTCGACAACTTCCAAACTCCTGCCTTCCCATTTTGAAGCGATTCCGAATATTCGAAAGCATCCGCCAAAAACTTCCAGAAGAGGGCGCAACTTATTTGGACTATGCCAGTCTCCCCAGATAGAGGCGGGGGCGCATTTTTGGCATTCCCAAGCGTTGCAAAACTTGGCGAGGATTTGCCGGCTCGCCGCCTCTGATTCCGGCGATCGCGAATCTTCGAGAAGATTCGAAAAGCTGGCAAGCCCTTCCCTTCGACAACTTTCAAACTCCTGCCTTTCCCATTTTGAAGCGATTCCGAATATTCGAAAGCATCCGCCAAAAATTTCCAGAAGAGGACGCAATTTATTTGGACTATGCCAGTCTCCCCAGATAGAGGCGGGGGGCGCATTTTTGGCATTCCCAAGCTTTGCAAAACTTGGCGAGGATTTGCCGCCTCGCCGCCTCTGATTCTGGCGATCACGAATATTCGAGAATATTCGAAAAGCTGGCAAAACCTTCGACAACTTTCAAACTCCTGCCTTCCCATTTTGAAGCGATTCCGAATATTCGAAAGCATCCGCCAAAAATTTCCAGAAGAGGACGCAATTTATTTGGACTATGCCAGTCTCCCCAGATAGAGGCGGGGGGCGCATTTTTGGCATTCCCAAGCGTTGCAAAACTTGGCGAGGATTTGCCGCCTCGCCGCCTCTGATTCTGGCGATCACGAATATTCGAGAATATTCGAAAAGCTGGCAAAACCTTCGACAACTTTCAAACTCCTGCCTTCCCATTTTGAAGCGATTCCGAATATTCGAAAGCATCCGCCAAAAATTTCCAGAAGAGGACGTAATTTATTTGGACTATGCCAGTCTCCCCAGATAGAGGCGGGGGGCGCATTTTTGGCATTCCCAAGCGTTGCAAAACTTGGCGAGGATTTGCCGCCTCGCCGCCTCTGATTCTGGCGATCACGAATATTCGAGAATATTCGAAAAGCTGGCAAAACCTTCGACAACTTTCAAACTCCTGCCTTCCCATTTTGAAGCGATTCCGAATATTCGAAAGCATCCGCCAAAAATTTCCAGAAGAGGACGTAATTTATTTGGACTATGCCAGTCTCCCCAGATAGAGGCGGGGGTCGCATTTTTGGCATTCCCAAGCGTTGCAAAACTTGGCGAGGATTTGCCGTCTCGCCGCCTCTGATTCTGGCGATCACGAATATTCGAGAATATTCGAAAAGCTGGCAAAACCTTCGACAACTTTCAAACTCCTGCCTTCCCATTTTGAAGCGATTCCGAATATTCGAAAGCATCCGCCAAAAATTTCCAGAAGAGGACGTAATTTATTTGGACTATGCCAGTCTCCCCAGATAGAGGCGGGGGTCGCATTTTTGGCATTCCCAAGCGTTGCAAAACTTGGCGAGGATTTGCCGTCTCGCCGCCTCTGATTCTGGCGATCACGAATATTCGAGAATATTCGAAAAGCTGGCAAAACCTTCGACAACTTTCAAACTCCTGCCTTCCCATTTTGAAGCGATTCCGAATATTCGAAAGCATCCGCCAAAAATTTCCAGAAGAGGACGTAATTTATTTGGACTATGCCAGTCTCCCCAGATAGAGGCGGGGGTCGCATTTTTGGCATTCCCAAGCGTTGCAAAACTTGGCGAGGATTTGCCGTCTCGCCGCCTCTGATTCTGGCGATCACGAATATTCGAGAATATTCGAAAAGCTGGCAAAACCTTCGACAACTTTCAAACTCCTGCCTTCCCATTTTGAAGCGATTCCGAATATTCGAAAGCATCCGCCAAAAATTTCCAGAAGAGGACGTAATTTATTTGGACTATGCCAGTCTCCCCAGATAGAGGCGGGGGTCGCATTTTTGGCATTCCCAAGCGTTGCAAAACTTGGCGAGGATTTGCCGCCTCGCCGCCTCTGATTCTGGCGATCACGAATATTCGAGAATATTCGAAAAGCTGGCAAAACCTTCGACAACTTTCAAACTCCTGCCTTCCCATTTTGAAGCGATTCCGAATATTCGAAAGCATCCGCCAAAAATTTCCAGAAGAGGACGTAATTTATTTGGACTATGCCAGTCTCCCCAGATAGAGGCGGGGGTCGCATTTTTGGCATTCCCAAGCGTTGCAAAACTTGGCGAGGATTTGCCGCCTCGCCGCCTCTGATTCTGGCGATCACGAATATTCGAGAATATTCGAAAAGCTGGCAAAACCTTCGACAACTTTCAAACTCCTGCCTTCCCATTTTGAAGCGATTCCGAATATTCGAAAGCATCCGCCAAAAATTTCCAGAAGAGGACGTAATTTATTTGGACTATGCCAGTCTCCCCAGATAGAGGCGGGGGTCGCATTTTTGGCATTCCCAAGCGTTGCAAAACTTGGCGAGGATTTGCCGCCTCGCCGCCTCTGATTCTGGCGATCACGAATATTCGAGAATATTCGAAAAGCTGGCAAAACCTTCGACAACTTTCAAACTCCTGCCTTCCCATTTTGAAGCGATTCCGAATATTCGAAAGCATCCGCCAAAAATTTCCAGAAGAGGACGTAATTTATTTGGACTATGCCAGTCTCCCCAGATAGAGGCGGGGGTCGCATTTTTGGCATTCCCAAGCGTTGCAAAACTTGGCGAGGATTTGCCGCCTCGCCGCCTCTGATTCTGGCGATCACGAATATTCGAGAATATTCGAAAAGCTGGCAAAACCTTCGACAACTTTCAAACTCCTGCCTTCCCATTTTGAAGCGATTCCGAATATTCGAAAGCATCCGCCAAAAATTTCCAGAAGAGGACGTAATTTATTTGGACTATGCCAGTCTCCCCAGATAGAGGCGGGGGTCGCATTTTTGGCATTCCCAAGCGTTGCAAAACTTGGCGAGGATTTGCCGCCTCGCCGCCTCTGATTCTGGCGATCACGAATATTCGAGAATATTCGAAAAGCTGGCAAAACCTTCGACAACTTTCAAACTCCTGCCTTCCCATTTTGAAGCGATTCCGAATATTCGAAAGCATCCGCCAAAAATTTCCAGAAGAGGACGTAATTTATTTGGACTATGCCAGTCTCCCCAGATAGAGGCGGGGGTCGCATTTTTGGCATTCCCAAGCGTTGCAAAACTTGGCGAGGATTTGCCGCCTCGCCGCCTCTGATTCTGGCGATCACGAATATTCGAGAATATTCGAAAAGCTGGCAAAACCTTCGACAACTTTCAAACTCCTGCCTTCCCATTTTGAAGCGATTCCGAATATTCGAAAGCATCCGCCAAAAATTTCCAGAAGAGGACGTAATTTATTTGGACTATGCCAGTCTCCCCAGATAGAGGCGGGGGTCGCATTTTTGGCATTCCCAAGCGTTGCAAAACTTGGCGAGGATTTGCCGCCTCGCCGCCTCTGATTCTGGCGATCACGAATATTCGAGAATATTCGAAAAGCTGGCAAAACCTTCGACAACTTTCAAACTCCTGCCTTCCCATTTTGAAGCGATTCCGAATATTCGAAAGCATCCGCCAAAAATTTCCAGAAGCGGACGCAATTTATTTGGACTATGCCAGTCTCCCCAGATAGAGGCGGGGGTCGCATTTTTGGCATTCCCAAGCGTTTTGGGATAAAGCTTGGCGAGGATTTGCCGCCGCGCCGCCTCTGATTCCGGCGATCACGAATATTCGAGAATATTCGAAAAGCTGGCAAAACCTTCGACAGCTTTCAAACTCCTGCGCGCCTTCCTATTTCGAACCGATTCGCAGCATTCGAATGCATGCGCGGACGAACTCGGCCAAAACTTACAGAAGAAAACAGCAAACCCGCCAAAATTTACGCCGAGCCATAAACTCGCCAAGCGGCGCGGAGCGAAAGCAACAAACCCGCCAAAATTTACAAAACTAATTGCGGCCGCCGTGCCGTGCGGATTCGCGAAGCCGGCAGCTTCGCCAGAAAGCCCGCCCGCGCGATATGGTGCGAACGATGAAAATTCGCGAAAAACCGCAAAACCGACTGCGGGCGCCGCGCCGTGCGGATTGGCGGCGCCGGCAGCGAACCTCTTACGAAGCCCAGCCCGCACGGTATGGCGCGAAAGCAAAAAAATCGCAACAAGTTACGTACAAAACTAATCGCTGCCGCCCTGCCATGCGGATTTGCGAAGCCGGCAGCTTCGCCAGAAAGCCAGCCCGCACGCTATGGCGCGAACATAAAAAATTTGCAAAAAGTCGCAAAGCCGATCGCGGGCGCCGCGCCGTGCGGATTGGCGAAGCCGGCAACCCCTTAGGAAGCCCAGCCCGCACGGTATGGCGCGAAAGAAAAAAACTCGCGAAAATTTAGAAAAACCAAATGCGGCCGCCGTGCCGTGCGGATTCGCGAAGCCGGCAGCTTCGCCAGCAAGCCAGCCCGCACGCTATGGCGCGAACATAGAAAATCTGGAAAAAGCCGCAAAACCGACTGCGGGCGCCGTGCCGTGCGGATTGGCGAAGCCGGCAACCCCCTACGAAGCCCAGCCCGCACGGTATGGCGCGAATGGGCGAAATTCGTCACAAAAATAAAAAACGCAGGCGATCACCGTCCCGCCCTGATTCGCGCGGATTGCTGATCTGTCCTGAAGCTGATCCGCATGGTATGGCGGCAATTTGTTCTTGTTGTTTTGTTTTGCTTTTATTGTTGACAATAACAGTCCCACCTGGATTCGCGCGGATTGCTGATCTGCTCTGAAGCTAATCCGCATGGTATGGCGGCAATTTTTTTTGTTGTTTTGTTTTGCTTTTATTGTTGACAATAACAATTATTATTTAATTATTTTTTTTCTGACCTGCCGGCTTTTTTCTTTGGGATACAGCCGCAGCATTACAAAGACAAGTCACGGAGGGAAAGAGAACAGCCTGACGGCACGCTGTCGCCGCGTACTGAGATCCTCAGTTAGACAAGGGGGGACCGACGTCGAAATATGTGCTGCGATTGTGCAGTGACACAGCATGTACACATCTGCACGCGTGAGGGGCACCCCGGAACGCACCGGTTGCGTTTTTATTGCGGCTAAAGTACTCACATTCCTCATTGCGGCCCGATTGGGGTTTTTCAGAGATAATTATTGTAGACTTTTTCGCTAAGCTGGCATTGCGACAAAGGGACGCAACAAAATTGAAAAACTGTGACTCGATTGCATTTTCAAGTGCAACGCTGGACTTTGATAAACCTCACGAATGAGTCGACGCACGGCCGCAGGCGCCAACAGTTGTTGGCCAACAATGTAAGTAGGCGCGACGCCGCTGGCATCCTGGAACGCGGCCGCCCAGCTTAAGCACGCACGTTGTATGGTACTTCTGGCATAAGTCGACGTGACCACAACCAGCAACATTGCATTTCTGACGGTGTGCGTGAGGTCAAGTCGCCCGCGTGGCACGGGCTTCACTCGGGGACTCGAACATTCCTAGATCAAGACACAACATTTGATGGTAGTGATCAAAGAGCGACTAGACTTCATTTTCAATGAGCTCGAACTCCGCTTCCGCATCCTCGGACCCGCCTGTGCTGTGATGCTGTGTATGCACTGCAAATATTTGTAATCAGGAGTGGAATACAGACGCACAAGCTGAAGGTAAAACGCCCCAAGAAATCCCTATCTCCCCGGCAAGGAACTTTATGAAGTCCTAACCTACATCAAGTTCAAGTGCACTGTAGAACTGCAAATACATCAAACTCAATGTAAGTACACAATCAGAACAAGTAGCAACGGCTCACCCTACACAGTGCACTTCAATTCGTGCGCCTTGTGCCAACAATTCGAGTTACGCACTGAAGAATCAGTACTAGACTCGCTTTCGCGATGAAAATACGCTTGAAAATTGGCACTGCTGAGGCTGACGTTGGGCATGACTTGGATCAAAAAGAGCACTCCTGCCTCTGGACAACCTGAGTGCTCTTCTTGTCGGGGTTCACATACCACGCTCATCAACCAGCATCTACGCTGTTCCCGTTCCTGACCCGGCCCTGTACAATATTTAGATACGGACTCACCTGTCCGAGCATTTCCCAATCGCGCGGACTGTGGGGGCTAGCCGGCACGGAGTCGCCCTGCGGGAAAAGCGGCGGCGTCCGTTGCAAAGCATCAGTGGGCCGGCCAACATCCAACACAGGTTGCAGCGGCTGGCTTGACGGATTCCCCGCGCCCGTCTGTGCGTGTGCCGCTCCTGCTCCTTGACGTGGCGGCTTCTGGCCCTCTGGACAAGAAGAGCACTGTGTCGCATCTTCCGATCCGAGTTGTGACTTGGGCTGACGGCACTCCTGCTCGTCCGACGTAAAAATACTAAGCGTAGTACTGGGCAGGGCGGCGCTGCCGTTCGCCGTCTCCTCCCTCGTCTCTCTCCCGCCTTGCCGCTCCACTACAGGCAGGAAGACGCGCGTAGAAGATACGGCACGATCATCACCTTTGCGCGTTGCTGCAGCTGCTCCACTCCCTTTACCAAAATCCGTGACGCGCGGCGACGACATCAAAGAAGCCCCGGCTTGCTGAACCTGCTCCCATTCTTGCAGGCTTGACTTACAGCTTCGACGCCCAGACGTTTCGGACGCCTGGAATACCTCGCCAAGAAGAGCTTCGAAAACTTCAAAACGCAAGGCGTGGGCAAGAAGCAAATCCTGAGCCGTAGGCGAGAAGCATCAAATCGCAGCGGAAATACCATGGGAAGTAAGGCCTCTCAGGGCTTTTAGGCAGTAGCGCTTCACACGCCCAGTGCCGAGGCCGCAATTGGCGCACCAAAGTACGCCAGAGCTCAGTAGTCGCAGCACAAATCGAGCAACGAAACAGGCAAGGCATTGCCGCCGGGAGAGCGAGCACATACAAGCGCGCCCGCCCGTGCCGGTATGTGCTGCTTTCCCTGCAGCTGTCGGCACGCTCTTTTCTCGGCAGCGGCAAACAAGATCTTCTCGCGGCCGTAGGCGCCCAGGCCTCCTCGCGAGCCGAGAGGCTGTTGCCGTTCTTTTTGGCGTCTCTAAACAAACTTTTTGGTGAAATCTTGTTCTTTAGCAAGATAGCATAGCGTTGTTCTTTTTATGCATAATATGCATTAGCATAAGCGAGCGACGCGACTTGACTAAATGAGAGGTCTTCTGTAGACTGTTTGAGGTATTCCACGGCCCCATGAACGCCCGGCATCGGAGGAGTACCTGACAGCTCTCCATTATCCAGAAAAAAAAGTGTGTAAGTGTAACTTTCTTTGAGGAACAGCATCACAAATTTGCTTTGTCATGCGTGGCTTGTAAGGCAAAACACACCTGAAAAGAGAGCTTCGTGGCTGTCTGGCATGACAGGTGTAACTCTGTTGCATGTTCTGCAACACAAATTTACACTTACACAGTTTTTTTCTTGCATATCCATGCTCTTCCCGGTCATGGAATTCGAGTAGTACTCCTTCGAGGTATATCAACTGCAAATATGTCTGGGTCTGGAAGGATGCGAACTTGTGATGCGTGTTGCGGATCATGCAAAAATTTGTGTTGCATGACTTGCAAAAGGTCCCCATTTCTAGCCATTTTTTCATTTCATTTCATTCAGAAGGGCGCTTCTCATGCATCGCATCGCATCGTATCGCATCGTAGTGACCTTTGACTCCTGTCAGGGTGGCGTTGGAACAGCTTTAGCCCCTGCCAATACCTGGGCGTTAGAACAGATTTCGCCTCTGCCAATACCCCTCACCATCATCATCATTGAGACGGACCCCCTGTGGTCGTCCTCACGGCGTCGTCTTGGCCCTAGGCTGTTTCGGACAGATGTTGGTTGTGTCCGGCGTGAGGACGGCTCTGCATGGGCCTCATGCAGAGAAGGCATTTCTCATGCAGAATAGGCTTCACCAAGGGGCTGCAGGACCTGTGAGGACGCTAGGCCCTGCATTCCAGACCTGGCAGAGCTTGGAAAAACGGCATGACAAATCTCGGAATTTTCCAGACCCAGACATATTTGCATTTCATAAGGTAGTCGAGGACCACGGGGCGGTGATCGCTTCCCGTGCAATTGAAATACGCGGTGTACCCCAAAAAGGCCTTCTCCGCGTGGCGACTGCTCAAGTAGGCGCCGCTGGACGCCACCTCGTGCCTGGCCAAAGCTGCGGCGTGCGAGTCGTGCTGGCCTGTCAGATGATGACTGTGTCCGCCTCCACCGCCGGGAACTACTGACGTCCTGGAGCTGCTGGAGGTCGCCGCACAACTTTCAACATCGCTAGAATCCGTTTCGCCCGAAGTGGATGTTGACTGCGGCTGGTCATTGCAGCCTACATTCGCCCCCAAGGATTGCGCCCTTTTTAACGGAAGCACTTTGATGTCATCTCCTGTCGCGAATCTCGTGGCTACGGAGGGTGAAAGGGCTTCCGCAGATTGAGACGGCACCAGAGACGAAAAGGATGACAGGGGCAATGCCCCTGTGCCTTGTTGATTCAGCGGACGTCTTCGCAAAACAACGTCTGCCCCATCCTCGTGCAAATGCCGGTGCGCCGGAACTTTCAGACCGCGCCCGGCAAACAAAATCCGATCACACCAGGCCGGTTGGCGCGACACATCGTAGTGGTACTCTTCTCTGTGAAGCCGGTAAGTCGGAGGAAACGCGATCGGCATCTCGCGAAGCGCAAGATAGTTCTTGTTCATTCGTGTGGCTACATCTACTCCTGGCGTTTTTCCCAGCTCGCCGGTGTGCTCTTGCAGACTCAACATGGATGCTGCAGAGATAAGGAAGTCCATATTCAAAGCACGCAACTATAAAAGGTAAAACTCGTCACGTTACTAGATGAAACATAGAATAGTCAGGGTACGCAAATTACTCGCGGAAACGACGAGAGTTGTATCAAGGTACGAGGTAGATTTACGCTTACCTTTCTCGTTGAGGTACTGATCAAACCTGCACAGGTCCCGCCAATGCTTGTAAACGTGGTCGGAATGCCGCGCGGTCGCGCGAAATGGGTCCAACTCTGCGTCGGTGAAGGCAGTGGGGTCATAAACATCACTGAGCTGCTCGAACTTAACGCCACCTGCGCTCCCGGTTGATGGGCCCGCAACCGCACTCGAACCACTTCCACGACCCGCGGGCCCAACGACCCCAGCCTTCGGAGCTGGCGAAGCACCGCAACCGCTGCTACTTGTGTCAATCCGCGTTTTTAGGAGACGAAAGTTAAAGTCACCAGCACAGATCACAATGTCATAATTGAAGCGGCTCTTGTCGCTATTCCAGATCCGTCCAGACTGGAGGATGTTTGTCAGTTGCGCGTACCGCCGCGAGGCGTTTGTAATACCGCTCTCCAGGTGGACGTTGGCGAAGCACAGAGTCGTATCCAAAAGCTGGTATTACAATGAAAAATGCCCCCTCCCCATATCAAAACGGAAATCTGTGATGCAGATTTGTGGTCACAAATCAGGTTTGTGATGCTAGAAGGCAAAAGATGCGGACTGTAGTGCTGTCTAGCGTGGGAAAGCCTTGCAGCTCCAGGATGACAGTAGGCAACTGGAAGTGGGAAACAGCATGACAGATTACCTGCAATTTAGGCCGCAGCTTCGTCTCTTGGCCTTCTATTTGTGTACTCAAATACAGCATCACAAATTCGCGCATCTTCCGTTTCCGATATGGGGTGGGGGCTTTTTTCACTTTGATAGCTGGAAGTTCAGCACCACCGCGCCCTTGTTTCCAGCCATGCCGCCCATGCCCTCCGGAATATCGCAGCTGCCAATGCGGGAAATCATAGGAGCGAGGTGGTCTGCCACAAACACAACCGAATACTGTCCGATCATCCCGCAACCCTTCACTTTCGAGTAGCTCACGTGAGAAAATAGCTTCTCCGACGTAGTGCTGGTCCCACCTCTGAGATTGAGACTCGCACCAGCAGGCTGCTTCGTGGGTGGGTTGGGAAGATGAACCCCGCTCCTACTAGCCTCCGCAGTCGACTCAGGGCGACCGCTCGCTCGTGGCGGAAGGCTCAGGTCGTAAGAACGAGGTTCGCCAAGACCGTTCCGCCCCTCGACTCCGAGATCGGGATTTGTGGCAGCGGCAGGCGGATCCTTGGCCGGATCAAAACGCGGACAGAAGGGACGCCGGGGGCTCGCGACATGGCCGCAGCCGTATTTTTGCTTCAAGGCTGCGTCAATTTTCGCATTGATCTCTTGTATGGAAGCGTCAGGATTGAAATCGACAAAGTTGTAATGCATGAAATCGATACCAGTTGGAAGCTCAGTTTCCAAGCGGTGCATGACAAATTTCGGCACCGTCTAAATCTAGTCTGTCATGCTGTTTAGGGACAGGAGGCGTCTTTTATCGTGCTACTTTAGCAGCTCTATCTCAGACCCCAAACAGGCTGACAGTCAGCCTCACTTGCCATCCCTGCAAGAGAGGCACTTCATGCCTTGCAATTTATGCATGAGAAATTATTTCAACTGTGACGATTTCAATCCTGACAGTTCCATATCTTGTTCGATCGTCGTATCCCAGGAACCCCCGACCAGGGATGTGGCGGTGGCGACGTATCAAATGTAAAAATGTCTGGGTCTGGAAGAGTCATGCTGTTTTTGCATGACACAGAAGGTCTGGCATGGAAGCTCTAGCATTACAGGTTTCGAGAAGCTTCCGCAATGTCGAATCCGCATGACAAATCCCCCACTTTGGTGACAGAAAGTGGGCAGCTTCTGCTACCCATGCATGAGAGATTTTTCTGTGTTCTGAAATGTGCATTACAAGTTCGGATTCTTCCAGACCCAGACACTTTTACATATGATACGACGCCCAGATCCACAACTTCTTGGAAGTTAAACACCATGATGTCTCGCGGAACTTCCGGGAGAACGCGCGTCAATTCTTGCAGAGGATCCGTCGTACCGCCCACATTCCACGTGCAGGTGAAAAGCGTGAAATTGCCGACGTGTAGCTTCTTACGGTGCTCTCGTGATACCAAAAGTAGCGTCAGAGCGGTGCCAGTGAGCTGACGGCAGCTTTCTTGTCTGGGTGTGGCGGGCCGCCGCGCCGGCGAAACAACAAGACCAGTGGCCTCGCAGTGCCGTGCGTTGTGCCACTGCTGGGCATCATAGACTGCGCTCTTTTTTTTTTAAGTAATTAAAGGTGTGTAGCGGCCGCTCAAACTCGTGCCGGAAAGTCGCAAGCTTCTTGCAATCAAAAAACCAAGGCCGGTCCGCTCGCTGTGCCCGGCCCCCGGACCTTCACCAGGGCCGAGCCTTTTGACGCCCGGCCCCGGAGAATCGACATCGGCGGGCGCCACAGTACACGGGCGGGCTTTCAGTTTTTCGCCTTTGCGGACATTTTCATACGTTTTCATGTTTTTCGCTCCCGCTTTTTACAATCTATCACAAGCGCCACCGCTCCTTTTCCTTTCCTATCTTTCCAACTTGTTTCCGGACAATAACTGGCCGACTCACGATTCGGGTGGCCGCATTTCCGGCCCTCAAATGTGAGCACAAGTGATGCCCTCACCATCCAACGACCTCACTTTTTCCTTACTTTCCGCTGTTGCTTTTTTGGCGTCTCCGTTTTCGCGTGCAAAAACTAAATCGCGAGAATCCGCACGTCGCAGCGGCGCTACTTTCGCCCGCTCCCCACCTGCGTCGTTCTTTAAACTGACGGCACTGGACAGAATCCAGGTGGGCTTATTTGACGCAAAAAACCAAGTGAGCCGATCAGACTCAGAGTTAGAAAGTGACAACAATATTTTTGCATGTGTCAAAAATAAAAGCCTCCGGATCGCTCCAAAATTGCCGGTAGGGTTTCTACTTGCTGCATGTCAAGAAAGCCGCCAGGTTAGAACACTCGCGAGGACCTCACTCCATACAATATTCTGAAAGCGTTCGGAAAGCGGTGGGCTACGCAGCAAAGCGTCGAGACACTCTTGTCGTGTCGCATCTTCCACTAACGCGTTGTATTTGCGCGCGACGGACCTCCAGGCGAATTCGTAGTGCGAGTGCTTGCCCTCCCGCAGGAACGTAGAATAGATGGAGGCCACGCCAGTTGTCTGCTCGCTAACTTGATCGCCAGCATCCGCCCACAGGACTTGCAAACCCCCTCGAACGCGCTGCTCGTCGCCGGGCACTAGCAGGCCAGTCCCGATGCCTACCGTAGCCTCCGCCGAGCTCCTCATCGCGTCGTGCGAATGCCGCTGCGGGTCCCTGAAACTTGCCTCCCCACCTGCTCCATTGTATCCTTCGCCCGTTCCGCCACTTTCTTTTTCCGCTGCGTGCGACGAGGTAGAAAAGTAGTCAAAAAAACTCTGCCCCCACCCCGGCGCGTCGGCTTCCGGCATCTGTTTTTCCAGTTGCTGTGACGTCGACTTGGAAGTAGGCAGGGTGGGCACGGGACCACCAAAAAGACGTGTGGGAACCGCGGCACCGACGGCGGCTCTGGAGGCGGAGGCGCTCTGCTCCGCGCCGTTCGGACATGAACCGTCGTCGTTCTTGACTTGTTTTGGCTCTATTCCTGCGATGAAATCGTGAATGCTTTGCCTCGTATTTGCTTTTCCAACGCTCCGGGAAGGAGCCGCGGCAGAGCACTTAGGGGATCGTGGGGTTTGCGACGACGAGGCATGATGTGGCTGAGCCACAATCTCGATCGGCCCGACGCTCGTTAGTGCATCCGGACGCGAGAGCGCATGGCCGCCCTTTATTTTATTTGTGGGGGATGCAGCACTACTCGGCGACTTTCCTGCTGCGCGGCGCTTTTCCTCGGCAAGAAAAACCTGCTGCACGAACCACCAACAAAAACCAAACTGCATCAGGTTTGTGCGATCCAGGCAATCCATGCAATTCGTGCGCACGACGCCCGACTGCCGAGTCCTCCACACGCACGGATGTGGTTGTACTGGACTTTCTCCAGCACTTCCGCACGCGTCGCCCGGCTCGTGCGCTTCATGATCGGAGGTCCGTCCATGCACTACGTCCTGTGCGCCGCGGCGTCCTGATTCGCCAGCACTTCTATCAAACGTCGTCTGGTGTGTCAGCACCGCCACTTGGTGCTCGGGCAAACCGTCACAGCTCGCGAACCCGTACTCTTCGAGTTCCGGCCGCCACTTGTCCATATCAAGTGCAAAAGTGTCTGGGTCTGGAAGATTCCGAGATTTGTCATGCATATTTCTCATGACCCATGATGCCTGTGGTGCATGATCTAGCATCACAGACTTTTAGAGGGCTTCCTGATGCAACTTCCGCATGAGAAATGCCCTGTCCGTGTAGCACAAACTGTACCCCTCTTGCTGGTCACGCAATACAAATTTTTTTGGAGTCCAAAGTTAGCATCACAAATTCCAACCTTCCAGACCCAGACATTTTTACATTTGATAGTCCACCTCTGCAAACAATTCCTCCACACTCGTAAGTCCCTTGTGGTTGCAGGATCGTGTGTAGAACTGCTTCCGCCCCATACTCAAAAAAAACATGATGCCTATGGTGCGTGTTCTGCTTTACACGTCAGAAACTCGTCCGGGGATCTGCATAGCACAAGTTTGTGCTCTACTGACTAGGCATACGTATGCAGAAATTGCATGACAAGCACAACAAGTAAGGGGTGGCGGGGAAGTTTTCAAACAGCGTACGAAGTCGAAGTGCTTCAGCAGAAGGCAGCGACGCGCCCCAGCGGCTGCCCCTGATATTGCACCGTAGTCATCGGGCCCATTCGCGCGCGCGCTGCTCGAGGGGGACCCGCCCGAGGACGGAGACGAGCTCCCGAGCTGCTCCATCCGGAGCGGCGCCACGCCGCCCGTTTTTCCGGTGCAGTGCGTGGTGGTCTTGTCGTGTCCTCGCGTGGTCGCGGAAACGCCGTCCACCGCGTGCAGCCGCAATTCGGCGGCGCGCCCGCTATCCTGAGCCGCCGTCGTTCGTGGTGGCGTCACCGTGACGTCGCTGCCCCTTGGTGGAACACCACGGTCTGTGCCTGCGGGTCCCTGGGCGTCGGAGTGAACAGCTACTGAGACCGCGTCGGATGTACGGAGGAGCTCCGCATCTTTGGGAGCGGTTGTTGTAGAAGAGGGTGTGGTCGTGCCAACGGCTGTGTTGAGACTGTCTTCTCCTCCTGGCACGACCCCAGAAATGTTGCTGCACGCAGGTGAAGGGACCACCGCACCAGCAGAGCTGCTGACGGAAACTGATGCAGCGACAGCCCCACAGTTGTTCTTGAGGCCCTTAGTACTCAACCGCGGCAGCTTCGAAGCCACGGCACGGCTATCGCGATGCCGAACTTCGCGTAGGTACTCCTGCACTTGCTCCTGCAAGGAGTCGACTAGCATTTGCTCTCCTGCTTTTTTGTCCTATTACAATGAAAAATGCCCCCACCCCCGAACTTGGAAGCATTTGTATTGCAAACCTTTCCAAATGAAACATTCGCCCTCTTGCATCTATCAGCATTACAGGTTTCCAGTCGTGAATAGCGAAAATTTGTATTGCAAAAGACCCCAGCAAGAGCGGCGCTTGTCATGCAGGCAGCGCGATACACGCCTAGACTCTGCATCAGAAAGATAAGACTCGTACTCCTTTCATGCATGACAAAAAGTTTTCATTTGGAAACTTCGCATCACAAATTCTTGCAATTTTAGGGGTGGGGGCATTTTTCACTGTAATATGTCCGACAGCAAGTTCACGTACATCACGCAACCATACATCCTCTCCAGGCCTTCCTGGTGCTTTCGGAATCCCTCCTTTGCAAACTGCGGATGCGCGCCATCAAGAGGAAGAATCCCCGCTTCCAGTGGTTCAACATCCACGTGCTTTGCTTTCTTTCTATCGATATCGTGTGCACACGACCCAGCACCATTGTCCTCACATGTGTACATACATTCCTTCGGAGATACCGGGCGAAGGCCCTCTATTGTTCGGCGCCCCAAAACGAGCACCAGCAGGGAGGTGATAGTACCTCTATTTGTCTAGGTGCTAGCTATGGACGCGCTCGACGCCTCTTCTGGTGCCGTAGACCAAACAGCAGTATTCAAGATGGAGCACCGGCGGTAGGATGCGATAGAAAGCTCTCGATCATTATTTGAAGAGCGCCTTCTGGTCTTCGCAATTTGCGTATACAACTAAACGCATGAGAATCACAGATCTCCTTTGGAACATGGAGAGCGGGATAAATTTTTCCTGATGATACTCACGGGTCAGCTCCGGAATTCCCATTGCATTTTGCTCCCAGAACAGCGGCACCGATCCCCGTATTTGTATAAAGCTGTATTGCGTGAACAATGTCGCTGCACCAGCCGTCGTGGCCGAGGGCGTTGTACTAGCAGCAATCGACAAAGATGCAGCGGTCCTGGTGAGCTGTGCGAGCTGTTCCAATTCGCAGAAGTTAGCAACGTCCCCCGCGTCGTCCATGCCTCGACATGCATACCGAGTGCCAACCCGGCGACAAGAGCGTCGCACGATCAACAAGAGCCGGACTGAGGCGGACGAAGGGACTGGACGGCCGGAGCATCCGCTAGCGGGGTCGCTGGCGCTACCCGACGTCGCCATTTCGCAGCCTCTATGGCCGTTCGTAGCCTTGACATTTTTTTCCTCCCGTGCTGTTGACCCAGTACAATCTGTTGCAGCGCTAGTCGCCTTTCCGCAGGACGCAGGAAAGAAAGTGGTCGGCTCTCTCACCAGCCCACTAGTAGGAGACTGCAATCCCTGAGGCAACGTAACGTCTTGGTTCGTCCCCAAATTCGGTTGGCTGGGACGGTTGCCTTTGGCGTACACTCTGTGCGTGCCGGCGTCTTGAGGCACGACGTTGCCTGAGTTTTCTCCCTTTGCGACTGCTCGTCCAGTTCGCGAGGACATACGCTCGGCTCGCTCGTGGGTGGCACGGTTGTAATCCGCCGGCGACAGAAAAGACACATCATCTATCGCACGCTCCCCGACAAATCCCTGCATAAGCACAGAGAGCCACGCCTGCGTTCGTGTGTCCTGATGAAGAAAAATCCGTGCCATCTCGTGGTTCCAGACAAACCGTACGTCCGCTGTTTCGAAAAGAAAGTGCTGTGTGTTCTCGTAGGAAGCTGACAGTCGCCCACTAGCGGCACGGGGGATTCCGCCTGGGCCTACCGAAATCGGTTTTGCAGGAGGTTCCTGCTGCCGCGCTGCCGGTCCTACTACACATGGGCCTCGTTGGTTAGCGGCATCCGCAGTTCCAGTTCCCGTCCCCGACTGCATTTTGACTTCAGTGTTAGCCGCCGAAAGAGAGGAGCTCACCGATACGGGCGCGCCGCACCCATCTCGGAGGTGCGAGCGAGTCGAACTAGGCGTACTACGGAGCGCACCCGGCGCAGTCGTTGCGGACGAGTTGTTGTACATGGCCAACTTGCGCTGCAGTGTGCGAGTGAGGTCGATCTCGTTGCTGAAGTAGAACCCGGAAGATTGCAGGAGGCGCTCCAGACCCTGGATTTTTTGTGCGTGTACAGTACTCGTACTATTTTGCGCACTGTTAATGGGCAGTAACTCCACCTGGGCGACCCGGAATATTTTTCCGTACGAAGGGCTCCGGTTGCAGCCGCCGGCATGGTCGGGTGCGGCCCAGTGGTCACTCGTTGCAGAAGAGCCGGGAAAGAAACTGAACGGGCGCGACGAGGGCCGATCGTCGACGTGCTCGCGCTGCTTCTTGCTGGTCGTGCCGGCGCCCGAGAAAAAGGGGTACGCGCCCTCAGGGTACAGGTCCAACACTTCAGTGGCCTTGCTGCAGTACAGGAGGTAATGCATGCGCTTTTCGAGCGACAGGATTCCAAACAACGCCAAACAGCTCCTCGGAGGGTGTTTTGTCGTGTTACGCTGAAGCCCGAGGGGGGTCTCGTGCAGCAACGGCATGGAATGCAAATAGTACTCCGATCGGGATGTGAAAAGATGTAGACTCCTTGAAATTCTTGTGCTCGGCGGGCAGTCGCAGCCTGAGCTCTGCAAAAATGCCCGGCGCAGAAGCACGCCCCTTTTTTGCTCGTCATGGTCGTCTTTCAAACTCACTATGCTTTCTTGGTTGAGCACAAACTAACGCAACGTTTGCCGGCACGCAAGCATACTTGTTGCCTCTGATGCATTGAAACAAACCTGCTCGAGCTATTTGCACTCGATACCCTCCATTCTACAGCTACGGCGGCAGATCTGCAGAAACGCGCTCTTCGGTTCGTCCTCTGCTCCATCACGGAGGGCGCGCTCCCGGCGTTCGACGAACAAGTGGGCGCATCATATGCAAAACGTACCATGAACCTGTGCGTCCCGGCCGCTATGAATTTCGGCACTAGAGGTCTTTTGTTCACCGAGGTTCGCGCGGTCATACATATTCATGCGCAGTGGCAGTGGGCGGTCAATGTTACTTCATTATGAAAGCTATTTCGAGGATAGCGGCCACGCTTCGCGAGCACATGATCCCCTCCCTACAAGGGCTGCGTAGGAAGAGGCAACAAACCTAAAAAACGGGATAGCACGACCCCGTTGTTTACATTCCGCAGATATTGAACATTTTTGAGTAGTTTCAGGTATGACTTTCCTGCGTGTGTAGAAGAGCTTGGCTAAAATCAAAAAAACTGCCAAAATCCATACAAGATCAAAATGGTGACTAGTACGTGTACGCTCCTTCTTGTGCTTGTGATAGCCCGTCTGTGACATGAATGTGTAGCGACTGTTCGGTTGCGCCACGCATCCACTCGAAACGAAGGAGAATTGATGTCCTAAGACACCGCTTTACGCATCCGCTCCGTCCCTGCAGACTCCGCCTCGGTTAGGCATCCATTCGTTCCCTCACCGTCCTAGTTCTCGTCGAGGTAAAAAAGCAATAACATGCGCTGGCCACGCTGCCACCATCATGTACGGGATGAAGCCAACCCCTTCACACAGCATCAGACCGGGTGCTGCAAGTCAGCGTCTTCGTCTCAGAGCAAACGTCGCCCAGAATGAAGATGTGGCGCGCAGAAGACCTCAGGTCGGTCGCGCGCGGCTGCTGTCTGCGCAGACTTACGGCAGAAGTGCTGCTCTCTCTTTCCAAGCTTTGCCCTTCTTCATGCCAAGCTCTCGCTGATGATGTCCAGCTGTGACTTTGCGTGGCAGTATTTGGCGTGGCTACGCGCTGCCAACATGGTGTTGAGTCGCGGCAGCGGCAGGCTGTACTCGAGACATAAACAAGCAGGGGCTGTGGACATGGGGACTCTGCCCCGAGAGTTTTGCCGCACGTCGTGTCACTGCCATGATTTGCCTGATGAGTTCCGCTTTCTTGCACTCTAAGAGCAATCAATCGCTCACGGTCACGCTGCAAACAAATTCAGTGGATTAACAGACTATGAGAGCCACTGCAGGCTTCTCATCCGACTTCTATACTTGGCCAGTTGCGGACACATAGTTAGCGCAGCGTCCTCAGGAACGTCTTAGGACAGTAACCATAGCATAGCTTATCATGGGAATTGGCTGGCTGGCGCTTCTGCCTTCTGGTGAAGATCGCAATCTTCGAAGTAGAGCTGGCATTACTAAATACACGTGAGCAGAGAAAACTCACCCGAAAGTGTCGGACTACGGTCTCTGCCTCTCCGGAGCAGGAGATTTTGGCATCCTGGAAAACGGAAACGCACAGCGCATGTGGTCATGGTTGCAGCGCCACAAACCTTCCTCGGTGTATAGCTCGATCAGCCTGGTGCTGGCTTATTCTTCTGCATTTTCTCAATTCCAGTTAATACGGTTTACATTTTCATTTATGTTTATCGGTCATAACTTTTGAAAGTGACAGACACTTCAAACGACGAAGCAGAAAACATATCGCGCGAGTCTGATGCGGAGGTAGCTCGTGATGGTGATAGCTCAGAGGTGAGGTCAAAAGCCCTCGTACAGATTCATCATGAGGTCAAAAATCATCTGAATTTGTTGTCTACAAGTACTATGGAACGAGCTCGCTGGTTCTTGCTCGTGCAGAAGTGGTACTAACGGACCGCGCCTTTCCAGGTGCTGTCGTCTGACAACAACAGACGGAAAGAAAATGAATGCACGCAGCAGCAGCACACGAAGGCTCAGACCAGCACTTCTAACCGATCGCGAAGTATCTAGGAAGCGGCGACTGCAAGTCGTGCGTATCTTCATCTTGACGAGAATTGCATAGCGCGCTCTTCCGTTCTTTTTAATGCAAAAATCGAAAGACAGGATCAGGAAAAGGAAAACAAGCGTAGAAATACCAGCCACGGCCCCGCCAACTACGCGATGAATCCACAAAGTGAAAGTAGAATCTAACGCAACGCCTACCAGAAGACCGATAGTATTTCATTGGGTTTTATTTGGCCGATTATCTTCTAACACTAATGCAAGTCAGGCCGCGTTGCCCTACGGAACTTTCCTTCTCGCTCAGACCGTCTCCATCTCGGTGAATATAACATGGTAGTGAAGAAGATATAGCAAGTACTACGGCAAAAAAATGCTTTACGGACCGAACGAAAGAATCCGCACAAGAGCTGACGCTGTGGTGGATTCTTTGCTCGTCACTGCGGGGTTGCAGTTATTTCCCAACAATTACAGTTGCTTATTTTGGATTTTTTGGGAGGAGTAAATATCTAAAAAAGTTATCAGTGTGTCTGCTGGCTTTCAACCACAGGAAAGTCCATCGCATGTGTGCGCATGCAAGGAAAGTCTCGCGCTTGTTCGCTTTATATCCATTCATGTGCTTCACTTCTAGAAGGTGAAGCCATGTGCTTTATGTAAAAATATCAAAGAGAAGTAAAGTAAGTAAAAATATACAATAAACAAAAGTCGTTTCAACAATATTCAACAAATCTTGCTCAAGCTTGTAGTTTAGAATCTGTATCTATATTCTCGATGTCATTGGTGCATTCGGTTGGGAAGTGGCGGATCCTGCTCGTGCTGGTCTTCACAATCCATGATGCTGCATGATGCTGGAAAAGACGCCCCGTCTCGTAGCCTGCACATTGAGAGAGTGCGTGGCACTTTGATCCAACAAGAACGAATCTCTACGCGGAGTCTCTCAGTGTCAGTAGTGGTGCTCAGGCCCCCGCATTATACTGTTGTGCACAATATCAAACGCAAGTGGTGCTCCTGCAGCATGACGCTTCAAGACTAGTCCTGGCGATGCCCAACGTCGAGCCTTTCGACGAGCCTACTGATTCAACTCAATTAGTAGTCTTGTCATCAGAACAGATGAAAGACACTCCCGACAAAGGCAAAAGTAGAAGGCTTGCCAGAGAAAGTGGACGCGGCCAGTAGCAGACTCGCTGTGCCACAGATGCAGCGCAACATATTACTGGACTTCTACTTCTTTATCCCACACCGACACCACCCGCACTGATTATAGTATTATTACAAAGTGAGACTATTTTTCCGCGGCGCTGGTTACAAGAGCTGGAAAGACGGGCGAGCGTGCACGTCGTTTGTTCAGGATATGGACATCTCTGGACTACTCTGGTTCGCAGCGAGGGGGAGGGCGCTCCCGTTCGCCGCGAGGGGGAGGGTGCTCCTGAGAGCGGCAGCGATCTCCTTGTGACGGCGGTCGTCGGTCCGGTGCATCGTCTGATTCGTAGAAGGATCCTCTTGTAACGGCAGGCCCTCGGGAAGCCCCTCGTCGCCAGACGCCGAGGTCGTAATGTTTGCTGTGCTGTTGGCAGGCGAGTGCTGCCGAGCAGTAGAGGACCCGGGGTGGCTATTCCTCAAAGTCGTCCCCCGACTCGACGGAGCCCGAGTACCCACGGCACCCGCTTGCTGTTGTTCTACTATCTTCCTAGCGCAGTCGTAGCCTGAGGGACTCAGCGGCCCTCGCTCGGTCTGAGCAGGATCTTTACCGCTAAGGAGCAAGTACCTCATCCAAACCTATGCAGATAAAGCGTACCCCGGCCTCAACATACGCAATGCACTATCATGAATGTTCTTTCCATTGCAGCAAAGCTCCCAGTGCGCGCTGATCATCACGTACTGAATTTATTTCCGGAGATCGTCGCAATGCCGTCGCGCATTTTGTTCGAATAGCAGGGGCCGGCACGAACAAGATCACGATACTTATAGCAAGGCATGCCGCATGCGACGACTTGCAACGATCATACAGTTCTCATGTGAAACTGAAGCCTCCGTGCCTTGGTAAACGGATTGCAACCCTAAAGGCAACCCATAACAAGGGTTTTGCGTTGCATTGACAGAATGCGACGTGTTTTGCTGCAGAACGTCGGCCCGCAAGGCGGAACCAATACTGCAAACCACATCTCGTCTACCATATCTATTTGTAAGAACACATTCGAAACATCTTCAAGTGTCATACATGCAAGAAGGAAAAAGGAAATGCTTCCGTTGAGGAAAACCGCAAGGCCCTGGGAAGTGCTTTGTAGGGGCGGGAAGGGGCACGCTTTTTCGTATGATAAGAACTGCTCGTGATTGAGCAACCGATAATCAAGCGTCTTCAGCGCCCACCGTTGCACCTCCATCAGATGCTTCTTAGGGTACACGGGGTACATGTCCTTCTTTTCCTTGTACTGGGACGGAATCCACCCTGCAAGTCGTTTTTGTTTTTCTTTATAATTTTGGCCAGGCCGACATCGAAGCAGTCCTCCAAGCAGCAGGCCAGCGCATCTCAAATCAAGAATTTAGTGGTATAGGTATTGAGAAAACAAAGGGACGACAAATAAAAAGACAAAAGGGAAAAACTATACGGAAGACGTAGTCGAACCACCACTTGAAATGACCCGGCTCGTCGAAGATGACAAGCGTGGCTATGCGAAGCAAGATCGTGAAGATCTTTCCGTTTGTATCACGTTCAAAATTGCCCCCACCACACTGCTACCCCTAAAGACAGCCCTCATGTCTGCTACTTCCGTGAAACTACACGCAGTGACTTAAAAATTGCTACCAGATACTGATTACTTAATCATCGAGGACAGGAGGCTTGCTTTGGTGAGTAGTTGAAGGAGACCTTTTTGCACAAGATAGATTTCCGCATCATCCGCTGCAAATTTGCCCTTATTCTCTCGCATCCAAGCGTCGTAGTTGTTGTACGAGGCAGGCCTCGGCATTACGGGCTGGCCGCTTGCTATCGCAACAAAAAACTGTTTCTCTGTAAACTTGTAATGCAGAAAATGTATCTGAGAAGTATTTGTCTTGCTACACATGCAAGACAATGGATTTTTAGCTGTGTTTTCTCTTAGGAATCTCGCATGGCAAATTTTCTCTATGATGTAGAACAAACTTGTGATGCAAAACTTGCAAAATCCTTACAGTGAAACACTTTTTTCGTGCGATACTTGCGTTCTTCTTGCGATTGAGTGGCGGCTTGGACCCCGTCGGGTTGTGATCTTGGTCGTACCGCCTATATTCATCCTCCCATCCGTAAATGGCTGCTCGCTGGTCCATCACCCAGAGCTCCTCATCAACCGGAATTTTCTCTTCTGGGTCGATAGTATGTGGTGGCGTGGGTGTGTCCTTAGGCGCTTCGTCTATCCTACAGAAAAGCAGAGCTACTAGTACAATAAACTTTATCTTTTTGTCTCAGCGTTTACCCGTAGTATTGTACCCTGTGGTACTCATCACATTGAGATTGAGTAGATACAAGTATCCAAAAGGACACACATATAGGTACTTTGAATAGCGCGCTCGCATTCCTTCGTAGCTTCTCTGGTCAGATACTTGAACTTATACAATAATATTGACGTGCCTGCTCTGAGTCTGACAACTCTGTCTTGTACACTTGCATGGGACACTTCGCCAAGTAAGTGTTCGCGATTTTATACAACTTGGGCTAGGCGGAGAGAAAAGCCGTGACTATGCAAGCGCTTTTCTGTATGATATTTTCCTGCAGCTTCACAAAGTACCACGACCCAAGGGCTAAGACGGCTGTGAAGAATGATGACAGTTTTCGTTTGTGTGGTGCAAGGCAGCAGCATCGCTTGCCCGCCCGTGCAAGGACTAGCACAGCGGCTTTCTTCCTCTAGCTGAGGTAAAGACCGCCAAGCAAAGCTTTCGAGCGGAAAAATCAGTAGCAAAAGACGGAGCCATCGGTCGTGGCCACTCAAATGAAATCAAAATCATCTCATTCAGATACAATTACAAATCCATTTCTATTTGTTGCGGGGGCAAATTAACAAAAAACAAAAGTATCATAGAAAAGTTTTTCATCGGGTGAGGAAAGATTTTGCAAGACACTAAAGCTGTATTATACCAGAAACATGCTCGCTTGCGTGCATTCGGAATTCTTTCATCAGCTGGACGGTATTGCGGACACTCTGCCATATGGGAAGACTGAGGCGAACGTTTATCAAGACAACCATGCGCCGGACCATCTTCACCAGAACCCTATTCACTGCAAATGTGTCATGGCCATATCAAGACAAAAGAACTACATGGCGACAAGTAGCTCCCACACACACATCTTCCAGCCTCGTTGTCCTTAATTAAATTTCTAAGAACTTTGATATATTTATAAGTCGCTCTCGTCGGAGTATCCCAGTGTCAGTACACGATTTTCATTTTGATTTTGGGTGCTATAATGAAGTCGCAGCGCATTTGCTAAAAATACTCTACTAGACCCCGAGGTGGCAAGACAATATTTGGGAAGGACAGAGGATACATTTTCCATTTGTAAAAGCAGCTCGACCTATTTATTATGAATGCATATCACCTTCTTCATTGTCTAGGCGACCACAACACACTTGCCAGCGATAATCGAAATCGAGCTTCGGTTCGCGCCTGTCGATGAAGAAGCGGAAAAGCATACAATCTATAGAATAGGACATCAAATGTGAAATGCTAGAGGTACGAGGATCCAGGTGGGGCCACGTATGCGCATCCTGGTTTTCGTTTTCATGTCTTCCCCGTACGATGTGCTGAAGTTGCATTTTAATAGTGAATCAAAAACTGAGTACTTATATACCAAAATGTGTGCTGCCTGGAATTTAAGTCGTCGCGCATGTACTTCACTGAAACTTCGTCGGAGTCGGTCCTTGCGCTCGGGACTCAAAATGAAAACATTCCCCATCAAAGGTGAGTCATACACAATGCAAAGTTCTTGCTCTACTTGCTTACAAGAAAATAGCTCGCCGTACGTGCGCTTTGTTTCGTTTATCCTTTTCCTGCGATGCTTAGTCTACAATTGATGCTGGCCAAGCAAATAGATCTAAGTACTATATGCTCTCCTGGGTGGGCAATGTTTGACTCTGCTTACGCTTGCAAATCGTTTCCTGCCCTCGTCTATAAAGACGCGGAACGTGTTTAGCGTCCGCCTATGGATTGCAAATATGTCATGGCCATAGAACTTACCAGGGCACTTGCCTAGCGAAAGTAGTGCACTTCCAAGGCGTATTGCCCTACACAGAAGCTTAAACGAAGCTGTGTTCCTTTCGCATGACATGCAGTAATCACCAAAATCTATAAGACCAGGGCTCGGTATCTAGAGGTCCATGGTCTTGACATCTTTGCAGCGCGTACAGTCTGCTGTCCGGCTTCAACCAACCTTGCTGCTCGTCCGTCTGTCAATTCATAACATCGATCGTCGCTTCATCTCGCAGTTGTGTTCAAGTCGCAAGTCGACTCGAACTAATACTAAACAAATCCAAACGCAAATAAGTAAAACAAGTAAAAAAGCTTCAATCAATACCAGGCAAGGACTGGAAGCTTGGGTCGATGCCCCGGACAAAGACGGCGGAAAAGAATAGAGGGAAAGTCAGTGAGCTTAAGTGACACTACAGGAATTACTAGCCCCGAAAAATATAATCGAAGTTGCCATGAATTCCGTATCCTGATCTACTTCCTTGATATGTTTAAAGTGAATCTGCGCGTTTCATTCTTGTACGTAGTTGTCGCCTCGCCGCACAGAGAGGAAAGAACTCTATGAACTCTGATGCAACATCAGACAGAGTGATGCAAACAAGAAGAACCAAGGCTCCTATGTATGGGCTGCCATGCGTTTACTTTTTCGGGGCTCAGCTTGCTGTGGAAAATGAAAGTCACCTCTAGATTTCCCGTTCATAACACACACACGACTCGCTCTTGGGAAAAGGAATGCCGGCAAGTCCCAAACCGTGCGGGCCAAAATGCCGGGCGGCATAGGTTCTCTCCAACTGGTCTCGAGGGCTCGGGGTCGGCAACCCGTACGATGACCTTGAGCCCCTGCAATGAGGACCGACGAGATGGGGTGTTTGCAGCGATGGCGTCGACTGCGAGGCTGCAGTGGTGCTCGGGGTATCGGCGACGCTTTGGCTGCCTGAGCGGTGGCTGATAATATCCTGGTTATGAGGTGACGGCGTGGCTCGGCTCAGCGACTCGCTTTCGGATGAGGCACCCCGCCCGCGCTTGATTCGTGGCGGCGTTCCTAACCCAAGTGCGGCGCTCGAAGACGAGTTGTCCCCATCCATGCCCGTGAGCTGAATCTCCCAACTTCCCGAAGAAGACCCTGTGCCAGAGCAGGTGCCGAACTGTAGACAACATCCCTCGTCACGTAGAGGCGCGCTTTCGTAGGTGTCGGGCGCGGGTCCCGCTGGTCCTTCGCAGGGTCCCATCTCCTCGGGCATGCGGTCGATGTACACTTTGTGGAAAGCCTCGCGCTCAGCCGGAGTGAGGTTCTGAAAACCCGGCACCTTCCACAGGGACTCCCAATTGTCCTGTGGTCGGCGTGGAGGTTGAGGATGAGGATGCGCGCCGGTATTACCGCCGCTAGAATGGTCGCAACTAGAAGTAGAGCACATCGGCCTCGGCGCGGACGCGGTCCCCATTTTTGTTGCTGGCGCCCGCTGCTGGACAGACGCTGCGCATGCAGGCTCCACTGCGCCTGCTGTGGTTCGTGGCAACGAAGGATTGTTCCCAATGTTGTTGCCGGACCGCGGCGGAGGCATCGGATGCAGGGTCAAAGAATTCGCTGAGGGCACGCCCGGTTTCCGGTTGTTTGCTGCGGCGCCGGGCGGACCTTTTGTCCCGCTAGCACTCGTGCTGGTGCTGCCAGCACCCCACGGTACAAACCCTCCTGTCTGCGCGGCGTCGAACGCGCCCTTGGACAAGGCGCCCTTGGACATCAACGCTTCTAGAAAAGTTTTCTGCCGCTTCGGGCGCGGTTGCGAGCCAGGCGACAGTATGGATTGCAAAAATGTCTGGGTCTGGAAAAATGCAGCAGTTTGTCATGCAGATTTGCATGGCCCATGAGGTCTGTGATGCATGCCACAGCGTCAGAGATTTTGCGAGGGTTTTCTGATGCTCATACCGCATGAGAAATGCCCTCTCCGCGTAGCACAAATTAGACCTCTTTTGCTGTTCATGCAATACAGATTTTATGTAGATTCCAGAAGTAGCATGACAAGTTGTATTCTTCCAGACCCAGACATATTTGCATTTGATAGACAGTGACAGACTCCCGATGTCTGCCTCGATCCCCGCCATTTCTCGATCCACCTCATGGTCATCATAGCCGCCGGGGGGGCCTCCACCTCCACACGCTTCGCCGGTTCCCGCTGCCTCGTCGGAGGAAGATGGAAAGCCGATAAACTGATGGCTTACACGGTGGAGCTGGTGAGAAGACGACGGTGGTGCGCTGCCCGGCGTGCTAGCTTGTGAGGAAGCGGCGGCGTAGGGAAATAGAACGTTTCGCGATGTTTCCCCAGAAAGCCGAAACTGGTCTCCACCTCGATCTCTGTGGGTGGTTGCGTGAAACCACCAAACCAAAACCCTGGAGCACCCCCGAAGCAGCACGGTCGATCCCCCTCTCCATACGGCGAGCCGCCGTTGCTGGCCACGCGCCCCGTTTTCGGCTCTCTTGTTCCGCCGATCAAAGAAAAAAACTGCGCTGTGCGACGAGTTCGTATACAAAACAACTAGATTGCAGGTGCACAGGCAGCGCAACCGTTTGCGGCACTGCATTAGCTCCTGCCAAGGCGAACCAGAAACTGCCCACGACCTCCCTCAATTTCCTGAACCTAAATACCTGCCTGCACTGCGGTGCATTGTTGAGAGCCAGGCATCTCGAAAGACGCAACACCGCCAATGGGAGCAGTACAGGAACGCTCAACTTCAACAATCGGGGAGGTCCATGCATACTTAAAAGCATACAAATGTATACAAAAACGCTACCGCAGCTGGTACGTCGTCGTGTAAACAATAATCAGAGAGCTTTGCTGTTCTTATGGTCGCTTTCTTTCTCGCCTGAAAACAAGTATAGTAGGTCAACATAGAAGAATACCTAGAAGTATTGCGCATCTTCTGCAAAGAAATGCCGAATCTCTTACCACAGCTTTTTTCTTGGATATCTCCACATTCTCGCTCGCAACGGGCACTGACCGGTCGAGCAAGTGCGGCAAGTGGTTTTCCAAAGCCCTGACGACCTCAAGGAGAGTGCTGGAGCTAGGCAGACAGATGCGCTGGCGCGGCTGCAATTCTGCTTTACAATATCTAACAGTCCTCTGTGCGAGAACTGAAAGTGGAAATCGCGTGAGCCTGAGCCGTAGGCGCCTCCACTGCCATCACACCCAAGCAGCTGCCGCTGGACAACTGAATCCCTGAAGACGCTACTGATTCTTTGAAAGGGCGGCCCTTTGACCGGTAGGATCGTGTCGATGAGAAAGACGCAGCTACTTTATTATTGCTGAAAAAACCGCCCGTAGTTGAATTGCGTGTTCTGCTACGTCGCACCTCGGCCATGTCCAGCGAAAAATCGACGCGGTGAAGGTCGTCAGTTGGTAAAAATAAATCCCCGCAGCAGTACTCGTATTTGCAGATGTTCGGGTCAATCCTCGTAGTTGCCCTCCTCGAGACGAAGGGTGTTCGGTGTCAATCCACCCCGAGGAAGGCAAGTCGCTTGTTTGTTCTGCACGAGAACGTTCGAGTGCTCCACCTGCGCTCTTGTTAGAAGTCGAAGCTGATGATACGCACTTGGTATTCAGGTTCTCGGTCGAATCCCGAAATAGAAACTATACTAGATTGCCTCCATGATCAGTCGGTATTCGATCTGCAGAGCCGTCGCAGTGCTAGCAGCTGCATCTAGCATTGCGGCGGCCCCGAAGGCGGAAGCTCACCAAAAGTTTCGAGGACCCGGGATGTGTGGGCTCTACTAGTAGCAGTAGCAACTTTACCGCGCTGGCACTGCAACCGTGGTCATCGACTGATTTGCCTCGGATGACGTCACAAGACTATATGGCTCGGTTCGTTTCCGGCATCGAGTCGTCAATGATGAGCCGGGTTGCTCGAGCTGTTCATCCGCATCCACAGGAAGTATCTGCACCCCCGGCAAGGCGACGCTCTTCAGGAACTCGATAGCGTTAACCCTGCTCCGGCAGGACTGTCTGTACTATGTCTAAAAAAAGTAATTTGCTGTACTCTGCATTCATTGTTCTATGACTTAGCGCCAGGATTGTTCCGACCCTGGGTTAGACTATCCTCGTAATTCACACGTAAAGATGTTGGCACTTTGGGCCCTACTATTCACAGGGTAATAATGCTTGAATACGTACTCCGTTCCAGGTTGAGTCTTTGTCTTACAACTCTTGCTATAGGTACATTTGCCTTCATGAACGACCACATCACCATACTCATACAGAATGGCTTATCACGATAGAAAGCGAGGCATACAGAAGCTTTTGGTCGCTTGATCAAATAGGGTTTGGTCTATAGGAACTACTACAGTATCAATAATTTTGCAGATATTCTTTCACTGCCATCCTGTAATGTTGGTCAAATGAATCGACTCGGTGAATATGAATGATCGTCCCACCAACAGTGATCTAGCAGCATCGCAACAACAACAACTACAGCTTCGCTTCCATAGGAGTAACTTGATCTTTTTATCGACGCGATCTGCTTCTGCATCCACGCAAAACTAATCGCATACTACTTGCTCTGTGGCCTCTTTTGCGCTGCTAGTCATCGTCGGGCACCCACTACTTAATGAATATTGTGGCTGTAGGTTAGTAGATCCAAATATCAGCGTCTATAACTATATAAACATTATTGACCTCGACGCAAGAAATCAAGAATAATAAATAAACTAATTTCTGAACATAGTTGCTGACGTCGCGCGAAGAAAACACGCACAAGCCGTGCACTTGGATGCAGTCAAGTATTTCTAGATCTCGGCGTGAAAGCTCAAATCATGCTGCGTGGTGGAACGGCGCTATCAAACGTTTTCAGTTCACAAAAGATGCATTTTCCATAATTACACTTTAACTTCCAGAGAATCTGTGCTAAACCATTTATACACTCATGATTCAT
The DNA here is from genome assembly GCA_905178155.1 of Amoebophrya sp. A120. Lineage (NCBI taxonomy): Eukaryota > Dinophyceae > Syndiniales > Amoebophryaceae > Amoebophrya > Amoebophrya sp. A120. Next base: position 9,277,828 of record CAJINV010000003.1, read on the forward strand.
ACTGCTATTTCTATTCATTCTGAGGTACTCAATAGACGTTCGCCTGGCGGCCACTCGGCTGCATATATGGCATGCGCAAAAAAGGGGTGTGAAACTGCATCTACATCTAGTCGACAACAACATTAATCTTAGTGCGTGTTTCGGTCAGACGGTTACTTTTTGTGTATCCACCTAGTGCGTACTACTACCACAGTGCCTTCCCAAAGTGTAGGACAGAATTTTTGTTCTGGCGGACCATCTGCTCGCGCTTTGCGAAGATAATCGTGATGCTGCCACCTCTTGCAGGAACGCGCACTGTAAATTTTTCGCCTACTATTGCACGATAGAATATCGTCTGCGTTTCTGGTGTCCGGTGGCGCGGCAGCACAGCTTCGTCGTTCTCGTTAGGGGTAACGAACTCTCGATGAGCATGCTGCACATGAAAGTCATCTGCAGCTTCCACATTGGTCACCGACTGCTTCGACACTTGTTCAAAATTAGACGCTGTTAGAGCGCCGGTGTGTTCGGCCCAGGCGTCCACCCCGACAAGCTCGGTGCCATGTTGGAAAGCGGACAATGACATCTTCGCCCAACACGCTGCGTCACAAGACACATCGGCAGCAGCCGGTTTGAAATTCGTAAAGATCATCGCTATCGCAGAATGAGAGGAATAAATTGCTCGCCTTTGCGATCCCACAGGCCCGGAAGATTGGTCGCGCACTTGGTCGCGCCGCTCATGATATAATTCAGGTGCGTCGCGGCTTCTGACGTTCTCTTTCAAGAACTTCTCGGTGAACCCTTTTTTGGGCGAGCAACGCAAAGGCCCTCCGCATTCTCTATCCAGATGATCCGCTGCACCGAGCAGGCGACCCAACCCGATGGAAGAGTGCTGCACGAGGTCGGAGGCAGTGAGCACAATCTCCCGTGCTGCAACGTGTGTGAGATCCAGAAAGCCGTAACTGACGATTCCGCCCTGCCGACGTGCCTGCTGGTTCACTGAAATCAGGAGCCCGTTGCGGTAAGTGGTGAGGTCCCACTCAGTGGGGCTGCGGCTGCTGACGTTTTTGCTTGAGTGCAAGAAGAACAGCTCAGACGACAAGTCCGGCCCAAATGCTGGGGTCGCCTCGCGATCCACCTGGCCGCCCTGCTCCTGATTTATTGTTCGTGCTCTACCACCATAAAAATCCTCTTCATTCGTCTCTAACTCCCTGTGGTCTGCGAGTTCTTTGGGGCTCGGCCTGCTATCGAGGGGCGCACCGAGCAGGAGCGGGGCCCCGATCACGCAGTACAGCGAGAACTGGGTCCGGCTGACCGCTGGGTCCATGTAGATCAATTTTGCCTGCACGGACCGGTGCGCGGGGTTCGGTGAACTCGCAATCAGCATGTCCAGGTCATTCCAGCCGCCGGGACTGCCATACGCCTGCAGGTCCCGAAAGCGACGCAGTGCATCTAGCAATGACAATACGTCCGTGACGTCCGCGGAAATGCGCCACATATTCGCAAGCGGGGCCCCGAACGGGGGCATGGCGTAGAACCGCAGGTCGGAAACAAAAGGGTGCTGCCAACCACCACCGCACACGGAGTACAGTACCGGGTGTTCCCTCCGTTGGTTCTTCAGCAAGGCATCGCGGAAGGCCTGAAAACCGTCCAGTTCCGCCGTTTGGGTCTGCTCCGCATAACAGTTGTCGATCTTCACAAAGTCGACCGCCCAATCGATTGCGAACTGCCGTGCGTTATGGAAGCGTCAGGATCGAAATCGACAAAGGTGAAATAATTTGCCATGCATAAAATGGATGCCAGTTGGAACCCAGTTTGTATAGTGGCGCATGACATTGGTGGTCTACGAGTTGCAGAGTTAGTGGCGCATGACAAATTTCGGGAGCGCCAAAATCCAGTTTGTCATGCTGTTTGGACAAAGAAGACTACTCCTGTCATGCTACTCTAGCAGCACATCGTCTTCCCCCAAACAGGCTTGCAAAAATCGGTCTCCTCTGCCTGCTCCCCAACACAGGGGGCCTTGAGTGCCCCACATTCTCTGCATTACAAATTTTTCGACTTTGTCGATTTCGATCCTGACACTCCCATATGCGTCCACTGCTTCGTACTGGTGCGACCCCGGACGGCCGGCGCACGTTTCCGTGCCCCGGTCCGTGTAGATCCCGAATTTCAGGCCCAACGCGTGAATTTGATCGGCCACGGCTCGTATTCCGTTTGGAAACCGGTGGGGGTCGGCCACCAGTTTCTGGGTGTCCTGGTCGCGCGCGTCCGCCTGCCAACAGTCGTCGAGATTCACGTATTCGTAACCCAGGGCCGCGAGCCCGCTCTCTTTCAGGTAGCGGGCGCGCTCGAGCACGATCCTGAGAAAAAACATCCCCACGACGACCCAAGAGAGAGTCAAGATGAGAAAAAACTATTGCCCTTTTGGGTCGAGATGGCGACAACTCTGCAACACAAACCTAGAAGTTTTCGGCGCCACGCATGACAAGTTTGGAATGCTAGTGTAGTCGCATTCAGCTAAGCACTGTAGCTGCATCACAAACCGATCCCCGTCCTGATTCTGGCATCATGACAAACTGCCAGACAGCATTGCAGAATGCTCCCCATGGGGCTGCGCAGGAGAAACGTCTGAGGCTTGCAGTTTTCCACCACATCCACAACTCTGGGGTGGAGACGTTTTCACATGGGATAAGCACGATCGTTTCGTCTACATCGCAACCAACGTCGTTCCAACTATTGTAACCCATCGGTGGAAGGCGAGCAAGCCCGTTCTGCAGCGCTTGCGCGACCAAACCGGTCGAGGAGGAGGGTCGTGACACCGACAATGCTGAGAAACCTGCCAAGTGCAGGAATCCCATGAAGAAAAGCCAGCTAGAGACGTGGGCCGCAACTTGTCGAAGGCGAAGATTGAGCCAGAAGCAGACGCTATGAGTATGAAGCTCGCGCCCGAGGGACAACATTAGGAACCAAATGCGTGGCGGGCAAAAATCCAGTCAGCGCGAAAACCAGCATGCCTCTTCGTCGACACACTCTCTTTTGATCGAAAAGAAGAAAGCAACCCGGTCCACGGAGGTCTCGCGTACACAAGCACGGGTATCTTAAGCAAGTGCAAACTGCCTTGGTTTGGCGAATTTTCCTAGATTCAAAAAAATTTTTGCCTCGCGATCTTTGGTGAACAGAAGAAGCAGTAGACAACAGAGAGCTGCGACGCTCAAAAGCACGAAGGCATGCACTCACTCTATATGTCTCGAAAATGCGTCGATGCTGTTGTTTTGCGGCTGCTTCTTTCAAGCCACAAATGAAACCCTGTCGTTCTTAAGGATGTGCATTTGGCTTTGGGAGAGAGAACACGCAAGATCATAAGAGTCCTCCCTGTCAGTTTGTCACCATTCCAACCAGGTCTTCCTGAGCGTGACCACAGCTGTTCGCGCTACCAGTTGGAGAAAAAAGCAAGATGATTTGATTACACGGCGAACAAGAACTCATTATATCATATTATTTTTCAGTTTGTTTCAAGACCAGGTAGAGCGCTGAGAGCGTTCTTCTCTATCTTGTGACACAGCCTCCGCACCGCCGCTCCCGTCCAGAGCGCTTTCAGCAGGAAACTCGGGCTCTTCTTCCTCGGTGTCCGGCGAAGACCATTCACTGTCATCTTCGGAGTCCGTGAGCACGTACATATCTTCTCCAAATACATCGTCAATCTTTTTAAAGACGAACTCGCCCTCACTCACGTCGTCGTCATCCGTATTCATTGCAAAGATGTCCGGCGCAATCGCAAAGTGAGTGTGATACTAGTTAGTATTAGTAAGCACACAATTATTGTTATAACTCAAATAAAAGCCGCCAGCATGCAAGAAGAGCAAAGCCAGTACCTTCTGGGTCGCCACAGAGTGAAGCACCTGACGCTAGACAACATCATCGGGCAAGTACCAGTACAATCATCTTCGATGCGCCACCCTGAAACTATCCCGAACCAGAGCTCGGCTCCCGTCTAGGTTTTTAGTGAGCAGCGCTCTCCCTCTCGAGAGAGCTTGTCAAAATCTGCTGTCCGTTGCAGAGCTTGCACCGGATAGATACTTACTTAATCATATTTATTCTTATTCCGACAAGGTATTTATAATCAAATTCAGCACATGACAAGCCACAGCGAGTTGCAGAACAAGACACATTTGCATTTGATAATCCTGGCTGAAGAAGTGCGAATCCGCTGTCCCGTTGACGCTCCGGTACAAGCCACACGCGTGCCACCCTGCCGCACAATACGACAGGTCCTGGCATTCCCGGAACCCGCAGTCTAGACACGTCACACCCTTGGTCGGCTTGGTCCAAACCTTCCCGCTGCGCTTGAGTTGCAAGTACTTTCGGGGATCCAGCCGCTTCCAGGTGCCGCAGCAACTTACTCTAACCCAAACGCGGTAGTCCCGCACGTGACCCCAGGCGGCGCGGTTCGGGGTTGTGGTATCGCAGGCGTAATGGCAATCGCAAAAGATCAGGTCGCTGCATCGAAATTTCGCCGCCGTTTCACACTCACGCAAGATTTTGCCGGTCTTCGGACAGTCAATCTTTCGCCATTTTCCACAGGCACTGCACTGCAGCTTCGTCACCGGTTCCCCCACTGGCCACGGTCGCGCAGCCGCTCTTCTTTGCACTACCCAGGCGGTGCAGTGAAACACGCGACCGACAGGTGGGCGAGTGCCGTCAGGATCTTCTTCCAGGAATCGAAACGCGTGAGGTGGCACGGTCCGACGTGCATCTGCTCGGTCGGACGTTTGGCGGATGGTCGTCCCCAAGTACTTATTGCGGTACAGACAAACTGTTTTCTTTCCGCTCGCACAACCTTTGTTGGCGCGCCTTACCGTTGCAACACTTCGATTGTGTTCTGTCATCGCGCTCTGCCTTCTCGCCATCACTTGACGACCGACCTGCAGAGAAGAGACCCCCGGCCGGGTTCCGAGGGGTGCCAGATGTCCGTGGCCTCCTTCAGTGTGGCGGGGATCCCGCCATACCTGCAACCCGGACGACCCGCTCACTCGCGGCAAGAAAGCCTGGTCGTGATGTGATGGTCCTCCAGTTTGCACAGGAACCTTTGATGTTCCTGCACCTCCTGGTCGTCGGTGTACTCCTTCGACGCGTGAACTGGTGTGATTTGCCGAGGAGCGACGACGCCTGACCGTGTCTGGAGCATCGAAACCCGACGACGTCTCGCTTTCCGTACTATCCGCCTCTACTTTGGGCTCCACCGCTTCCATTCTGCGGTCACCGGACGAAGATGGACGACCCTCGTTTTCTTTAGGAGCTTTCGTGGTATTTGTGGCCTTGATGCTGGTGAGTAAACCATTTGCAGGACGACCACGAGAGGAGATCGATGCGAGTACTCGAGCAGGCTGGACATACGAGTTCACGTTTTTTCCGTCGGCTTTTTCATATTGTCGCTCCGCCATCTCCTCCCACGGTGCCGGCAACACTGTTTGCAGCTGAATGGTGTTCAGCTCCTGATCTGACATTTCTTCGTCACTCTCGTCGACATCCCACCCCATCAGCGTTTGCGATAGACAGGTCTCTACATCCTCGCTGTAGCTGTTCGGAAACACGGCCGCTGGTGCGATAGCTCCATTTTGTGTTCGAAACCTCGCTTTGGCGCGCTCGTCAGTGATGACACCTATCTCGCTCATGTCTGTCAGCTGGTCATAAAGTCTTTGACTTCGGCACAAAGTAGCGTCGGATACCGAAGGAGTAAACCCTTGCTCCGAAGTCTGCTCCCCTGCCGAAGTAGTAGAGATGTGATAGTTATTTCTACCACCGCTGCTGCCGACTTGTTCGATGCCAAATGAGTTGCTTGACCGTGCGGAGGCGCGCGATCTCTGAGTTGCGCCCTCTAGCACATTTTGCGACACGCGGAGATCAAGGGAGCATGGCACGTGACCAAAACTTGTCGTCCTAAGGAGTGGAAGCGACAGCGGCGCTTCGGAGCTTAGAACCGATACCCACCTGGCGAAGGAAACGGTCTTTTTCTTGGAGCAGCCAGTGGATTGGGCGTCGCGACGATCTCGTAGTTGCTGAGAAACTTGCGACGACGCGATTGCGTCAGCAGATCTCGAAGGATGGTAGAAGTGGCAGTGGGGCGGCGCAGTTTTGGGCGTGGTCACGCTTTGTACAGCATCGGTCTCGATCTCGTTCGCGCTCTGCAGGACGCCAACCGGACCCATTGAGGGAGCAGGTGCACGAGACTCACCCCAAGACGACGCATAATCCTCTCCTCGGAAAGATGCAACAAGTGCCAGGGCGGGCGGCCCAGATTCGAGTCGCTGATACAGTTCACGTTGCCGATTCCAATACTCGGGAGTAGTCTCGTCAACCGTCAATCGCTCCTGCTCATGCATGGTCGTCCAATGCGTCCACACCTGCTGCCGACCGTGGGCTCTCCGCGCGCTTTCCGCCAGTGACTTTCCCATGTGCATTGTTGGTGGAGAGGTCGTTGCTGCGCACGCCGTCGCAGGCAACCAGCTGGTCGTGGCTCGCGGTTCGACATAGACCGCGACTGACGCCGCAAAATTCTGATAATTCGCCAGCTTAGCTTGCAACTTCTGAGCGCGAAGCAGCTTTTGGCGCACTGGCGCCTGCCAGTCGTAGCTATGCCCTTGGCTCTCCTCTCGGAAACAACCCGCCTTTGCTGCTGGTGGCCCACCAGGTCTGCACCAAGTGTGACTCAACTTTTCAATGCGAACATCACAACGCCCAGCCATCTGGTTTGCTGTTAAGGCTTTCGCAGCGAGCTCGTTTCCGTGTGACAGCTGCGACTCTGCACCGCAGCCTCTCGGATGGGCATTTAGGTGTCGCACGAGCTGGGCCTCGAAGTCTGCGTCCAGCGGGTACAACGGCAATAAATCTTCTGGCTCGCCGCCGTTCGTCTGCTTGAAACGCTTTTTCTTTGCACAATTTTCTGCCATGCACGCCTCCCGGAAGAGCTCCACCACAAACCCGAAATCGGTGAGTGCAACGAGCCTTCGCACAATACCTTCGAGCTCCTGAATAACAAGATTCGGGCGCTTAGACAAAGAAAGAGTGTGGTCTCCGTCCGCGCAGCTATTTCCAGCGCCAGCTGTACTCGAAAGCTCCGCGAAGTGCTGCTGAGATTCTTTCGCGGCAGAGTGCAACTGCACGACGTAGAGAGCACGAATTACTTCGACTGGAATGAGTCCACACTTCCGTCCGCGATCGACATGCCACATACCCTGCGGATCCCTTCCCAAATACCATTGCTCCGACGCCAAACTTTTCCGAAACTCCACGGGGTCTTCCACTTTATCGTGGAGCAACCGCAACAGGTCTGTAATGCTTTTTCGCAGGCAGCGCAAATTAATTTGGAGCTGGGATCTGGAAAACGGCAAGGCGCTGCAGCGCGGTGGCGACGCAGATGATGTAAACAGGGCACCGCGAGAGTATCTTTCAGTGTCAGGAGTCAGAGTGCTCCAGTGCATACTCTCATCGGTGCTTTGGCGCTCGACATCGAAATCCTCTTGTGCGCTGTGCGAAGGGCCACGACGGTCCTTCATTGTTGTGACAGCATCTATCTCAGCCGAGGTTTCATCATCCTCAGCACGAACTCTCTTTGCGCGATGTTGCATCGCGGTCTCCGCCGCAGAGATTCTCCTTTCCATAGGCGTTTCGCCACCCACGACGCGCTGAAACCGTTTGACTTGTGCCACATGTGCCCGGAACCGCGCCCGAGATACGGCAGTGTTCGAAAACGCGCGCGCTTTGTTCCCGTGAGTGACACCCCTGCGGGGTAGGAGGACGCTTCGTTGCTCCACTTCCTGTAGCCCACTGTGGAGCAGCTTCTCAGCCGGGGGCTTCTCGATACTTTTGAACAGCGTTTGCAGCGTGTCTTCTCTCCGAGAACGCGTCCACTGCCTACGTGTAAAGCTCTTCATCTTCCGTGTGTCCAACCACGCTCGCAGTACAGGTTGCACATCGCGTTCACTCCGTGGCAAAAGCAGTGCAGTTGGAGTGGCGCGGTACCGATTACTAGCCTGCGCATCATCCTCCCCCTGCTCGGCCGTTTCGCTATTCTCTTCCTCTCCGCTGCTTGCTTCGTCCTGTGATTCGCTCGCTGTGCAGCTTCCGTCGTTGGAGAAACTCATCGCGCTCCCATCGTCGTGGTCCTCACCGCTGTTTAATGCGCCCGCACTACCACTGACACTGTCGTCGTCGCTCACGTTTTCGGAGTCGGACGGCCCCAGGTCAACATCCGGGTTGGACACGCCGGCGCAGGCAATCTTAACAGGAGCCGAAGACTCGTACTCGGCCGCCACCACGATCTGATTCTGATTTTTCCTGGGGGCGAAATCCTCGGCAGACGCAGACTCTGGTTGTTGCTCGCAGCCGCGCGTGACATTTTCCATCTTGTCCCCCAAGAGCAAATGCTGCGGTACCTGTTTCGTGGGTAAGTCCTCCAAGTCTGTCACGTGCACCTCGCTCGCGTGGCAGCTCGTCAGCACGTCCATCTGGCGCACCGCATTCTCCTCCAGAACTTCGTCAGACGCATGAACCCGGATACGGTCCTCTTGCAGAAGAACCGCCCCGCAGGCGGCGCGCGCCTGCAGCATAAGAAACCTACTTTCCTTCAGATCCTGCAGCAGTGGCTGCCACGTGGAACACGCCGAGTCTTCTTGCATGTTCTTCTCCGCGCGGACTGAGATGAGACCTAGTTGTTCTCGTGATGAGGACGACTTTTCGCTCCACAATGTTTGCCCCTTCAGCGTTGTTTCCGTAGACGGACAGGGAACCGCGGCATCGAAACTCGGCGTAATCGGCCGCGCTGCCGCAGCAAAGTAATGGCGAAGGTGCGCCGGTATTACACCGGTCCGCATGCTGACTTTTGGCGACGCCGGGGCCCAGCGTCCTCCAATCAAGTGACAATCGCCACTTCTACCCCTACTGCCAACAGCAGCTGCACTCGGTGCCGTATTGTATCGGAAACAAACGCTTCGAACAGCCGTTTCCTCGTTAATTTTTGGTTCCGCACTATCCATTCCTCGACGGGCAACTTCTTCCGAGGAAGCGAGACGAACAACCCGCAGCGCCGGTAGCGACGTTACTACTTCTCCACATCCGGACCCTCCTCCCAGGTTCTCGCATCTGACTGGTCCTCCTTCTGGAATTTCGCCAGAATCAGCACCGGCAAGTAGACAAGGTGTAGTTCCCGGTTCATCCAGCACGGGAATTGACGGCGCCGGATCTGCGTGCAGCTCGTGGCCACCGTCAAACGAAATGTGGTCCATATTGGGATAAAACGGCAGAAAAGCGGAGCTGCCGCTGTGCCAGAATTCCCGGTCGCGAAATATCTCTTCCCAACTGGAGGCGAAGTACAGAGTTTCCTCAAGGTGGTTCTCTACGGCTGCGTCGTGGTCCGTGACTTCATCTGTAGAAGCGGGCGATGAGGACGAATTGTCGTCGCAGGACGAATTGTCGTCGCCGGCTGCGGCCTGCCAGATCTCGTCGCCGCGTTCGGAGTCCAAGGACTCGGGCTCACTCTGTGCGCCCACTCGGTGGGCCGTGCGCTGTTCACGGATTGCGCGGCGTTGCGACGCTACATTAACCGAGGAGACACACTTCTGGCTCCTCCCGTTTCTTGAACATGCGCTAGAAGTAGCGGCGCGGCGCCCCATTGCTCGCCCGCCGGTCGTCGCGATCGGATCCCCCCGAAGTGGCACCCGCACCTCCGAACGCTCGGCTGTCCGACTAGTTTCGCGGTCAAGCCGAGAAGTGTTGGAGGATGCGCAACTGGGGCCTTTTCGCGGAAGCGCGACACTGTCCTCCATCCACCTCCTGGAAGCCGATGAGATGCCGCGTCTTGCCGTTCCGCGCTGACCTGCTACAGAACTGGCAGAAGTCGCAGATGTACAACTATCGCAGTCACTGTCGCTGGCATCTGTGTTCTCGGTCTCTCCGTCTGCGGAATCCCCAGAGGCATCGCGCTCGTCCGCGTGCTCCACAATCTCGGCGCATCCAAGAGAAACTCCTCACCACATATATAAACAAACTCGCACCCACTTGTTGAGCACGTCCACAGATGAATCCTACTAAGAACTGATAACCTGAAGCTCCAAACCGATCAAAGTCAAAGCTCCAAATTTTACACAAAAAAAAAGGCTGGAAGAAATGCGCGATAGCAATGTACCGAACGGCTTTCTGAAACTGCAAGGCTTTCGTAAAAACCAACCAACGAATTTCATGAATCAATGTGGTGAGGGTGTGAATTTCTCTGGAATACAGTGTGATTCGTCTCCGGTACGACACCGATAATCGTATCCCATGTAAAATCACCATCGCCACCGTGAGCAAGAACTGTTCGTTATCTAATGAAGAAAACTCAAGGGTACTAGATGAGACGTGTTGCGTTCTCCTTCTCTACTTATTTGTATACAGGATTATTATCATTTATCACTAAAGTGGGACAGTCATTTTCAGCTGGGATAGGCCTCCACCGAATCGTAAAGCACGCGCTTCTGTTCGTCCAAGATCCGCCAGGTTTTCTTCGCCTTGCCGCGCTTTTTGACCACCCGCACGGGACCCAGCGCATCCTCCGGCTGCAGCGCCGGAGGAAGGGATCCCATGACGCAGTACAAGTGACGCAAAAAGGCGATGCCGCCGGGGTCGCCGTCGCCCGCTGTCCCCCCGTTCACAAAGTGTTCGTCCTCCAGGTCGTCTTGCAGAAAGGGCTGACAGGCCCCGAAAAAAGCAAGTTCGCCAATCGACCGGACACCTGGGTAGAAGTAGTCGTCCACCCCCTTCTGCCAGGGTAGCGCCTCGTCGAGCGCGCTGCGCGGCCCCGCACAATCCACACTGTCCCACCAGCCGCGCGCCAAAAGCGGGCAAGACTGTGCGCGAGAGACCTCCTCCGCAAATTGCTGGAACCGAAGGTCGATCGTGCGGCACTCTGCACCTCTCTTCCGCGCTGCTTCGGCGGAATATGGCGGTGGGTAAATAAATTTCGTCATAAACCGAAGCAGCTTCCCGAGAGACAGTGCCTCTAAATCGTAGTCATCGCGTACGAAATTCGCAAACAGTGTCTGTACTGCCCCTCGAGCAGCGCCTCGGCGCGCCATCTCGTGTACTATTGCAATGTCATTCAGGAGCTGCCTGAGTGTTTGATCTTGATGTTGCTCTTCGACGTAGCGGTCTGATTCTGCATCGTCAGCCTTCCCTCCAACCAAAGCGCCACCAGATGACGTCAGCACTTCGTGCGCTTCGTCATGATGGGCGCCCCAGTCTGCGGGCGTCCAGAACGCCTTCTCTTCTAGAGCGTGGCACCAAAGCTCGGGCTCGACAGCCGCTCGGATCGGAAAGAAGACATCCTGCAGAAATTCTGTGTCGGGCTTGGCCTTTGGCATCTCCGAATAGATGCCTCTTCGCTCTCGTCCCCCTTCTTGCAGGGCATAATTCTTCCACGAGCCGTCCTGCTTCCGGGAAGATTCGCGGGCATGAAGTACTTCGTACAAGCTTTCCTTCTCACACACATGAGTACGACCAGAATTATCGAGACCAAAAGTGGAGTTGCGCTCGAGGAGAGATGCATCGTTATTTCCCGCCTTCTGCTCGAACAAAAAAACGGAAGGCTGCTGCAGCCCCTCCTCGATCACGGCGCTGTCGCTTGCGCGATAGAAGTTTTCGCTATTCTTACTCTCTCCGCAGACCGCGGTATTTGACACCGGCGTGCTGCTCCCGGAAGCGTTGCAGATCCCGTCGTCAGTAAAAGAGAAATCGCCAGCGGAGGCTGAAGATGGCGACCCGTGATGCGACGGAGGCTTGACGGTCTGCACCTGCAATTCCGGCGAACCGCACGAAGCAACCCGCTGCCCCTCTCGTCCATTTTTTTCGCCGAAAGAACCGCTTCGCGCTCGTCCACGTTGGTCATCTTCAGACAGCGCTAGCTGTTCTGATTCCTGCGGCTCGAGTGCAAAGAAGGAAGGACTATCTGCGTCAGCCGGCATGGTTTTGATAGACCTGGAATTAGCGCGGTCCCGAGCCTTCTGCTCGCCGTTTTCCGACCCGGCCGGTGGAGCATCTTCGCTGGAGAGACACCGGTCTCGACGTCGCCCTGGGCACTGGCGCTCACTCTGAGGCCTGAGGGCTTTCTTGTCTTCTGACTCATCATGACACGACTCCTCCACGGAGACCTCGGCCTCGTTGTCGCCGAAGTCGGCCGCAGCGTGGTGCCTGCCTTCCGCAAAGCACATGTTGCCTTCTTTCGTTGGTCTCCCATCACCGCAGTGCGGAGAATTATACGCGACTTCCGCCCGACCAGATCCAGCAGAGCGCTCGCGTTGACTACTGCTCAGTCCAGTTTCGTCAAGGGACGGAGATATTTGCATCTCACGGCGCGCTCCAGTTCTATTCGCTTGTTCCAGTTCCACTCGTATACCATGCAAGAATGGGTTCTACTCTGGGCGTCTACTCTGGGCGACGTTTTAGTGTGTATCTTTGCAGCATCGGCATTGCGTCTACTTATAGGAAAGCAATACCGGCAGATACGCAAGGTTTTTCTGTATACACATAAACTACGAATAGAGCGCAAAATAATTGCAGAGCGATTTACCTTATGCATATGCTCGACTGGATAGCCGTAAAACAGTTTGTAAACACTGAATTTTTAGTGATCAGCTTTTCCTTTGCCGGAGGACTAGAACCCATTTGAACGGCATAATATTTTCAATGGGACGTCGTCGTGGCATCCTATGTGATTGCGACAGGAGCACCGGGGACGAGTGAGTAATATTGGCACTGCTTCTCCTTTCGCCGCAATCAGCACGGTCGTGCTGTCGCTGTTTCCCTTGCTGGTGACGCTGGCGCCTCTGCAGCTGCAGTTCTTGCATAAGAAGGCTCGCTTGCGCGTACAGGAAGGGAGCCTTCGGCAGCTTACATCCCTCGACCCGATAGGTTTCCATCAATCGGGTTAGCGGTCCTTCACGGATCTGTCGCACGATGGTGAGATTCTCTGTCACTCCCTTATGGCCTTCTCAGCTGGGACACTCCCCGCCCTGACCAAGTTTTGGGCGGTTCTAGTACCGCGCACTCCCTGAAAGCCTGCGCACAAGTTTTTTTATTTCGATCGTTGCTAGGTGTAGTTTTTTCTGTTTCCTCCCCGATATTAGGATGAACATACACCCCCAGAGGCGTTTTTCCTCCAGCAAAATGCATCAAGACGTACTCCACTTTGAGTTCGCCATGCAAGAAAAACTTCACTGTTCTCTTCAGTTTTCTTGCACCCTTGCGGTAGGAGCGACAAAAAAATGCGGCTTGCCTGATACAGTCGAGCGTCGTGTCCTCACAGCTGAGCGCGCCATACTCTTCACAGCTGACGCCACCGTCAAGGTGCTTTATGCAAATGGTAGCTGGGACATTGCCACCAAAGCGAAAACCAAAAAGAAAGACGCGAGTATTACATACATAAGCTTCACTTCCACAACCAAAGGCGAGCTAGGCTGCGTCACCAGCGTTGGGAACTGCAACTGAGTGCATATGTATCAGCAACAGCAACACCATGAGCTCCATGTGATGAAATAAAAACTTTTTGTCATAAGTGTGCAATATGTATACAGAAATCGTGGCGATTTTGCGCCTGATCAATCTTCTCGGTCCTGAACGCAAGTATCATCCCAGATCGTGCTCGTGTGTGATAAGTTTGCATTTGAATTGTGGAAAATGCCGTACCACCGTTTCCAGTGTTGCACAAACCAAATGGCGTTTTGGGCACGTGTTGCAGCGCACCAGGACTTATCAAATCCAAGAGAAAAAGAGTCGCTGTTGCATTTGCACGAAGCCGTAAACAGAGTTTTAGATTCCACGTGAGTGTGGTTCTCTGTCTCCTGTACCTGTTGAAGAGCGGTCAGCAAACTAATAAATATTCGTTACATCGACGTCCTGGTTAACGCATCTGATGCGAAAAACCACCACTTTGCTCTAGGAATTCGTCATGCACAATTGACAAACTCGAAGCAAGCGAGTTCGCGCAAGCCGACCGTAGATGTGCTATTGTCATTATCTACAAGTTATACATGAAAATGCTTCATCTGACGACCACACTTTTGCAATGGATAGAACTAGATTCCGAAGCAAGGTATCTCCGTCCTCGGTCGTATAACGCGACCGCGGATGTGGCGCCGTCGGTAATTTCGGTTTGTGCATATCGTGTGCCGGGCCTCGTTGTCGAGGCCCCGGAGCAGGGAGTGCCAGGGAGGCCTCGTCACCAGGCTCGCTACACGTGCACCCCTCGAGCGCATTGCAAGAGAGAACACTCCGCGTCTTTTTCGACGACTTCGATCGGAAGAACCGCGAAGCTTCTCTGTCGACAAGCCGCCACTTAGAGCACAATGCACACTGTAGCCAGCTAGCTTCCCCACTCTCGAGCATCGCTTTCAAATGCGCATGGGCTCGCGACAGTGCTGCCTGGTGAAGCCCGTTGCTGGAAGCACACGACTTCGCCTGCGGATTAGTATGATACTGCAGCTGATTGCGCACTGGTCCCCTCATCTTGTTTTCATCTGTTGTACTCGCACTCACCGATACTTCTGCAGGCGCGGACTTACACGTATCAGACGTGGTGGACGAAGTTGCAGATCTCTCAACTACAATATCATCCCGCCTTTCTTCGAACGTGGCATGCACTCTGTTCATCTCCCGTTTCCGCGACCGAGACCGTGACGAATTTGCATTTATTCCGTGTTCGTATTCGAGAAATTCTCGCTCCATCTGCAGCCCCTTACGAATTCGCGCGTTTGCGTCGGCCACTGCTTGGCGCTGAGACGGCTCGCGCATCTGCACAGCGGGATTCGGCTTCGTCGCTTGTGCCGCTGTAGCTGATGAGGCTCTTACTACTCGTGCCTTGTAACCTCTGCTGCCAGGAGCTGCCGCAGCACCTCTCCTGCTGCCGTGACGACCCCCGTCCCGTCCAAGAACACGCCATCCCGTCTCAGTCGTATCTACTTCCTCCGATCGCGCCCACTTGCGCCGCAACTCTGTTACTGGCGATAAGTGCGTAGAAGTACCTGCAGCCAGGAGGCTGCCAAGCCGCTCCCGCTCGCGAACCTCGAGCCGGTGCCGCACCGCAACCATCTCGGGAAGCCATAGTGGCGCATGATCCGTATTCTCCTGCCTGTGACTTGTATGCCCCAGCCCAAGCAGGTCCATTTTTCAAAATATGCACACGCCTGCACAGCAGGCAAGGCAAAACCTACAACTCTGCCACCTATGCTGGATCACACACACGCTCCTCTAATATTGCGCTATTTGCTACTCGCTGTCGTTGTCGATAAGGATAATCAAAATTAGTACGTCGTCTTTTGCTTCAATTAAAACGAAGTCACAAATCATGCTCAGTTTTAAACTGGAGACAAGGTAAACAGGCAGCAAAAGAACTGTCAAGCTTGCTGTCCAAGGAGAGCGTCCGAATACCGATGGAAGCGTCCGAAGCCCTTCGCAATAAAGTCGTGCATACAATGATGCCGAATGCTGTGGCGGCCAATGCAAACCGCGCAGGGTTTAGCAAATGTTGCAGATAAAGCTTGGAAGGAGGGCTACGGCACAGGACAGGGCCTGACTTTGGGCGCCCCGAGGTACACTCCGAAGAATGGATTTTTGGTACACGACGATATCGCTGGCATTTTGCAGTGCCAGAAAGTCACTTAGCCGTGCAACTCGTACTCGTAGCCTTCTCTTTACAAATACCAGCATTCTTGTAGCGTTGTAGTTGTTGTGCGGATACACGAACAGTCTTGCATAGGTAAAAAACATGAAGTTCAAGCCTTCCGCACTGAGAATCCTAGATCGAGTATTGACTTGGAGTCTCGGTAACAGTCCGAAGGCGAGCGCTCAGTCAGGTAGATAATTTTGGCTTCGTGCCTTGAATTTCCATTTCGGTCTCAGTAGTTTGAGTCCGAGCATCAGTATTCAGATAGGGTGTGACTTCGTGACTTGGCTTGCAAGTTCAGATTGAGTTCGCGGATATCTAGCAGCTTCAGTTCGGGTTTGCGCGTTGCTTTGCCTTTTGTATTTTCTAATTTGATCATTCCGATCGTTCGCTTCATGTTTCGGCTTGCGTTCGAGTAGCAGAGAACTCGAGCTCCGTCCTGTTTGAGCCTCCTTCTGAGTCTCGGTCTGGGCCCTGTGCGCAGATGCACGTACCCAACGAACAGAACACGCGGGGGAAGCTCCTTGTTGGCGCTCACCTCAGGAGCACGCAGGACACTTTGGTCAGGCCGGGGCGACTTGCACAATGGGAGGCAAGGCGTCCTGTTCTTGTCTGCTTTATTAGTGCGTGATTACGTCGCTCCGCACGTACGTTAGCCGGAATCGGAAAACTCCAGCAACATAAAGTGGCTCCATACTTATCCGTACCACTGAAGTTGAGCAAAGGGAAGCACATGCGAAGTCACAGTAAAACGGCGCTGCGCTTGTGCGCCGGTCCAAGGCGGGTGCACCAAGCCATTTATAGTCTTGACCACTGGCAAGAGGCTGCTCGCACTGAGAGCACTGGAATTGATTTTGAATATCCGCGCGGCTGCTGCTACTTACAGTTCGCATTGATGGCTTCGCAGAGTCTTCTTGTGGTAGATATTTACTTGGTCAGTGCATATGAGCTGCCGGACGGCCTAGCACGTTGGCCGTGTCTGCTAGCGAGCGCGCACTAGAAGCATCGCCATCTCCTCGGGAATAAGCGCTCACCTCTTGAGTATTGCTCGACGAACCAAAGGGGTACGGTTCTGCTGGGGAAGTTACTTCTGGCTCGAGTTCGTTCTTTTTTGAGCTCAAATCTGTGCGCTCAGCATGGTCCTGCTCCGTCGTAAACTTGCAATGCGGACGCTGCGCTGGGGCTGACGTAGAAGGAATATCTGCACTCCTGTGGCCGCCGTGCGTACCACGTACCATGCTGCCGAGCCTATCTGTAGTGCCGAGAGAGATGAAGTCACCCGCGACTCCCTCCTCCTCGTTCGCCGGAATCGGCTCCGCGTCGTGTTCTTCTTCATAGCGTAGACGGTCCATGAGCTGGCGGTAGCGCCCCACTTCGCGCGAGACGCAGCGGAGAATTCGCAAGCCGTAGTAAGAGAACGCCAGAAGCACACACGCGAGCATGACACTGAAGAACTGTGGGAAGAGAAGGTACAGCAAGAGCTGAGAGTCGGCGTATCCCACGATGTCCCGTTGCAGCTCCGAAAACACAATGGCGCGCTCGCCCGAACCCACGAGCGCCAACTCGCCGGTAAGCGGGTCGAAACCGAGATAAAGAAAAGCTCCGCTGGTGCCGCGATACGCGGCCCCGCCTGTATTTGTGCCGGCCCCGATCCCCCGCAGGCCCTCTTGATCGCCGGATACTCCACCGCTGGGCAGCGGTAATGAGGTGAAACCATTAATCGTGCGCAAGCGGCCCGTGCTCACAAATTGCCGCCGCGTAGAGTAGCCGACCCGCTCTAAAATGAAAGAATTCCGGGCGGTTTCTTTCGACTGCTCAGACAACGACTCGCGGGCCGCATCGACGGGCGCCCACGCCTTCACGACGCTGCGGTACACCCAATCGACGAAGCCACCAGTCGGCCGCGATCCCCTTGCAGGCTGTGCATCCCGTGCGAGACCACTTGACGCTCGCTCTGCGTCCGATGGTTCTTCCGCGGGAGTTACCTCGCTGCTCAACAGAGTCCCGAACACGTTCCCGGGCCAAAAGATCGCTGCGAGCAGGTGCCACTGCGCGGCAAACTCGGCACCTGTCCTGGGGCAAGGACGCGCAAACACACGCTGTCCTGCGCGCGCGCTGCCCGGACCCCAATGCAGACATCGCTTCGCATTCTCCACGAAGGCGGCCCTGCTATCGTCCACCTCCTCGCCTGCCGCAAGAGTGGGCCCTTCGGTTGGTGAAGACGCTCCCACGGAGGGCAGTGCGGAGCGAGTTATGGTCAGGAGCGCTTGCCGGCGAAGAAATGGGCCGACTTCGTAAGTTGCTACAAGGCACGGACTACCGTTCCCGACCTTGGCGGTGGCACGCTCGACGTACACGGGGTCAATGCGCTCCCGGGTGTCCGGGTCTGCAAACTGGTGGCCCTCGCGAAGCTTCAAACACTGCAGATTTTCTTCGCTGCGCAAGTGCCGTGGGGATACGTCTGCCTTGCCCGGAGCGGAAAAAAGAATCGCACTGGCTGCATGCACCATTGTTCCAAGAGTACGCTTTTCGCCATCACCGTTTGAAGATGTCCCGTCGTGTGCGTCTGGGCCTGTCTGTGATGAAGGTTCTGCATTCCTGTCCCACGCATGCTTGTGCCCCTGTGTTTGGCTCGTGTCCTCTTTTGTCAGATGATCTTGCGTCGTCATAGGCTTGTATTGTGGCACAGCAGCTTCGAGGTCCGGTAACTGCAGTACTGAGCGCGGAGCGCTTGACGACTTAACCCCCGATGCGGACGACGCACCCCTGATGGGGCGCTGGCAGACAAAAGAAGTTTTGTGCGAACACGCTGCATCGTTCCATCGAAATCCGCAAGCACCCCAAGCCAGCAGACAACTCTCCGTCCCGCCACTGGGCTCCCCGGGGCACCAGTTGTCGTACCCCGCCAGACCGGACCCGTCAAGCCACTGCCACCGCTCGCCGTACACTAGGCCGCCCATCCAAATGCCCGCCAACGTCCAATCGAGGACGTGGTTCATGAGGAAATCGTAATCGCGTGCGGACTTGACCTGTGCCAGCTCCGCACTGGGAGCGACCGAGTGCCGGCGGCAGTAGCCGAGGGCGTCCCCCCAGGACCGGAGGGGGTAGCGAACCAGCAAGTACTCGCTTCCACCGACCAGGTCGCGCACCCATTCGGCGCGACGGCATCGCCCCGTAGGAATTGCTCGCCAGAGGCAGTAAAGCAGCGCCTCGCGCTGCTCCGCGGAACCGGCCGGCGTGTACGCAAAGGGCGCTGTTTCCGGACAGGCCTCCTGCGTCGTATACTTGGAGCAAGGATCGCTCTCGTCCGTCACAAGGTCCATCCAGCTCGCGTCTTCTTTGTCTTGGTGGTGGGCATCATGATCCGGTACATGATCCAAAGTCGTGTGATCCTGGCCCCCTGACGTAGTTGATGGCGCACCTGCAACGAGCGACGAAGCAGTCCCGCCCTGGTCTGCACCTGCAGAACTGGTCGAGGGGGCGGAGGTCGAAAGGCTTTTCGTGGAGGACCCGCCGAGCTGACCCTCCGCATCGCGCCCGGCGAGCACCGCCGAGGCGACATCCTGTTCGAAGCGCGGATGCACAAACGTCAGTACGAAGTCCGGCTTCCCTAGATAAAGCCAAGGCACCCGCAGAAGCACGAGGAGCACCAGCGGCAGGTGACAGCACAGGGTCTGCGCGCTGATATCGATGGAAGTGAATCTTGGTCTGATTACTGGTCATGCTGTTGCTGGCTTATCCTTCTGAATCTTAATCTTCGACGTTCAATGCAAAGCGAGGTATAAACAGCTTTGTTTTCGGCGGCTTGTTGCTCCTGCATAAAGTGCGTCACAGGCCGGAGCTGCGGTCTGACATAACAAATAGGCGGTCGGAACTTTTGGCGACATACATGACAGAAGCTGCCGCAATGCCAGTCAAGCATCAGAAGTTTCGCAATCTTCCAGAAGACCAAGAACTATTTGCAATGTTGCATAGCCGAGGAGCGCGAGCCAAAACCGGAGGCTCTCTACCACTGCAGTCTTCCCTCGCAGTCGCTGTGATAAAAAAGCCACTTCCCTTCTCTTGCTCGGAGAGGTGGGAGCAGCAGCGGGTGAAGATGGGGCACGAGTAGCTGCTCCCTCGATGTTATCTCGGTAAAAAACGCGGTGAAGGTAGTTCACTCGCTGCAAAGTCGAGTCGCGACGTCGTAGACAGCAGGCGTGACAGAGGCAGCACTCGGCCACACGATCTCCGAAAAACAAGAAACTCGATTTCACACGTGCGCAAAGCGCCGAGAACAAGACCCCATCGGACGAGGAGAGAGACGACGACCTCGCCGGGCTGCTGGTGCTGATGGTGCTGCGGTTCCGAAGCAAGTGTCCCTGCGAAAAAGCGCTGTCTGCACGTGCATGGCGGCCGCTGGTGCTTTCAGAAACAGGTGAAAAGCGCGACGCGGTAGTCGGAGAGTTTGGCGAAGACGTAACAGGGACCGCGAACCACGAGCGAGGATCTAGCGGAGGCGGCGCCTGCCGCTTCTTTGTGCGTGCTGCATACCGACTTTCATCCTCGCCGGCGATCGCCGCGGCTGTAGGGGAAGGACCAATGCCGGTATGCATTCCGTCAGGGTCTGTGCTCGACTGTGGCACGTTCGAAGACGACCCACGGCTGCGCTGTAGAGGAAGATCCGCCAGCTCGAGCTCGGCGCAGCCGCTTTGTTCCGCATCCCGGTGCAGCACCCCGCTGAAGCCTGCGCCACGCTCATTAGCACGAAAGTGAAGTGCCGGACTTTGCCTGTCACTGCTCGCAATCTGTGGAAAGCCTACACCAATGCCCGCAGGAGCGGACTGGTCCTCGCGTTCAAGAAAATCATAGTCCGCTGCCTCAGAAGCGAGGCCGCCGCGCATCGCGTCGCATTCGTCCATCACTACAGGACTGTAGGGACTTTGGCTCTCGGACCATAGCAACGGCGGGGCTTGCAGCAGCGACACATAGCTCGACTAGAGGCGCAAACAATCCAGCCGATTCCATAGCCGCAAAATAAATCTGGCCCGATCAGAAGCAGAGATCCGCTCTGCGTTGGCGCGTTTCGGTGAACTACATTTCCCACGGGCTTCTGCAGAAATTCTGCGAAAAGGACGCGGAACGTACGCGAAACAGCGCAAGTCGAACGCTTACGCCACCACAGTGCCAGAGACGCGCGCCAACGCGTTGCGCCCTTGTGTTCCGTCTCGTTTCGCGATCCAGTTGTTGCGCCTGTTCTTTGGTGACTCGACGCAAAAGCACGGCGCCGCAAATTATCCCCTATTTGGTGAGCCCGGTGCGGCGTGCTCTCTTGCGCAATTCACGCGCAAGTCTGCGCGCGGGATTGTGCTAGAAATTGCTCGCGTTTTCTTGCTATGGCGGGGCGCGCGGAATGTCGACCATTAGGCGGCCCCGAACCGGACCGACACGCTCTCGTTGCTCATCTGTTTTGTCCCCATGCCTCTCCCCTAGTTGCCTCCGCCTTCAGCTGGAAGAAACGGGGGGGGCATTCGAACGCGACTTGATGCGCGATGGGCGACGCCGGCGCTACGCAGAGCGCGCCAACAGAGTCGCCCCACAAGAGCCACAGCAAGTGGACACATAAGCGGGCAGGTGAGCAGCTGCGCCGCCAGCCGTCGTAGCGCGCGCGCTTGCATCGCTTGCGTCGCCAGCCGTCGTAGCGCGCTTCCTTGTTTTTATCCAATTTCGAACATTGCCACTCAAGCTCTCGCATCAGCGCGGACGCGAGTCGTTGCAAGTTTGAAAAAAAAAACAGGCAAGAACTTTGCGGCTGTTTTTGAGGTTGGATTGTTCACGTTCGTAATACGCACACGCGAGCAGCACAGGAGCGAAAAACCAACAGAAGCCGGGAAATACCAGAAAAGCTGCCGCCGCTATCAGGGTCCATATCCACCACCGGAGGTCGTCCCACAGTGGCGACACCCCGAGCGGTTCTGCTTTCTTTTCTTCTGGCGGCGCGTTCATGTCAATCATGTTGTCTATTCTGATTGTCTGCACCTACGCTCGAAATGGAGGAAGGACACTCCGAGCTTCCACTCCGACGACTTTCGCATCTCAGGAGGTACTGGCTTTCCTGGCCTGTGAGTGTAAGAATGCGCCAGCTTGTTCTCGTCCTCATGACGGTCCGGGTTCGGGCTCGCATCCGGTGTTTACTAAACCGCTCTCGCTGCCTTTGCCTCGTATTTTAGATAGTAGTAACCGAAAAAACGACCCGAATAAAGAAAATCTTAACCACAGAAACACGCTTAATGATCTTTCTGATCCTGGCTGCGTTAATTTGGTTCATATCTTCCATGACTTACCGCATGGATTTCGCGGTCAGTCTGTCATGAGACCCTGCCGCTGTCTGCCCGTAGTTGCAAATCCATCGAATTCGAGAGCGAAGCAACTGACTTCATCAGCGACATGCACATGTTAAACAGCAAGCGAATGCGATTGATGAGACAAACTAGATCGTTCTTAAGCAAGTGAGGATGCTGCACATCAGAGCACCTTTACACATTCATGCACCAGATCAAATTTAAGTGCCGGAAATTTCTGTACAGAACCTAATTTCTGTACAGGAGCTTAACGCTTGTGAAGAAGGACTAGGAACCAGTACGCCTGGTAACTTACTTGCAAGGCAATTTGCGCCGTCGCGCAGTCGTCGATTCTTTCAGCATCATTCCTTGCAGCTAAATTTCTTTGAAGCTGGTCTTACACGTGTCAAAAGGGCATCGCTTTGTAAACAAACTCATCAGCCGCGTCTCTGCCTCCCTCGGAAGCGCCTGCGTCGCCTGGTCCTGGATCTGCCTGCGCAGGATAAACTATTTCTGAGTGAAACGCGCGATCTCAACTAGAAGTCGCAAGCGAGTTGCGCACTAGTTCGAAATAAATCACACCAAGACCACACTCCAGCGACAACAAATAGTACGAGCGTCTACTTTTAAGCGCGATTTTGTCTGGCGCCCTCATTGTAACCATTTTAACTACTCTGAACCTCCTACAATAGAACATATATATCAACTTCTGGACTTTGCCTCCTTGTTTACTTTTTGCAGTCGCGCATCTTCCTCCGCCTCCTTGTATAAACGGGCTGTCTACTGGGTTGGTGTTGCAACCTCCTGCTCCGGATCTCATTCAAAGACAACAAGGCCCGCCATTCAGGTGCTTGTAAGTCCTCGTGTCTTGAGAACTGCGCCCATGCGTAGCTGCAGACATTGCTTTTTCAATTTGTCCACCTGCTCCTCAAGGGACCTTTTCTCAAGTGTGAGCTCGTCATGCCAGCGCGTCCGTAACTCTTCCTGCACCTGCAAGCGTGTGGAAAAGTGTTTTCTTGCGCATCAGTTCCAACATTTCTTTCATAAACGCACAAAAATAAGAACAACTCAGCAATATTATCTATCAAAAACATTCATGCCAGACCTTCAATAGTTCGATGGCCCTTTGTTCGCCAGCCTTGCCCTTTGCGGCGAGTGTTTTGACCTTTGCCAACAGCTGTGACTTTTCTGTTTCAAACACGCGGCGCTCGTCGTCTATCACCGCCTGATACTCCCGCTCTTTGTTCACCAAGAGCTTCTGCAGATCTGCTACGCGGCGAGACAGGGTTGCGTTCTGCTTTTCCACGACAGCGCAGGTGTCTTCTTTATGCTGGAGCTTCTGCTTAAAGTTTTCGAGACTCGAAGTGAGCTCGCTTTTCATATCGGTACTTCTATCATCCAGAAAATTACAACTAGCATGCCATATTCTACTTTTCTGCATACAAAAGAACTCGGTACCAGTTCACGTCGGGATGTCAACATACCTTGATCATTCAGGAGCTCCACCGCTCCGATCACCATCACCACTACAAGCGGACCCTCTACTATTTTGCGCACAGTCTGGCGCTACCGCCAATGAAAAAAGAACAAGGCTGTGCCCCTGCGTTCAATCGCTCGTGCTCCGCGGCTCAGCCGGTGCTGGTTTCTTTTTCAAATATGACACGGTAGCATGTTTCTTGAGGATAGCTTCGCTGCAGGTTTCTGTTCTGTGCTTGCGCTGTCTCCTGCAAGTTGTCCTGTGAAAACACCACGTCCCCATCCAATACTAGTCACGTACATCTTGCATGCACAGGAAGTATCTGGCCCGGCTCCCCATGAAGGGCGGGTAGTGCATTATGCTTCGGGATTTCGTCATGCTAAACCGATCACAACCAAAGCGGAGCGAAGTGCGCCTGTCAGTATAAGGGGCGGAAGATCCTGGACACGGCCACAATTGCGAAGCGCGACACAATTGCAGACCGAACTACTCGGGTACTTTTATGCAGGCCAGGCCAAGGGGGCGATAATGGCCTCGAAATACATGCGCGAAAACCCCACGAGCGAGGAGCGCCAAAAAAAAACTAAACCGAGGAATGATCTGCTCGGAGTACGGCCCAGAGAAAACAGGGCGACTTTCACCCTCTCCCCGGTGCTGCTGCCCATCTTTTGGATGCTCTTTGGGAAAGTTTTTGTTTGGCTTCCGGTCGCGTTTTGCGCAACCTGGCTATTTCCTACCCCTTCCGGCCTCCCCGCCAAGACCCCTGCGTGATAACAGCAACTGCCTCCGCGCTGCGTTTGCGAAACAGGGTCGCAGCTCGCAGAGCGCGGACAACGGCTTCCCAGGCATTTGACCACCAGATCACAGAGTTTACATGGATTTGGGTATGGACGTCGCTTTTACACAGGATACAACTTGTCTTGTAAGGATGCGAGTTCGCGCGCCTTATCATGAACCTGTGAAGAGGAAGCCGAAGCAGTTCTCATTTCCACTAAAATAAAATCATACTTCAATCATAACAAATAGGCACACCAGTTCACTACATCAACAAATGCACGAACACTAGTTCGAAAGCACTTCTCTGCCGCAGCTTTGCCATCAATACAATCACAGTACTTCTGCGTACTGGGGGCAAGGCACAGACGCTTGCTTCTGGAACGGCAGCAGCCTCCTCTGTCTCATATGCCTTGAGACGTAGGAGCGTGACTGGAGTTACTTCCACCAGCTGAAGAACAAGAAACTGCGTCGACTAAATACAGACGCGGCGCGTCAAAAATACTTCCTTCTCGAGCATCAATCGTCTCTTCTGCAGGTCCTCCAGGTCGGTACGCAGGTGCGCAGAAGTTTTCTCAGCTAAAGATATCCTCGCTTCCGCAGCCGTCTGTTGGTGCGAGTGCTGCTTCACTAGGAGGTCGTACCTGAAAAATGACAACCGATACGAGCTAATGTGGCCGCTCCCTAGCTCCGCGTGCTCTTTTACGGTTCGCAGTTGAAGGTAGAGCATTTCATTTTCATAACATGTGTGTGTAGAACAAAACACAAGCGGAGGGGGGTAGTCTTGCTTTCATCAATCTTCTTACCCGTCGACCGAATAGAAGACAGAATTGAATACTTTGTCTGCGAATTATCAACATATTGCAAACAACTTCCAACCCACAGCCAGCTATCAGCGGCCACTGCCAACGGTGTCACGTAGCAGGAGCTGACTCTTGTTCATTGTTTTTTACGTGAGAATCGCCCGCACATTGGAATCTGCCATTATTCTACCTACAATCTTTCTCTTTCTGAACTGCTTTCCGAAGAAAAGTACAAAACACTCAGTCTAAAATGCAGCTTCCAGTCATCTTCATGTCTTGGGTGAGCGGAGGTGTTTGCCGGTTGATAAAGGTCCAGGCTGAGAGCCGACGCCTTCGACAGTTGGTCTTCGAGATCATCTATCCGTCTTTGCCGCGTCATATAGTAGGCAAAAATAGCAACCCATGCCCCGACCACATTTGATATAGCACACTTGCCAAAACACATAGTTCACAAGGGTCACTTCTGGCAGACGACTCAAAGGCCAGCCGTGTGATCCATCTAGTATGCACATGCGCAACACGACCACTCCCTGCTTCGCAAGTCGCCCCCTGCAACGCACAAAGTGCACAAGAAAGCCGGACGGGTCCTCGAGAGTGGGTTGCTTTGTGTCTGGGTACATTTCTATTTGCCCCTCTGTCGCTCTGCGCATATCCTCGAGGATCACCTTCATTGTTTGCAGGGCGCAGAGGTTTCTCTTCTGCTTCTTAGGTTCTGCTTGATGTAAAATAAATTGTCCACCGTTCATTTCATACCAGCGAGAAGATGCATGCACAGTCAGTAATTTATGCAGCAGCTTGCTCTATCCAGTAATACAAGTAAGTACGCGGCATGATTCCTTACCTCCATCTCCTGCTTGCGCTTCCGGTCAGTATCCTCCTTGCTCCGAGACGCGTTTCCCTCCAAGGCCTCAAGCTTAGTCTTCTCAAGCAGCACCTCAGCTAGGTCCTTTTCCAGGACGTCGAGCTTTGCGCGCTGGTCCGCGATCTGCTGTCGCTGCGTTTTCTCTTTACGCTCTAACTGTTCCATGAGCACGAGCATGTTTTGCGCCTCGTTTTTGGCCGCGTCGGCCTCCTTACGCGCGCGTTGGTACTTCTCCGAGAGGTCCACATTCTCTCGCTCCAGCACCAGAAACTTCGCACGACGGTCGCCGAGCTCGTCCGACAACCTATCCGGTGTAAAAAAAGCCACCTATGCGACATACATGCTAAACACGAGTAAGACAGTGACACCTTCGCCATGCGAAACGGTCACCCGTAAAGGCAGGCTCTTTGTCCAACTCTTCATGCTCTAATCAGAAAAAAGAAGGGGATGGGTTCTTCGCGCTGCGGCTACACTATCGAATCACGACTGCACGATAGGCCCAACAACATTATCTTGCGCAACTCGTAGACCTTCAATGTCCACATCTTGACTACAAAGCCGGGGGACGTCTTTAGACTTACACGGGATACAACTCGTGAAACAGCTTCAGGTTCTGCGAGTTTTCGGCACTGATGCGCTCCACTCGCTCGTCGCTCTCGTCCCGGAGAAGCTGGTACTTCTGTGACCAATCATGCTCCTGCTGCTGCGCCTGCTTCAGTTTTTCAGAAACACTCTGCAGCCCGTCCTTGTGTGCTGCGAGCTGCTTCCGTGTGGTCTCGAGCTCACTCTCCGCTAGCGCGCGCATGCGGTCCAGCTCGTCCGACTGCCGTGCCCTTTGCTGATTTTGCCCGTGTAATTGCTCCAACTCCGCGACGCGCTGCTGCATCTTTTCGATTTGCGACTTCAACAGAACATTCTGCTGCGCCAGCACCTCGTTTTGTTCCACGCTCATCTTATACAACGCGTCGAGCTCTTCCCGCTCTTCCTCGAAGCGAGAACGAACGGCAGCCAGGCCTCCGCCCCCGCTGCTGCTCGAGGACCCACCGCCTGCGCTTAGAAATTCCCGAGTCTGCAGCTGCGCAATGTGTTCGCTCTTCTGCACCAGCTCCTCTCGTAGCGTTTCGTTTTCGTTCACGAGCGCAGCGGCTTGCTCCGCCAGGCCGGCGCTCTTTCCCAGTACGGTCTCCAGCTCCCGCACGCGGTCGTCGTATACCCGAATCAAGGGGTTCATCAATTGCACATTGTTCGCCCATGGTGGCAGCGCCACGGCTGAAGCTGCCAGATTATCTCGCTTGAGCGCCCCGCTGTCGACGAAGCGCTGCAACTCCTTGGTTACTTTTTCGGCGTACTGCTGCAGCTGGTAGCGCTCCTGCTTCAAAGCTTCGACCTCGTTCATTCTCGACTAGGAGTGGGACCTCTGTACTCCAGAAACAAATAAGATAGCGCTGCAACGTCAGGAGTGGTGGAAGTGCCGATCTCAGATAGACTCTTCCAGCCCAGGATGACACACGCCTTTGCGTGTCGTCCTTTGTCTCCGTGCTCGTGCGATGTTATTACCCCACTACAAGCCCATCTAGGACCCCACTACGGCGACAGCATCACGGACAGGGCCACTACCTTGGCGACAAGGAAGGCCTGCTTCCCCTCTTCCGTACGGACATTTTCGTAGAGCGACAGTGGCACGAAACGATTTCGAAGAGAGGAAATAACGCTCGAAAGTTTTGCGTCGAGATGTTCGCGACTTCAATCTCCATATCAAAAGAGGCAATGTGGCAGCAACGTGGGACGTCAACTACTGGTGAAAATGTTCGCTAATATCCGTGGTTTCTTCGAGTACTCTAATATAAGAACTTTTTGATGTTCATGCACTCTCTCACTTTTGTCTTGCTGCAAGAGGTCCACCTTTTGCGCCTCCTCCTGCTCGGCGGCTTCATCATTTATTAGAAACTCTTCATTCCCTGCTCTAACACTCCGGATCGATTGGAGAGAAAGTTTCTCGACTCCAAAGTGGAGAGAGCGGGAAGCTTCGCACCTGCTAAATTTGACGCCATAGTTTTAGTTATGCGGCCGCCCGGGCGGAGATAGTGGATACTGATGGCTCCTGCACAACACGCAAACCAGGCCCGTGTAATGATGTACACTAGACTTCATGTGGTGGTCCATTTTAAATTTAAATAAAGGCTGCGCAATCTTTGTTTGTTTGCTTCTGGTATCCGCCGTACCGGGAACCTTACGGGCGAATTTCGCTGCCGCCCCCACACGAAGAGGAAACTCCCGAGTACCCCAAAAACATTCAGAAAAACATGTGTGTCTTGTCCTTGTCCTTGTGTGAAGCGGTGCAACTCGTGACGTAAAAGGCAAACGCAGCTCGCATACAACTAGAACTACACAAGCTGGATTCATAGCAAATAACTATTGCCCGGCTGAAATCTAAAAGTGTTCTCGGGAGTCGACAAATTTGAAAACCGCTGAGCGAAGCACGCAGCGAGTTTGTCGTGCCACATTTCGCCCATTCGAATTGTCCCAGTAAATGGACGGCAAAAGTTATTCACGAGGGGTAAACTATTAGTATTCAGCTGAAGAACGATGGTCTATTGATTTGTGACGCAAACGTAAAATATACAAGTTTTGTGGGGCGAAAAGTGAGGCGCCAA
The DNA here is from genome assembly GCA_905178155.1 of Amoebophrya sp. A120. Classification (NCBI taxonomy): domain Eukaryota; class Dinophyceae; order Syndiniales; family Amoebophryaceae; genus Amoebophrya; species Amoebophrya sp. A120. The sequence goes on from CAJINV010000003.1 coordinate 9,306,382, forward strand.
TTCCAGTCTTGGCGTCTCGACGATGTCCCCAAGTCCTGCTCTAGTTCTCCGCAAGTGCGCACGAGCAGCTCCGGATGTTCCTTTAAACAAAAAACTCTCTAACGTCTGGCATACCACTTAGCCGATCACTTCTGTTGATGGATGCTGCGGACCGTGGGCATCTGGGAGGCGTCTCCCGGTGTTGCAGGGTCCCACTGCACTGGCCTATCGTTTTCCCATATGCCAGTTCTCGTTTCCTTTTTGGCGTTCGTATAAGTGCCTGAAGATTGAAAATTCGCACCGTAACTGTTTCACTTTCATCAACTCATGCCGCAAAAATAAGCACGTGTCACCAGAGGCAGAGGACGACAATTAGACGTATGTACATATGGAACGGAAAGGACAACGCGTTCGGGTAGATGAATTTCTCAAGCACAAGCGTACTAGCACTCTACTAACTAAGTACAAGCAGGTCTTCTGTGTGCACGCCCTTACCTTTGCCGTGCCTCCTGCCGTCGAACCAAGCGCCGTCATACCTGCGCCCGTCTGGCCAAAGAAACACGCCCTGTCCGTGCGCTATGCACACGAAAAAAGTGCGCAACCAAACACGTCTGCATCCGCTTCCATGCCATTGCCACAGAAAACATACCGGGCAGAAACCTACATCCCGAGGCAGAGGCTATCGCTATTACAAAAACAGGCTGCGCGAAAACGTATGAAATAAACGCGACGTGCTCTGGAAGCCTACGATGCATGCACAACAAACATGGCCTCTGGGTTGTCCCTTCCGCGCAAAGGCAAATCAATGGCTGCTGTTCTGCGAAGAAATGCTTCACAGCCATGATCACCATCATCAGCGAGCCCATGAAAAAAGGGTCGCAGCAGTGCGCGAAGGCTAAAAGGTTTCGCAGTCCGTGACTGGCTCCTCTGTGAAGAAATAACAGTCCGCATTTTTTTACGCACTTTCTTTATACGATATGCTTGCGACCCAGGTTGTACTCGCCCTCGTACTGACGCCCGTCAGCCCAAACCATGATCGCTCTTCCGTGAAGCGTATAAGTATGAAATTAGTCCACATCATTCCAGAATCCTCCGCGTGTGCGCATTTATATATTTGCTATTTCTTTCCACGCCATGACAAATCTGGCCCGAACACTTTCGGATAGAAACCCTCCATCTTCAATTTGCGTCACTTACTTTTACGCCTTTCAATGCAGCAGTGTGGTGGACACGATATTCATTCGAGTAAAACTTTCCGTTCTCGAACTGCCCCTGAGATCAGTAAACGAAATCACGATGCCAATAATCGCTGCCTAGGCAGAGGTAGCGCAGTGCGCGTTTTGTCGCTACCGTTGAAGCTTTGATGAGGTTGCTCGCATCTATGGAGGTATCTTCCTGCACAGAAAAAGGTTACACAGTCAGCACCAGAGCCACACAAGTTCTAATTCTTTTCTGTACCTATCTCATCCTCCTGGGTACGTATGTAGTAAGTTGAGGTTCGGGCAGAACCCGTAAAGCACATTAGACAACGCACCTGATAAGTCCGGCCGTCCGCCCACCAGAGAGTACCGTGACCTTCTTTCACATCATCAACGAAGTTCCCCTCAAACTCGTACCTGTTTTTCCGGACGTGGATTTATTTGGCACTCGCATTGGATGGCCGCGCTTTGCGAAAATTGCAAGTTGGGCACTGTTCTGACAGCGGCACACTTCTAGGTGCAGCGATCAAAAACTTCGAGCAAAAAGGTGTTGGGCAATAACGCAGTTGTAACTACACAGAGTGCCTAGCGCTTTCTTCTTTGCGGAATTTCCGTAAAGAGATTTCTAGGGAGCTTGCTGAAGAAGTCGAAAAGCCAAAGTCTCTCCTCGTAGTAGCGTGTATCCTTTACCCCTGCTCCTTTATTCTGCCAAACCCTTGTCGTCTGCCTTGTGCGTCTCGTTTCACAGTCACGTCGATGCTTCCATCTGGCGCAGCAACCTTTCATTGGTGTGGTCTCTAATCATTTTTTGACCTAGCTGGTGCATGTGCGATCGTTGTCACATAGACAAGCGAGCAAGGCACAAACAACAGAACCACTGGAAAAATAATGAGAGCGCATGAACAAAAATGCGATACCTTTACTAGAAAAATGAAAAACATAGGAGACAAATAATAGCCGCCGCACCGTCGGGGCCAGTGAGGTACTATTTGCGTTTTTTCTGTCGAGCCACCCTGAATATTCCGACTGCAGGGCTTAAGAAGCCCTCCTCTGCCTATGCTCGGCTGAGCCCGGTCCTCCGCCAGGCGGTGCCAGCCCCTTGGTGGCGGGATCCTCGGCGCGCGGGCTGCCCCGAACGCTATGGCTCCGCCTGGCCCTCCACCAGGGGGGGCGGCCCATCCGAGGCCAGATCCTGAGCGCGCAGGCTGGCTTGCAGTTTTATTTGGCGGACTACGCATTTTTCTGCTTTTTGATTTTCGTTCGCGCCCCGAAGTCAGGCCGCAGCAAAAGTCAGTGTCCGTGGGCTGAAATCTGCCTGCGAGCCGGAACCAGCGTGCGAGCCGAACTCAGGCGACGGGCCGAAGTCAGACCGTGAGCTAAAGTCAAACCGTAGCTCAACGTCCGTCCGCGCCGCGGACGGACGTTGAGCGTACTGCGAAGGGCCCGCCGCGGGCCCTTCGCAGTAATACGTGCCCCGGTATCAATCCGGTTCGGGAACCGCCCCCTGTAAAGATTTCTCTCGCGCAACATGTACAACAGATTCCAGGCGGGCTGCGTGCTGTGTTTCAGCTTGTCCGTCGGCTTCATCTTTCTTCGATCATCTTCAAACAGCCTATCTAGCGCATACTTGACTAGTAAGTCTGAAACGGATTACGTATCTTGGTGGGGTAATAATAAAATATACAGGTGCTGGGTCATAGTTTTTTCCTTGCTCCAAACTCGAAACCGTATATCACATTGTTCTAAGTGTTCCTCGCCGCAGGAAAATGATAGATTGCTCGTGTGGGCACACAATGCGATATTCCCTCTCGGGGTAGTGGTAGCGTATTCGAAATGAACAATTTGGTTTTGCCACTGCAATCAATACTAGGTCATACGGCGAGGTGTATGGTTCAGCGTCATACAGTGAACTCGGTATTCTCACGCGAGCCACGCTCGCAAGTGTCGCGTACACAGGATTGGCCCATTACTAAAGCTAACGCCGGCCCAGCAGCCACCTTCCTTCGCCTGGCGTATCTGCTACTAACTCTCGTCGTCCTCCAGCTCCTGCGTCGATTAAGCGGTGCCCACAGCTGCCTCCATTGCTGAGCGATAAATGCAGCAGTGCCACGTCATGACCGGCGCACTCGTGTCATTCCCTCCTGCAGGTAGATGAAACTTTTCACGGCCACGTAGACGATTATCAATGGAAAGCTGGAAGAAGATAGTATGCCTCGCGGTTTCTACCACTTTGGTCGCCTAGTATACTTCTCTACGCGCCGCCCGGTGTACTTATTTTCACATTTATCTTCATCTTCAACGTCTGCCTCTCGACATTCGATCTCAATGTCTCCCGCATGAATTTCTGATTATCAAGCCAGTTTCTCTACATAATCTAAAACGATGCGCCCATTAGAGCGTATTCAGGCGAGACACTGACATTGACAACTGCAAAGGCTACTAGACAAAGTAGGCAGCTATTCATTTCATTCTCAATCTGAATTGTTTTCGCTCCAGTCGCAAAAAGGTGTCAAAAAGGACGACACTTGCGCCCAACCTCGCACGGAAAAATGCGCCTCCCTGGTGCTGCACTTCAACGACATACAAAAAATGTAGCTGTGCGCTCATACAGTGACCGTGGAGGAGAGCGGTGGCTTGTCTGCATTCGCTATAGATAGTTCTTCGCCATTTATTACTGCGCTCAAGGCCTCTCAAAGTTGCGCACGCAAGCCTCAGACTAGACAAAGCGCGAGGCTATAGCTGCCTGCCCCGCGGTCTATTTTGCAGTGGTGCGCGACCTCTTCCCATTTTTTGATCCGTTTGTAGCCTTTGCGCACGGACGGATCGCTGGTGTGAATCAGGGCCCACAAAAGTTTTGCCCGTGGCTGGGACGGGTTTTGTTCTCTCCCAGCAAAAAAGAAGCTAAGGCTTCTGACCCTTCGGGCTAGTGTACGCCCACCCGCGTCCGTGCTAGCGCACCGCGCCATCAACTACTCCTGAAACCTCATTCTTTTTCTCTCTTGGAACGGCGAACGACACAGAGCCACTGAGGACTTCGGGACATTTTTTTGGAGTTTTGGAAAGGGCTCGCCCGTTCGCAAGTTCCGCACTTCTGATGGTGCAGCACCAGCAAACCGCCAATACTGCACTTCTGATGGTGCACATGAGGCAGAGCCGCCAGTGCGGCTGGGCTTATGTTTTTCATTCTTATACTCCCAATTGACATTGAGAAGTTGCAAGTCCTTCCTTTGCTGGCGATACGGGAAAAAAGCCGCCGCCTAGAGCGATCGCGACCTCACGATATACTACGCGCATCCAAGAACAGCAGGGCTCACGCTGCAAAGGAGAAGCGAACGCAGACCCGTCCAGGGTTTGTCCGGTCAAGGAAAGACCAATGAGCTGCTCGTACGTATGCATCTGTTCCTCGTGTACAATTTAACAACCCCATCCTCGAAGGCATCAGGGCGTGCCGACTCAAGTTCATTTGCTGTTGTCTCCTTTCACGCGAAACGGAAGCAATAAGTAAACACTAAAATCAAACTGCATCAAGAGTCTGTATGTACAGGAACGTGATCATTTATCTGCGATGCGTTTTTTATCTTAGAAAACAAGCTCCTGGGGATTTTTACGCACAGGCTACTGCTGCCGCGCTCGTACTTTGTTTTCAGCTGCAACAAAGCCACCACATTAGCACTACCCAGCTTTAGACCAGCAGTTCCTTTGACTTTTGAGGAGCAGCATATACTACCTCATATGAATAAGTACAAAGGCCCGCGCCAACACAATAACTGCAAAAAATGTCACGACGCGCGCACGGGTACCTAGCGAGCACCCGGGGTTGCGCATCAGGCAAGGGCAGGGAGCGACGGAGGGGCGGCCGGAAGCGTTCGCGGCGCCGCGGCACGGGCGCCGCAGTAGAGGGGCCGCGCGCCCTCGCGGCCGGTAGCGTCAACCAACAGGGGCCGGAAGCAGGGGGCCGCCACAGTGGCCGGCAGCAGGCGGGGGCGGAAAGCAAAACAAGGGTGGGGGGAGTGCGCCCCACCACCACGCCCCGTACAGCCAACGCAGGTGGGTGCGGGGAAACGCGGGAGGCCGCGCGCCAGTACGGCCAGCGACGCGGGCAGGCCGAGCGCGTAGACAATGCGGGCCATGACCCCCTCCCGCGGCCGGGGCGCAGCCGCGCGCGGGGATCGGCAACGGCGTCACTATGGAAGACGCACACGCTCACCGTAGCGACTCTCGAAGCGTTGAGTGCATTTGCATACACGCACGCGCACGAAACAAACAGCACTTCTTGCCTTAGCCTTTCGACGAAATTCTTGACACGCGCGCTCATTTTCGAAGGAACGATGGCACCCAGCAGGTTTTTCGTGAGTAGCAGCACTACTTAATTGCGCGTCCTTCACCCTGTCACTTTTTGCATATTTTGTATTGGCCCGGAACCTGGCATTCCTACTCTAGTATTTCAATATTGTACACCTTGCGCTCGCCCGCGCACAAGCACACAGAAAAGAAACAGCAGTCGTGCGATGCCTTACAGCATGGCTCTGAGTTCAGTCAATCATTCAAATCATACTAAATTCTCGAGGCGTGGTCACATCTTCGAAAACGTGAACTTTCTGCTAAATTCAAATCAATCAACAATCTGGATCATTTCTCACCGTTTATGTAATTGTATAGGAAATAGGTTCAGGTAAAGACAGCTTCAAAGCTTCGCCCTCTTCTTCATCCAGTGCACGTACGTCCTAACCGCATCAAGAGACCAGTAACGCAGAGGCTGCATTCCTGGAGTTTGTGTTTTCTTTTCTCCATGCGTTTCGAATTTGCGCGAGGACGCTGTTCCTCACGACCACAAGAACTTTCACGCGTCCTCGATTCCCGCAATCGCGATGTCGGGATCTTTATCGTACGGGTTGTTCATGACGCGCGTCTTCGAAGTGAAGTTGTACCTCATTACACGTGAATCGATGATAATTTCTTGCACAGCTTCTCTTTCTCTGACCTGCATGATCATGTTGTGTCATGAACAGATAGACAATGAGTCGAGGATCTGGAGCAATCAGCTCTGTGCAAGGACGAATTTATGTACGTCTGAATACCAGTAAGTATTGAGATTGTCATCTTTAAATGCCACCCAAGGCCCGGACTCCGCGGTACTTCTGGCGCGATCCGTAAGCACCTGCGCCTCCTCCGGTGGCACCAGAAAACCCCCTCGGAATACCTGCCCCGTATTGTCGATGGTCACGCGTATCGGAAGCAAAAGTGTGCCCACTGATGCCTGACATGCTCTGGTACGCCAGTTGTATCGTGCAGCTGTCATAACAAACTTCTACGACTTACGTTGCGAGCACGATGTTGCTGGCACGCATGCAACTATTCTTTGTAGAATGCCCATAAATGACGTCTGCACGCCGACGCCAGAATACAACTTTCTACCAACCCAATCAAAAACTCATCCCGATCGGCGCTTCTTTGTAGCCGAGAGCTGAAATTATGCTCATGACGAGGTTTTCCCAACCACTACGCATGCAAAAGTGGATTCGTGGGGACACTTGTCAATGTTGTAAAGTGCACGTGCTGCCTTCTCTTGCCCTTGCGGTGGAGCTTGATGAAACACTCGGTGCAGAAGAGATCCACACAGTCCTCGCAAAGCACCTGAGAAATTCATTGCGTTGCGAAAATGAAAATGCGTGTCGAGGAGGGTGCCGCTCTCAAGTGGATTCTATATGCATCCATCAAATAGCAGGGTCCGTTTCTATGCGGTGCATGACACAAACAGAAAGACTAGGCACATCCAAAAAAAAGGCTTCTACGCACCGCATGACAAGTTTTTCCGACCCACAGTTAGCTGTTTGCTAAGTAAAAAGCCTCCTGCCATGCTTGGTAGCAGTAGCAGGTTTAGACTCAGACAAACTCGCAGTGTGTCCATTTATACAACTTTTCGCGGACCTAAAATCAGTTTTAATGGCCCTTGTTTCTTTCCCAATCTTGTTTAGTGCAAAAAAAAAAGTAAAAGTACACTTGCGTTGTAGTGCTCGCACTCGAGGCAAACTAAGCCGTTTATTATCCTCTTGAGGTGATTGTGGAGTTCCGGGCGAGATCGGTTATCGTAATGAAAGGTACCCGCGTCGTCACGCTTTTCATGGTTTTTTGTGTCGCCGTGTAGCACATGAAAAAGCACGATGCCTGAAAGCAACGAGAGCGATTGACTTTTGTAGTTTACCAAATATAACTTCAAAACTTCGAACAACTCAAAGCATTGTGCCCATTGGGTGGAAACAAACTTCTTTGAGAGGACATCATCAGATGCAAGTCGACACAAAAAACATTGCGAACTTGTAGCGGGTACATTTTAAATAGGATAGGCGTGCGTCGATACAAAACACTGGTCACAATAGAACAGGCCGCACTGGATACCTGTGAATTCGAAAGAACCAAGAGACATTATAGGGACCTTCAGCATGATTTGCGTGGCAGTTGTACACGCTGGCTTTATCTTTACCTTCATTCATCATGCATAGGCTGCTTCTGCAGATGCGGCGCACTGTCGCAAAATCTGAAGAAGGCCAACATCCCATGGCCGGATAAATATTTAAGTACATTGGCAGGACGCGATGAGATGGTCGCACGCGGCACAGACCAGCTGCTCCACGTCCTGTATGATGTGGCCTCGCCTTTTCCCTGTTGCGTGGGTCGCATTGAAGCAATCCTGGCAGAAGAAATCCTTGCACTGCTGGCACTTCACAACCGCGCTCTTCTCCTCGCATTCTTGGCACATAACCTGATTAGTTGAAAGTAAATGTGGACGCAACGTCCCGACTTGCAGGGCTCTCTTATAATTTCTACTCGTGCTGACATGCAGCAAAACACTAAACAACGACGTTGCACAAGCAAACTTTCGTCCTCGACGCACATCATGAGTAAGGACGATCGGTATCGACACTACAATAGATCGATCTACTTCGTACCACTGTGTCTGGCTTCCTGATCACGTCGACCTTCACCTGCTGCTTGCGCATGCGCCGCAAGAAGTCCAGCGGCTTTTCCAAATCTTGCAATATCGTGCCCAAGTTGAATTGCTTTTCGACGTATGCCTCGATCGTTTGCTTGATTACCTGACGAAGTTGTTGAAGAAGTCTGGTGTCCGCTATGCCTCACTTCAGCTGCAATCACACGTAGGGTGTCGATCAGAGAGTCATGCACTTTCAAGCGAGCGCTTGTGCTTGTCAAAGCGACACACGCATAATGGAAGCAAGCAAGTACTCTTGCGAGGAAATATTCGGCCTTGGTTTCGCACTCGAGCAAAAGTGCCACTTTGTCAACCATTTCCGGGGTCATGGGCGGCAGGTGGCTCGTGACGCGATTCAGAATCTCTGTGATAATACCGCTCAGACGGGTGCTATTGGAGTCCAGATCCGTTTGCTGTGTCGTTCCACTCATTTTCACAAAGGAAGCCTGCTTGTGATACCTGATGTTGCAGAAATTCGGCACCAAGACTCCAGTACTTGTTCGATGATGATACGTTTCTGAACTTCCGCCATCAAAGTGAGACGCACAGGACCCCAACGAATTTTTAATCTTTCAAGCACACAAAAACATACATGGACAGTAATCGCGTCCTGAATCAATTTTAATATGGAATAAATGCCCTTAGCCCACTTAAGTAAGTATAGAGGGCCAACAAGCTTCATGGCAACTTATTCTGAGCAAGGTAAAATACAGTCCGGCGTATTGCTCGAGAAGCGGATGAAGTTTCTCCCTATCACAACGCAAATTGCCCCTGCCCAGCCTTCAACTTCAAAGTAAGTAATTTCCGGCTGCATAATTTAAGCACCATGCAGAGATAGCGGTGGTCGCTGCCAGACGAATAACCTGTGGACTTCTGAGGAGTACTCCACCGAGGTGGCGTTACTGCATCACAATTGCTCTAGCGTCGAGGGGAGCGGCCTCGGGACAATTTGCATTTGATTAATGCAACCGCTTCGTCCTGACGTGGTAGTACATGGTTTCACCATTTTCGTTTGTGAGCTCCCGCCAATCCTTGGACGGCAAATCGGCTTTTGCGCACTGCTCTGCGATCCAGAGGTATTCAGGTTCGTTGACGGCATCGATCCCGAGCATCTTTGCCACCCCGACGATGATCTCCGGGGAGACATGCTTGGTCACCGGAGCCTCGTCGCCGTCCATTTTTGCCTTTGCTCCTTGTGCAGCTAGAAAAAACTCTGCTCCCTCCGCACTTTGTAAGCGCCCGCCGGTCCTTGTCGAAGCGGCCTGCTGTCTTGTAAGAGGAGGAAGAACCTCCAGGAATCAAAACCGTACACAGCTGCCAAAATTTTCCCCGACCGCGGCAGAAGAGGGATGTCCGCTACGTAACCGGAAAGTGCTCCGCTTGAACGACCGAGATGTTTCCTCCAGCTCTCGCAACGCGCCGTAGGCACTGTACGCGGACTGTTACGAGGAACCGAACCCGTTCTTGGTCGTCTGGTTCTGGTACCGAGGAAGCCTATAACATGTCGGTGGCGAAACTGACTTCTGGTCGTCTTTCGGAGAGTTGAATGCAGTTTCTAGTCCTCAAAACCACCCCAAAAGGAGATTCTAATGCGTCGTCTCCGCTTCTGCGGATGTACCTTTTTACAGGCTCCTCCTGCTACCAAGAATCCGTCCTATCCAGTGCTATTTGCAGCCGACGCCAAGAGATCCGATCTTCTGATATCACGTGCTGGTTGTACTACAGCCGGCGCAACTAGCTGCTCGCAGACTTACTTTTCCACGGTGAGAGGAAGTATCAATATTTCCTACCACGTAAAACAGCAGCAGCGGGAGGAGCAAATAGGCGGGCTTCACTTTTTTTAATGCCTCGCTTCACCGGAAAGGAATATAGTGAATTCCCAACTGCGTGCAGCAAGAAACATGTGTGTGTTCCTTCGTCCAGTTCTCCGCTGAAGAGAACTGGACGGCGTCAAGAGTATCCGCGAGCCATCCCTTGCTAGACGTAAGAAAGTATGAATTTTTGAAGTTGAGCTGTTGACAATACTTCGCAAATCAAAACAAAGTCAAAAAGTGATGACCCTAAAACCACACACGAAATTGAAATACTAGAATGAAACAACGCAAAAACTACAAAAACAAAAGCGCAAATCTACGAATTGAGCGCCATGCGACTTTAATTGCCCAGGCCCCTCTGAGTTTCGAGCTCAACGAATGCCAGAAGCACGATAAGTCCCCCACAAGGTGAGGGGGCAAATTGCGTATTTCTCTTGTTCTCTACAGCCATCGCGATGCCGCATGTGTGTCCCTCTGTAGTCGAAAGCTCACACTACCGTCAGACTGCATGTGTCTCTCTCGATTGACTGCCAACTTTCTCGAGCGAACAGAGACGACGAATGTTGCGTCGGAAACTAGTCTTGCACCGTGTCACGTAGTGGCTTAATCCTAAACGGACCAGATCAATCCGCGCACTGAGGCAGGGACGTACTAAAACAAGTTGGCGCCGTCTTGATGTTGTAGTGAGATAAATAGTCCGCAGTCGAAGCGCAGCAAGTGGCTTAAGTATATTCATCGCACAAAGTCGCGCTTCACGCTTTCTCTCCAGAGAGGCAAAGAAGGCGCCCTCCTTCCTCATCTTGCGCGGTCGCCCTCGCGTCCTCAGAAGTCAAACCAATTCCACTGATACATCCTAAAAAACGGACGAGGCAATATCCAAAGCAATGGCTGTTGACGATCACAGCGAAGGGAAACGCGAAAGCCGTTCGGCGCGACGCTGTGCGAAAACAGGGCAATTCTGCGCTCACCTCTTCCAGCAGTTGGTCCAGCACCGGATCCGCGCGCTTCGTGGCTCAGTCGAAGGGATTGTGGTATCGCACTTTCGTTCGGGTCTGCGGGGGCGGCTGCACGTGCTCGGGTGCGGTTGGTTGGGGCGCGGGCGCTGGCAATACTTGCTCCTCGTGATTGGCGCTTGAATCACCGTAGTGCCGTTGCTCTGTATTTTCATTCCAGTGGCGCGTTTATTTTGCTGTCGTTGCCTATGGTTGTCTAAATTTGGCCTAGTGGACGGAAAGGACCTCAAGCGCAACGTCATCAGGTCTAGTAGACATCGACACTCTATACTCTTTCACGGAACTAACAAAAACGTGGTGCCTGCTCGGATAATAAACTACATCTATTGATAACTAGGTCAGATCAATTTATTGTTATACCATCAAGTATCTGTTCCTTCAGCGGGAACAGACCACAGTTACGAAGATGAACCTCGATGTAAAGCGTGAGCTCGGACGCGCAACTGAGGAAGGGAAAATCACCGCCCTGCTTCAGTGTGGCAACCTTCGCGTCCGGGTACCTCGACTTCAGCTCCTGCCGCACGTGGGCCGTAGTAATGTGTCACGCTGAAAATATTTTCCGCTCCAGACCCGCAACAAAGCTGATGAATGACAGATATTACATAGGCCTCTGAAGGTGGGCGGGAGACCACTCACATTTAGATTAGAATTGCAACCCTGCAAACTCACCCGCAGCCGTACTACAGTTGCCCGATCGCGCATTACATACGGTTTCGCGCTGCATTTGCAGTTCACGAATGTCTCTTGCTGCTGCTTCCCGCCGCAGGGCCAATCTATCACGACATACATTCTCAGCATGAAGCTGCTCGGTGGTACAAAAAGTTTCCTTTCTGTTTCTCCTCTGTAGACTTGTACATCTTAAAAATCTCTTCACATGCCTAATGCTGCTATCCGATATCGTGTGCTTGAGGCTCAAGTGCGGACCAATACTTTTGCGAATCTTAAAACACACTGGTCGTTCACGTCGATGATGAGTATTCGCGAAGGCTCGAGCAACAAATGCCCAATGGTAGCCAGTGTGTACGCAAGGGTGATTCTGCTCGCCAGGTCGTACCCGTCGAGAGCCGAGTCGTTGCCACCGAGTCGTTCTTTCACCCATTCGTTGGCGTGCATTACGCGCGGATCGCCGGTGCTGGGGAAGTTATCCAGAAGCATGGACCTGGTGTAAGTATAATTTTTGCGACGGATCTTTTGCAGTTCTAAATCGTTCCCCGTCGCGACGGAGTATATAGCGGCTATCCTCCGCTCGGACACGGCACAAGCAACTCAAGGACCTCTCAGAAGTAGAACCTCAACCTGCTGGCTTTTTGCATAAGAAGAAGAAAGTGAGTGCTACTATGATGAAATGAAACAGGAGTAGTGCCACTAAAGAAGCTAAAACAATCAAAAAATGCTCAAACCGTAACAATGGCGTGGGGGTGACGTGTACAAGGCCGACAAAGCCAGCAGCCGACTCGGCAAAGCTGGCAGTGGATGTGAAGGAATTGCAAAGTACTAAGCCCCCCACGCGTCTTGGATGCTGGACCGCATATGCCTGCGCCAAAAACCCTCCGAGCGAAACGCAAATATCAAAATAAAAACTCTTCCCCTTCTGTGTTCAACGGAATATGTTCGACACTCCGGATGAAAAGAAAAACCCTCGCTATTCTGGCATCATCCCCGACGACCGTCCGTTCCCGAACGTGAGGAGTTGCCGCACTGGTACAGCTTTGAAAAACTCTGTCAGAGCCCAAAGCGTCAGTTACCGCCACACTGAACGCAGGCGGAAAGCTTTGTGTTTGTAAAAATGCGAGGCTGTAATTAAAAGTGCGAGTAGAACGAAAGGGCTTTTCTCTGACTCGAATACCAAATGCAAATCATGTTGACAGAAGTTCTCCCTGACTATGGAGTAATTGTTTTCATCTAAGTATCCAAAAAGGTAGACTTTGTCGGCCTTGATCACGTCGAGAAATCGTTCGAAACCCTCGACCGACATATGCTAGGAAAATCTTGAGTCAACTTCCAAACTTGCACCTGGGGCTGTTCATCTTCGCAGCATAATACCTCCTAGTAGATACAGGTAAACCTAGACACGCGGTATCCTTGGTGTGGAGGGCGACAGCATTCATTCCCGTCGACGAGAAGACGAACTGTGGTCACGCAGGGCAAGCTTGGATCATGAAATGACTCAAAATTCAACACGGATAACACTCCTCCACGCTGTAGTAGGGTGGATACTGACAGCTGATGCAGCGATACCTGAAACACGGATATGAAGTTTGGCTTTTCATTCAGTTTTCCTTTTCGTTCAGTTTTTCTTTTCGTCCCCTAAGGCCTGCCATTGAGAATTCCATCACAAAGACAGGAATGGGAGTCAGTGGGTCCATGACGATTATATATATAATTGATGCAGTATGCTTGTGCAGCAAATGTTCAAGTAGCGAAAAAATGGTGCAGTAGTTACAACAGACGAGTACCCTTTGCAGCTGAGGGCGTCAAGCTGGTAAAAGAAGCACTCCGCGCCGGTGGTTGTGCCAGGAAGAAAGACGCCAGTATGGCCTGGCTCAAGTGTTCCAATCTCAGCTACTGCACAATTATGCTTGCCGTGATACAATCGACACCTGCCACACCAAAAGACCACAAAAACGATACGGAAGTAAACAGCCAGCAGACATTGCGCCTTGGAATGTAAAAGGCCCCGAGTCCTGCTAGCGAGAGAAAGGCCGAGCCTCAAAAAAACTCAGGCACTAGCTATCATGCCATAGCAGAAGCGCGAGCAGGCACAGCGTGTAACGCAACCTCTTGAAAATTCCTCCTGAATAACTCCGGCAACTTCATGCACAAAAAAATAAAAAACTTACTTCGCCTCTCCCGATCGAAGCAGCTGAAAATTGTAGCAACCCTTTAGTGGGTGCTACCACAAAATTTTGGGGCAAAACCCGCCCGAGGATGTCGCGTACTTAAGTCTTTCTACAGTTCCTTGCACTGTGCAAATTTTGGGTCTTTGTCTTTATTTACTGGAGGAATAGTTGGTGCGTTCATCTTGTTGCTGTTCACGATACTTGCACAGGAGGAGCGCACGTATCTGCAGCTCTTCCTGTTTCGTAGTAAGCTACAGCGCCTGAGATAGTAACACCGGAGTCAGTCATAGACCGGATCGGCATCTTCTTGGTCCTCGCCCCCCAGCTGGTAGTATGACCATATTATGACTTAGAAAGGAGCTAGCATACCATCAATTCTCCTGTCCTGCAAATCTAAACGCGAAGGCAAAAACATCTATCTCGCATGCATTAAACTGCATCGGATGTGCTCCCCCATGATTTGTTTTTGGATTTCGCGTCAACGATGATGAAAAATATGCTAGGACGATGTTCTTCGTGAATGATACATATTTCCTCTTGCTTGTAGGGTAGTTGCGCACGCTTAAGCGCCACCGCCGAGCGAAATAGCCCGAAGTCGTTCCGGATGTCAGACAGGGTCTTCTGCGCCATAAGAGAGGTTGCACTTGTTGCAAATCGCCCGATTGCCCGCAAGCACAACAGCAGAGCGGGCGCGAGAACTCCGAGCGAATATAAGTAGCACCTCCCAGGCCGCCTACGGTAGCCACTAGTCACACGGGACGAGGAACAGCAAGAGCCTTTCCGTTTTAAGCTTCCCTAAATTCGCATACTTCTTGTATCTCCGCCTTTTGTTGCTGCAACAAAAATGAATCATACAGCAACGACTCCGTGTATTTCTATGTCTGTCAAACAAATCTTGGCCGCGGTGACCGCTGCGCTTGCGGAAGTATGAATGTACTGTCGGAGGAGCCTAGTGTAGCAGGATATCCAGCGGGCCCCTATGACGATACCATTAAAGTCTTCTCTGTGCATGGAGTATCATTCTGCACTCGAACTCGAACAAGGTAGTTCGCTTGTAACCACCCAGAAAATATTTGCAGAATCAGAAGGAAAAGTCATGGTAAAAATCTTAAGTGAAGCCCGAAACTATTCTACAGCTGCACAACTTGTTATTCCAAAATACCAGTCCGAAAAAGGCCGCTGTCTGATAGTTTTGTGTTTTGCTTTCTTGCACCAGCATAATCCCCCGTACAAAGTCCAAATATACCTCAGCGCAGCATACAAGACTTGGCCACCGGTCGAGTTGATAGACAGTGAAGCCATAGGATTCGAGGCGATTTTCGAACCTGTCGCAAGGTAGAATCCCGATGAATGACCGAAATTAAATGAACAATTTCGGTGTTGATCTCAACCACGATCCTTCTCTTCTTCATCCACCTGATCTAGGTAGTCAACATATTTTCAGAACATCATTTGACGCCAGTTTCAAACGCATCTTACGCCTTACGCGACTTGGTGCGTGTAAATCTTTATGCTACTTGGCTGTTTTAGATTGTCGAAGTTTGCCCGGCCGCCATGCAGCCCAGGCTCCGATGCAGCGCAACACTCGTGCAGCACGGTAAAGATGATCACAATCGTGCGTAGTAAGTATCAACGAACTCCTCTGAGATCTTTCTGTGTCTTTTCTTGCTTGAGTGACGTGCTCCCGGGCAGCAATCTGCTGGGTGGAGACTTTTCCAAACTTGCCCGTGTGTCGTGCTTGCGGGCAGTCGGAACGGGATCTTTCCCGACTTGCCCTCTCTGTAGACAGGAGAAGTCTCTGCCTCGCTAGTACTGCTCCCAGGAAGACCACCGTCAGCCAATAGCCTCAGAAGGACATGCTTCACTATGCTCTTCTTTTTGCAGCACTGCCACGAGCTCCGGGTCAAGAGCGCGGCGCCGAGGCCGCTCGTCGGGCTGCACAACTTCGTTTTTTGTTGCACTTTCCGGATCCGATTCCAGGAACTCCTCTCCCGCAAAAAGCAAAGGGTCAGTCGCGTCTCCGCCGGCTGGAATCAGGTACTCATCGTTGTTCCAGAACGGATTTTCTGGACCAAAGTGCTGCGGTTCACGGATCAGCTCCCTAGCCTGTTCGGCACCGAGTCTTCGCAGGTATCCCACCAGCCGGAAATGCGAATACCTGCAAGTGCAAGTGTAATCAATATAAGAAATAATCTGTAAAAAAATCAATCAAGGATCGACGCAGAAGAGTAAGCACAAGCAGCGAACTTGCTGCGATACACCTGCAACAACCGCGCGGCTACCCCGTCTCCTTCGAACGCAGCCGCGCCTCTCATCAGAGCGCGGCGTGGCGTTGACGTTGACGAATGCTTTGAGTTATTGCTCTCGATACGCATTTTTCCGAGGTTTCAACAAGTAAGATTTCGAATCCACTTCTTCAGGCTTCAGCAGATAGGAGCACATGCAGGCAAGTGTACAACATGGCTGATCTAGAACACGTAAACTTAGCAAATAAGTACATCGTCCAGCTCTCTTCTCCGTGCGCTTCACGAACGGCGGCGAAGGAGAATCCGTGCGCCTTCTGCATGTGCGCCACGCACAGTGGTGCGTTGTCAAACCAAGCGTCGGAGAAGAGATCCTTGCAGGGGCCGCTGCCCTCGCCGCAATCTGCTTCGCTCGCGCCGCTGCTGTCGGAGACCTCCTCCACAAAATTTTCTAGGTCGTCGAACTCAGGATGATGAGAGCAGACTTCTGATGGCGTCGAAGCATCGTCGTCTTCGTGCTCCTTGCTCTCGGACGGGCGCGGGCCCCGTGCGGACAGACCAAAGCCTTTGCCACCTCCCATTCCTTCGTCGATTTCTTTTCTTTCTTCTAAAAGCGAGCTCAAATGATCTTTGCTAAGGCCGCATAGGTAAAAAGGCTCTTGCTTCTAAACTCGACACGATGTCCACCGCATTCATAACATTATCGGCATTACCTCCATTTAGAGTGAGTACGTAAGTGCGTCAAACTTGGCATAGACGGCACTAGCCTCGTACTAACAAAATGGTCACTGGTTAGATGAAAAGTAGAACACAGAGAGATTGAGACGTAGGGATCAAAACAAAGATTGCATTACTGAAAAAATGCGCAAGCTAAGTACCGTTCTCGGCATTAGATTGCCTGGGGAAAAAACAGGAGACCTTGGTATCACTGCCTTGAGCGACTTCGAAACTTTTAAAGCCTCATATTCGAATGAATGGCAACAATGATTTGCGAACTTTCACTGGATCGCAGAATTTTTTTTTCATTCTTGATCTAAAAATTTTCCGCTTCTTCAAAAAAGATCATGAGTTTTCTCAGAAATCTCTCCACTTCCAGCGAAGAGTCGTCGTTTTGGGCATTAAGAATTTCTGATCATCTTCCCTTGTGACTCGCAGAGCTGCAAAGACGACGAAAGCAGGACGGTGAGACCACAGTACTTATTTGATCAGTGCGCGAGTTGACAACACGCAGTTGCATTTGACAAATGGCAATGAAATCGAAAAAATCGGCGCTCCTGATGAAAGAGACCCCTTCACCACCATCTGGGCCGACCGATACCGAAACCGAAACGCCAGGCACTACATACATTTAGAATCACATCGTTGCAAGAAGTGCGACTTTTGCTTTCGAGCGCGGCCGCCACCTCTCTACTAGCTACTTCGTGCGGATGAATATCATTTGATTAGCGCTATCTGAATTGGTTATTGAAATTCAGCCTGCAGACCAGGTAGGTATACTCCGCACAAGAGTTCTTGGGTTGTTGCAGAAGATCAAGGAGATGCTGCATCGTTTCCGAAACCTCTTCATCTAGCGCCTCCATATCCCGCCACAGCATTTCCTCGGCACTTTCGTCAAAAAAATATCGCGCCACGTCTTCCTGCAGGCGCTCAAAAGTAGACACCAAGAGGAGGAACTTCGTGAGGCAGTCCAAGATCGGGGCTGCGGAGTCGACCAGAAAAGTGAACTCTTGCAAGTGGTGCAGGTATTTTCCGTGTTCGCGCAGAACTTCGTCTAAATCACGGGCGTTTTGAAAGCCCTGCTCCAACCGGGCATGGGCGGTCTCCAGTACCTCGTACATCACGTAGCTCTGCACATTTTCCATTACGTGACTGAGCACCATCCGGATGGAGTCCATCTGCCTCGCAAGCGCGTCCTCGTCGCATTTGTGCCTGAGCGAAGGTTTTTCGTTTGTCTCTCTCTAGGTGGTAAAAGTAGCGCACGTTGCTAGTGTTAATTTCTACAGAACGAGCACAGCGCATCCACTTACGACTATATCCAGAAACCTGTGTTGAACTACTGTAGTTCCGTAGCGATACTGCTTTGATATATGATTTTTATCATACTGCTCCAGTACCGAATTAGTATCTGGCGTCTCCAAGATTCTTTCAGCGAGAAGTTCGCCCGGCGCAGCTTCCAGAGAAAGGTGGAGACCTTGCGGAGTGTGAGCATGACGGTATCCCGCGAGAAGACAACGTGCAGCGGACTGGTTATGGCGTAGTCGAGGGAGAAGATGTCCCACCCGATCTCGCCGCCGTTTGCCGGCGTGAGCGAGACGTCGAGCCGGTCCAGAAATTCGGGGTCGTGAAACTGTGCATTGCTCTGCCGTATGGCCTGATCCACGATAGCGCGCACGTTGTGGCGAAAGACGTCCTTCTTGGCGTCCTTTCGGAGCACCCCGTCCGCCAGCTCCAGCAGACACTCGATGAAATCCCCCTGGGCGAGCAACAGGTAGCGCTTCATGGCCACGCAGTGACTCAGCAGGTTGTACTTGTCGAGCAACAGCTCTACCAGCCGTTTGTTTGTGTGCAACGACTGCTGCCGAACGAAGTCGCTGTCCGTTACGACGGGAGCGCCCGCAAGCAGTCCCACCCAATCAGATTCCTCGCAACACAGCCGCATAAAGTTCACGGATTTACCTGAAGTAGTGCGCAGAATAATGATCATGATAACCCTACTAGCAAGGAACCACCACGTCTGATGAACTTAAGTATCTTTTCAACTTTAGATAGAGGGGTTGCTGGAGCAGCTAGGTTACAACGCGGCACTACTTCTTAAAAATCAAAGCAGTGGACTGCGTTGTATGTCAAGGTGGATATTAATAGATACAAAGAATGAATCTACCTGCGCGAAGAATCATTTTCGCTTCTTCGAGATCCACAAAAGACGGGATCATTTCCAGATTGAGGAAATACATGCTGTGCCACAGGTCTTGAATTTTCGCGGTCGCATCCGCAAAAACGAAAAACTCTCCGAGCTGGTCCCGCAACTGCCCCTCGGTCATCCATGCTCCGCACATGAACAGAAACAAAAACAGCGCAAGGGGCGATCGCGTGGCACATCATACGTACATCGAAATAACAACTTTTCAACTTGTATGCGCTTCGCGGTGGATTGTCACAGGACAGTAAAGAAATTTATCCCCGCCCATGCTGGATTGTGATTGCAAAGTTTTCTTGATTTGACACTGCTCTCGTCCATGATGATGCAGAATTTCCTTTACTTGACTCTAGATTGGGAAGAGACATGGCCAAGAAGAAAAGCCACGACGCGGTCTCTCACGACGCTTTTCAGCGGGATAAGGATCATCTCGTGCAATGGCGCGGCGCTGGCCTGCAGAACTGCTTCGACGATGGGAGCAGTGTGCGGGTCCCCCGTCTTACGACACATGTGCAGCGCACTGAGCAGCGGCCCGCCCTTACCGTGCGCGGCCGCAACGCGGCACAAGCGGGACAGCAAAGCCATCTTCTTCCGCGGTTGGCGGAACCAGATCGCGAGACGTCGCAAACTGAGGTCTCCGCTGTCAATCTGCGTCTCAAAGATCGCGATCCATTTGAAGTAGTCCAGCAAAAGATTTCGGACGCATTGCCGAAAGGCCTGGAAGATCACGCTTTCGTTCGGGAGCTCCAGCACCTGGTCCACCCGGCGGTAGTCGGTGCCCACCGCAAGCAATTCGGCGACGAGACCCTGCGCTCCTTTGGCAATGGACACCGTTTCTTTCAGGCGGAAGGCCGCCGGCGCACCGCCGTCCCACACCACCGTGGCCGATTCAATCCCCTGCAAGGCGTACAGGCAGTCTCGGATGATCTCGGCCTCCGAAGGCCCGCAGTACACCATATCACGGAGAACGGGATTCGGTACTAGAGGCGTCCCCACGAAAGCGCTGCTATACGGACCCAGCTCGTATCCGAGTGGTCCACCTCCTTGCGGCAAGACACCGCGCAACGTAGCGGAAGTGCGGTTGGATGTTGCTGCGGACGCAACCAAGGAGATCGGCTCCGGAAATGCTGCCGCTCTCACGACCCCACCGCTTGCCACATCCTGGGCGAGTGGCTTCGGCGAGCCCGGATCTGGAGGCTCAAGTTTCTGCCGAGCCAGCAGCAACAGCACTTCTGCCAGCAATAGATTTTGCTTCCCGGTACTGCCCAGAAGCCCGCGGCGCCGGAGTGCCTGGAACCGCACAGTTCCCGAAGAATCGGCTTGCAGCAAGAGCTCGCTGATTGCGTCGCACAGCTCTCGCTCGGTGCCCCGCCCCGTGAGGCTCTTTAAGCTCAGCAGCCGATAAATCAGTTTCAGATGCCCCGGTGTACTGCGCCCGGCGAGCTTAGCGCACAGTCTCTCCAACAGGGAGCGCACTACCGGCTCCGAGGAGCTTGTGGCTTTCACGTTGTAACCACGCATCTGATCTGGAGGCAGCATATTCACACCCACGTGGATTTCTCCGTATCAAAAGCCGACACAGGGCGCCATTCGCTGTTGAAGATGCTGTAAGAAATTCTATCGCTTCTTCTATGTTGACACGATTACGATATTGCTGGTTTTATAATTTCATACTTTATCGCCTCCCTTATGTTATCGAACTGATGCAAAGTTCATTTCACTATCATTACGCCTCAACTTCAAAGCAATAAGATACTCAATTCACAGAATGAAAGCGTTTGCGATTTGTGGAGACGAGCTCAGAAGGCTCACGTAACGACGAGCTCAGAAGGCTCCGGTGAGATCGCTGTGAAAACTTGGATCTTGATCATTATCTGCGCTGGATGACAAAAAAACCTGCCAGCTGAAAGCTCTGACATAGACGTTCGTATTAACTTGAACTTCACTACAGACGACGCATTAAACTATGCGGGAACATCAAAAGCAAACCTGCCAAAGACTGGAAAGACAGTGACTGTGCCCCAGCGTGCTTCCCATCGCCTTGAACTATTTTTTCACCTCGAAAGAAGGTACGGCACACTTTGCAAAATACTAGCGATTAATACTTGCGAGGGTGCAAATTCGCAGAAAGCGTTAGAGCGCTAGTCTTGCTCCTCTGAGTCGTCGCGAAAAAGCCAACCCCTGTGGACTGCGTAGCCGACCGCTAGTGACACCCCGAGCAGCAGCAACGGGTTTCCTTCGACCCGTTCGCTGCCGCGGCTCACGATCCTGTGTGCCCCCGGGACCGCCCGCGCGTGCTGCGGAGTCGCACCCCGACGGGCAGCCCCGCCCTCGCGCGGCAGGTCTTCGTATGCGCTCTGCTCCTCGTGCTCCCTCAGCCCTTCGGCTCCGGCTGATGGCTCTACTTCTCTCTGGCGTTTTCCTGAACCGGGGGGGTATGTGACCCCACGACCAGCATCCGCCGACTCGGGAGACGCCCGTGGCTTCTCCGGATGAGTCATGCCGCGCGTCTCGTGCATCCTATCCGGCGCACGATCAGCAAAGAGGTCGTCATGATCATCGGAGGTAGGCGTATAACCTTCCGTCGAAGATATAGAATTTCCAGTGACCGCCGAAGCAGGTACGCCGTGCGCACTCGACTGTTGTTCTCCCTGATGCTCATTGCTGTCCGCTGCATGAGGGCGAGCTTCCGCAGTCCTTTCTGCGATTGTGCCGCCCAGTCGGGGCAGCGCCTTCCCGTGGGCTTTGCTGGAACTAGAGCCGCCTGGATTCACCTGCCACTTCCCGAATGACGCTGCACGATTGCTAGCAGCATAATCGTGCCGAGACGGCCCGCCGCGATCCCGTCGCAGTGCGTCGGTGAGGTGTAGCTGCTCATGCGCGACATCGTGCGCCGAGGTGGGTCGTCTTGCTCCAACGCGTGCTGGCTTGATCGCCGACATGACACGCGCGACATTTTCGTTGTGGTCGTCCACAAAGTTTCGCGTTGGCTTGCCCATGTTCTCGAGCGCCCGCGGGCCGGGCGCAGGGTCGCCTAGACGCATCACTCGTTGAAGAATGTCCGCGGACGCGAGTAGCAGCCCGACGCAGAAAAACGAGATGTACACTGTAGGAAGGCGCTGCCACGAACCTCGGAGTCCGCGTCCTGCCGTCGGTAGTTTCGCTGCCGCAGCAGGGCGCGACAAAACGCTCACGGGCCTCCAGAGCATCTCGGGGGCTAGCCGGAGCATGAGCATAAAGAACATAATCCAAAGCTCCTGCATCCAGGAAAAAATTTCGAGTGCGTGCAATGCGGTACAACAACAAATACAGAGTAGCGAAATGCGGATCGACGCCATGCCGCCCGCGTAAAGGAATAGGGTACCTTTTGTATAGAGTAAATCATTGCAAAATCCATTTACAGGATTTCAACATTAACACGCCGGACATTTTCACCCAACCACGAAGCACCGCACACGCCCGTACCTGCACGTACTAGAAGAACAAAAAATTAAAAATAAAATAAGTAGTACCCTGCGAAATAGGAGCTCGGCCTTGTGCGTTTGCTGCTTTCATCGGCAATGTGTGTAATGCTTCACTCGTGGCACTTCCTCCAGCGAGCGCGTACCGCGTCCGTAGCAGTTCCCCCGAGGGGTCGCACAACCAGACGCATGGCAGACGCTTAGCTGGGATGCATCCCAGTCTCGTCGCGTGGCTGCCTGTCGAAACCCAACTGGCAAGTCGAGTGTCTGCGATGCAGTGCTCCAACGACAGCATGCTCACGGAGTACGACGTCGAGCCCAAGGCATGATCCGAGGTGGACGCTTGTTGTATCCCCAACCACACAGAGGACGCACCACTTACAGAGAACGGGTGCGCACCGCTCGGGTTGTTCCCGTCCCGAGTCGGGGTCGTGGAGTGCGACACTAGTGGCGTGCCGCGACGAAAGGAACTCCCCGGCGTGGCACCTACGAGACTGGTGGTCGCATCGGAGACAATCGAGCGGTTGCTAATCGTCCGCGGCAGCACTGGTGCCCCGCCATGGTGCGAGCCACGGAAGGGCGTCGGACTGGGTTCAAGCAAGAAGGACTGCGAAGACTTGCCACTCGGTTTGAATAGCGATCCCGGGTGGTGCGCAGATGTTCGGGCAACTACCGGAGTCGTAGACGATGACTGCAGGCGGCGCGTGTACGCTATCGGGGGCGTGGCTCGTTGTGGCCCTGCGCCCGGCCACGCACGTTGCTCGTGCTCCAGGGGCGGGGGCAGAGATGTGTCTTTTGACCTGGGCGGCGTGGAATATGTCCGCGGGCTGCTGAGGATGCTCATCTTGCTTCGTGCCGCCGTCAACCCGGTCGTGCCTGGTTGCCCTAGCAGTTGAGAAGTAGAACTGTGAAAAGCTAGCGCTGTGAAGAGATGTTCCCTCTCGCAAAACGGGCGCAACTTCTGCTGGCAGAAAAATCGCAACTCCAAGTCGAAAGCGCGGAGGTCGTCGAGCTTTCTCAGCGTCGCCGGAGGAAGGGGTACGGGAACGAGCCGGGGGCGCTGTAGGACCTCGGTTCGCCGAACGCGGAGCAGCACCAACAGCGCGGGTAGGCTTTCGCTGCCCGGAAATTCCAGCACGTGACTGGACTGCCCGACTGGAAGGAAAGAAAAGTGGTCCTGATACTCTACTATCGTGCTCGGCTGCGCTGAAGCCGCTGCCAAATCGGAGGACGGCAGCAGGCGGGCAGAAATCAACTGCAAAGCCCGCCTGGGTGCGGTCTGCAGAAAAACTCGCCAAGGCCTCAGGAAGATAAATGCTGGCGCAAGGTTCCAGCTGCTCTCGCTTCCCTGCCGAAACGGCACGCGCTTCGGCGTTCTTCCGTCGGTGTCCTCGTCGGCGTTTTTGGTGACACATTCCGGCCGCCTTGGAGAAGGCGTCTGCGCAGGGCCTGCGACGTGAAATTTTTGTGGACTCAGGTTTACAATCCTGCACTGGCAAGGGGCGCTCGCAAACAACTTCGCCGACCACGTAGACGTACCTACTCGCCAAATCCATTTCTTCGTACATACTTGATGGAAACTAGCGGCATCGAGTCTTTAACTCCTTGTGCCGATCGAACGCACGAAAAACAGAATCCAATCAAGTTTTTTGAGAAATAAATCGACCTGAGCATCAAACTACCGAAAAGAGCAGCAGGCTTCCGGACGTGCGCGTAGGAGCCGGCGGGTGATTCATCACGTTCGTCGATTTCGGAGGACGACGCCCTACTCAGTCTTTGTCGCAGGTCCCTTGCTATGGGTTCGCTCGAAAGCCCAGCGCCCGGAGCTCCGAGGAAATCACGGACGTACTCTCGCCCCTGCTCCTCCCCGAAGGTCAAGTCACCTGCGTTCCTTCTCCTCGAGGTGCGGCCCGCCACCTGCTCGGAGCCTTCATTCAGGCGGCGATTCACGTGATGGAACCCAACGTGGTCGTGGGGCGACGCCATTTCCGCTCCATAACCCTGCACGATGGGCGCCTCGGCGTCGATACAGCATGGAGCGGAAGGCCGTGAGTGACTTTCTTTAGAGACTGCTGCTACTTCAAGGAGACCCGGCCAATGTGCTTGCGAGCAGTTCGCCGCGCATCTACTCCGTCCGGCCGCGTAGTGCGAGGGCCGAGAGGCCGCAAGGGTGGAACGAATGCCCCGGCCGCGTGGCCATCCATCAACGCTCCGCGCACCCAGCGCGAGCGGCCAAACGCTTTCACAAATCGCGGTCGCGCGCGCGGAACGAAAGGCCGACCGGGTGAAAGTCCCAGCCCGCGCGGCCAAGCCACTAGCACCCAGCGAGTACAGCTGGCAGCAAATCTGCCGACCAGATGTTTTCGCCCGAGGGCGGGGCGCGGCGAGCCCCCAGCGGGCACTCCGACCGTGACGGGGGTGATTCGCTTGCATTCCGTGCGCACGAAAATAAGCGGGGGCAGATAATGAACTCACTACCACTCCGCGCCAGCGGGCGAGAGGTCCCGTGGCATTTTCCAGAAAAAGGGAAATGCTGCAAAAACTACATCGTGTACATGCACAATAAGACGACGCATCTGCCCGTCTGCAAATCCGTGCGATAAGCTGAAGATTCTTTCAGAGCTGCAATCGCTCCGAAAAGCCACTCACTTCCCTTTTGTAGCTTTCCGAACAGAGCATGCTGCTTGTGCTCGTGATACGAATTCGAAGTATGAGCCGGACGCTTTCGTGACGGCGAAAATCCGGTGGGTTCGTGAACCGGCCACAGCTGTTTTCGATGCGACTCGCTTCGGGCCGCGTAGTCACGACTGCTTGCTGTTCGCCGTGCGGGAGATTCTCTTTCCCGGGCCAGAGTCGACCGCTCCTGCGAGCTGACGCGCCGTCGGAGTGCCGAACCTACTTCGGCGTCAATCAGATTTCCCCGCAATGTTGAGCTCCCTTGTCTACGGTCGGATGTTCGTGGTCTCGGCGATGGTTCTTCCTCTTCCCGCAGCGTGTCCGTCTTCGAACAAGCTTTAGTGGTGGAAGCCTCGGGTTCGTATTTGTGGTCTGACGGCACCACCGACGGACTGACCTGAGTCCCATCGCGTCCGTCGTAAAAGAGAAGGCTTTTCCGGAATCCGGTAAAGAGCGGCGGGACGACCAGCTCGATCTCCGATTTTCGGTCCCAGTGGTGCTCATACGAGAACTCGCAAGCGGTGCGCTCGTCCCAAAACGACAGCCGTAGGACGACGACAAGATCTATCCCGTGTGGAAACTACGTCCCCACCCCCGAGTCAAGTTGGAAAGTCCTCTGCGTCGAAAATCCAAAAGTTTTGGGATTCACGCATGACAAGTTTCTCTCTGTATCTATTGTAGCGCAGGTCAATTGGGCACCCGCATCAACAATCCATCCCCTTATCCAGAATGACAAATGCCAAAGCACGAGGATAGAAAACGGCTGTTATGGGGATGCGCATTACAAGCATTCCTTTTGTTCCTGTAATTGCAAACCTGCATGACAGCACCGGGGTGGGGACGTTTTTGCTCAGGATAAGATCCGCACTGTCTTCAGCTCCATGCAGCGTCGTGAATTCCATTTCCCAAGCATAGTGGCGTGGTGGCGAAAGCGAATGCACGAGTAGAATACTAATAAACGTAGCCCAAGCTGCTTTTTGGACAGCTGCAGCACGCGTCTGGAACTGCAACTAGTTTTCAGGCGAGGCAGTGATGAGCTTTGGGATTTGGTCGGGTGCAAGTCATTTTGTTTCACACGTTCCCCTCCAAGACTATCCCCCGCGCCGCCCCAGGTTCCATGCGGGGGGAGTGGTGAGGACCAGGAGAGCCAATTGCAATCCTTACTTCTAGAAGTAATCCAAGTACGTTTACAAACGATCAGAAACTGAGAGATTTTCTCCAGCTGTGGGATAAATCCGAGAGAAAACAAACCAGATAACTGAATGATTACTGCATCTCAAGAGTGGAAAAAGTCAAAGTGGAAGTTAGTTTCCTTTCAAGACAAAGTAAAAGCATTTGCACTGGCGAGCATTTGCCGGAAAAGAAGCAAAAGTTGGAAATGACATCATGAGTGTCCACCACAAAACAATAAATTAGTGGAATGTTATCCATCGGACAAATTATTCTCCCTTGGCGCAGCTTGAAAGCAAACAACATCTAACAAACCCGTCGCCAGACGTGGACCTTCTTTCTGTCGGCGGGGCAACAAGGCACCAAGGCGCACCAAGCCCATCATCTTTCTTCCAAGATCCATAACACACAGATCCATGCTGATACCTCTGTGATGGAAAAAAGGACTGGCTCTCCAGAGCTACAATAACGCGCCAGAAAATAAAACGCACTCCTCTACCATATCTGTCTAAAGAGTGATCCTTTTGTTGTTTCAGTGAGCATGCCCTGCAGCAGCTCGACTCCAATGCAGGTGGCGTCGTCAGCAATCGCATCCAGTCCCGCATCTGTCCCACCGCCGGGGCCGCCTGTTGCGGTCAAAAGTCGCATGGAACTCCATAGCACTCGGCACGAAAGACGTGGCAAAACAAGCACTGCCCTCTGGCGCGATCTTTAAAACACTACACCCGTAGTCTAGTAAACGTAAACCAAAAAGCAACTCAATACTACTGCCATCGTTGCCCCCGTCTCCGGCTGTGCCGGGATCTTGCCAGTTGGCCTCTTGTCGGCAGTGGGGACACATGGATATTTTGTGCGACACGTTTTCTATGGCCGCCGTGGTCTGCTCGTGATTATTCAGGATCGCAGAAGTGGTCAAGGTGTCTTGCCAGTACCGAGCCCACAGTGATCGTAAAACACCAGCGTCGCGCCGGCTTTTAAAGTAAGTGATCGGAATGGCATAGTACTCATCGGCGTGCACGCCAAAGTCCTGCACTTTGTCAACCGGTAGATTGGTTCGCACCACCGGTGGTCCACCACCGACGGTCCGGCTTTTGCCATGACCCGCGGCCGGGCCACGCCCGTCGTTGGAAATCGGTGGCAGCGTACGGAACGCACCGATGTCAACCTTGCCTGCGGTGCACGTGCGAAACGGGTCGATGACAACGGCGAGAAATGGCTCCTGGTGGGCTTGGTAAAGCCGCTGCGTGCTCACGTCGATTCCGGACAGCCAAGGGCGGTAGCCTGGATGGCTATGATACCAACCCATTATGGTCTCTTTCTTCCCGACTTGCTCTCCCAGCTCCTTGAACGTGCACATAAACTCGTTTGCCGCTGCAGATAAGTTTCAAGTTTTATTTGGGCTACTACTATACTTAAAACAAAAAGAGGAGAAGAATCCTTCTCACCTGCTAAGCTAAATGCTGCATAGAGCTGTCTTACAACATCAAAACCGGCGAAGCAAAGGCCTGCGGCCCCTCTGCCCATCATCCCGTCACTGCGAAGGCTGCCGCACACCGCTTGGCCCTCTGGTTTTACGATGGGCCGCATTAATTCACCGCGGTCCTTCTCGTCAGCACGCGCGAACCGCCCCCGTCTCGCACTACCAATAGATACACCCAAGGGCGGGCGGACTGGCGAGAGCTAGCTACGTCGCGACACAGGCAAACTTTCAGGGATCTCTGGCCGTCTTGTGAGCCGCCCAAACCGAGCACTTCTCTTACGATAAATATCGCAATTTCTGAACCTCCGAGAGATCGCAAAAATACTTCGGCAGGCTAAGAGGATTACTCTTTTGTTTCATCTCGAGGGCGCGGGCCCCCGGAAAATTCCGAGCGCCACTTTTGAACGACAATTTTTTGCGCAGGGTCAGCATTTCACTTTCCCATTCCACGCGGCCGACGGGCCGCAGAGAGCTTTTGCTTTGGGAAAATCAAGCTGCGCGAAGGTCTGCGATTGTTTCGTTTTTTTCTTTCAGTTCCTAAGCAGCCGGGGCTCGCCGCGATCGCAGACTCCGCGCCTTTGGCCGTAGCCCAAAACACCGCCTCCCTTTTTCAGAATCTAAGCGGGCGGAGCCGCAAAAGTGCGGCTTTTTACCCTCTTGCCGCTTCAATTTTGCGGCTTTTGCTACTTCTGATGAAAGTCGCGCAATTCTTCTGGGATCATCTTTCTGGAGCCCACGCACACTCAGCGGCCGGTTGCGCGCCACCAAGTTGCTCCGATATGCTACGAACTGTAGAGCTTGCGCGATCCGCTTCCGATGAGTGAGTATCTCGCACGAGCGCTTGCGAGAAGTGCTTTCGTTTACCAGATACGAACAGAATTCCGGTTCATTTTATTGCTCTTACCTGCGCCCGCGTTTACACGAGTCTCGGTTCCTTCCACAGGCAACGGGAACGCGTCTAGAACGATGAACTTTCCGCTAGCCGTGGCCTTGCCTTGCATCAGTCCCATAATTTCGAGGGAGCCTCCGCTCCGCGCGTGTAGCACCATCTTTAGTAGAGCGATCGCAGATATGTGCACTTTCTTGAAGAAGTGCGGGTCTCTTTTCCAGGGCGCGTCGTCGTACAAACGGTCTGACTCCGCCTCGTTAAACTCCCATTCCTGTTCGACCATGGCATTCTCAATTTCAAATGTGACGCGCGCCATTTCCTGCTGCGAGGGAAAGGCAGTAGAAGACGACATCTCCGTTGATCCGCTGACCACCGTACTGTCAGGGATGGCACTGATGGCCTTTGGTTTCGTTTTCGTTATCCTACCACATGTGAACTAAGCACCAAGTCCAGAACTAAAAACACTTAGAAAACGTCCACAAGTGGGTGGGCCTTGAAAAGGGCTAGCTTTGTCGCTTAACTTCAGAGCAGATCCTCTTTCGAATGTGTGTCGTTTCGAGACCTGCGTGATCCCGAGTCTGGAACGAAAAAAGCCAATGAAGAGAGAGCATCTTTGACAACACATAAAATTCAGATTGCTCAAAGGAGAGCCGGAACCTGTGTCTTTTTGAATTATGTGTTGTGGTTCATGAATTTCTCTAAAGTTGTAGTTCTAGTTTCTCGGTGATCAACGTAACAAAATAAACACACAATCTTCGGGCGTCGAGCACTAAAATGATCTTGCGAGTTGATCGGTGTGATCTGGCAGGAATCGGCCGCAAAACCACACGACTCGTCCAGGAGGTACAAGGAAAATCATACGGCACCAGGAGGCATGTCCGCACATCAATGCCCCGTGAACGCCTGACATCTCCAGATGTGTTTGCTCTGTTCACTCCGCTGGCTAAGGCTCAGCCTCGTCTTCTTCTTAATTTTTCGAAGCCTTTTGATACTGATCTGTATTCCCAAACTAACAACAATCGCAGTAGGTTGTGAGTAGAAAATATTCTGTAGTATCTAGCACAGGAGGCGTCGCCTCTACTACCTTGCTATCATTGTTGGAATGGAGTGGTCATTTTTCTGTTCTTCCAAGGTGCGCACCAAGCAGCTCCATCCTGAGCATGTTGCTCAGCTTATACAAAAGAAAAAGAAAAGACACTCGCAAAAACGGTCACACACTAGCGGGACGTCGCCAAACCGGAGTAGCGCCTTGCTCTTCGGAATCTCAGAAACGGAATGAGACCAACATTCGTAGACGATTGTCGGACTTAGTGTCCGCGCACCGCACTTTTCAGCCTGGAGGCACGACATTAGCCATCCTGCACGGCTTGGGGTGCCAGTGTTCGAATGGGCTCGGCGGGTGTAGTTGCCAACAGTACGCCGGACAACGACGCCAACGTCGCTAGGATGCTGCTGCTAATCGGAATTTTCTCTGTGGCCTCGACCCAGGCCGTATTTACCCGGCGGGGACTCTTCGTTCTTGGCCCGCATTCCAGATTTCGGAGATTAGCGTCGTTGGGGCGCCTGCCGTCTCTTTCGCAGCCATTTTGAAAAGCTAAGCACCCACGCGTTCCCATGATGCGCCACGGAGTGCGCTTTTCCGGATGCGCTTGCCTTCCTCTTGGATCGATATTGATCCGCTGCTGTTACACACGCTTGTGGTTGCAACTTTTTCTCTACCTCTCAGTGACTCGTCTTCCAAGTTGGTACGGTGGCTGCGCTCTAAGTAGACCCTGCCAGACCACCCGACCGTTGTCTCCTTGTTACTTACTCCCGGGACGCATGCCGGAGGCCCGCGCGTCGGTTTGCAGGAGCGTCCACGTTTCGCAGCGCCACGTGGACACGCTTCACACACATGCACGGGGGAACCTGCGCACTTCACCTCCAGAGACCGTGCTTCGATCATGCCTCGCGGCAAGTCGAAGACCTGTGCATATTTCATTAGATTTTATTGATCCCTAACTGGTGCGTCTCCTCTAGAGACTTCACGGGCGGCGCTTGGAGCCCGACAGTCCCGCGCTGAAAAAAGGAAGAGGTGGCTTAGGTCCCAGGTGGCGTAAGTCCCAGAGGGGGAGAACCGGAAGCAGCGCAACGGGGCGCGAATCCTGCATGATCAAGAAAAAAAAACCGCCTGGTTCTTTTGTTCGCTTACATCGAAGGCAGGCCCAACATCATCTTCACCGGCATTTTGTACGCTCGTTGTTCCGCCAGTGCTGCGCACACGCGCTTCTATGTGACCGATATCGCTGGGTCGCCGCGGGTCGCCGAATCACTCTCCTGCTCGGCATCTTCTTCTCTGAACGCGTAGCGGCCGCTTTGGTTACAAACCTTCAGTTTCTTCGGTAGACTCTGCAACCGGCGCGAACGCAGGAAGTGGCGAATCCGCACTGGAGATGGTGGCCCCTCCGGCCCATAAAAGAAAGAAAACTCGGCGCCGGACGCAACAGCCGCTTCGTCTGTCCTCGTCTCTCCAAGCTGGTCACGATGCTCAGCGTTCCCGGAGAGCAGTTGCTCTCGAAAACGGTCGTTCATCTGGACTGTCTCCTTATTCTCGACCCAGCCTCCGGCTTCAAAGTGAAATGCCAGCAATGTACTTTCGCCATCTGGCGCTTCCTCGTCGTAATGAAACGCGTGTCCCCACAGGGTGCGAGGGTCCAGCGGAGCCCACCGTGGGATGACCGCACTCCCGTCCTCTGCGACATCTTGCGCAATCTTTTCCTCCATGACTTGTAGACGCTGTTCCGCACCATACATCACCTTGAAAACCCGGGGCCAGGGGATATGATGTCATCGATCCGTAAGAGCATGCATACTTACTTGCGTTCGCAGCTAGAACTGGGGCAAATCATGCTATGCTCCTACACAAACAAAGTTTTGCATTGCTAGAGCTGC
The DNA here is from genome assembly GCA_905178155.1 of Amoebophrya sp. A120. Lineage (NCBI taxonomy): Eukaryota > Dinophyceae > Syndiniales > Amoebophryaceae > Amoebophrya > Amoebophrya sp. A120. Next base: position 9,337,982 of record CAJINV010000003.1, read on the forward strand.
TATCTGAGATTGAGTATGCTCATGGTCATACACATGCTCACCTTCCCAGGCCACATCAATCACCTCGCGACGTGACAAATGATGATTTGAATCTGTTCGCGACGTGGCAAATATATGCCAGTAATATATACTCCCTGTCCCTGAGGTGAAAAAAATTGTAGTTTCAGAGTGGATATTGCTTTCACTTTTCCTTTCTGTCAGGGCATCGTCGTTGAAGTAGCGGTAGAACTGGAATAGTTTCTTTTTCCCCACGTACGGCAAGGTCCACCTTTCTGCCCGACGCTGATAAGCCAGGTTGTCTCCGAGCATGGCGCTCATCAGCTTTTGGTGGCAGCCCTCGGGATGGCGGTAGACGTACGCTGCAAACTTGAGGAACCAGCGCTTCATCATGTATCAAAGGAAACAGCTGTCTCCTCACAAATGCACCCGGTTTTTATCACAATGCGTTTTTACTGCAACCTTGCACCTAAGCTAGGGTGAACCTGAGCCGGTCTTGCGGAACCAGGCCAGTTTCTCGATTAGGGAAGACAATTCCACGGCGTGTGGTGCCAGCATGCAAAACCTTGCTCAAACCCAAGACCCTGCTCGTGGGTAACTTGTACCGGTGCGGCCGCAATGAGCGACGTGTGCTATTACAAAGGAACGCTTGCAATGTTGAAACCGGGCGTGGAGAAACGCGCGCTCGTCGTCTGCATATCACGAGGGTGGGACGCATCCACCAGAATCCATTGTTGATACAGTCGTCCAGGATGCTTCCGCCCACCAACAAATCCACACCCAGAGCGTCCGCCTTCGCCCGCAGCGCAGCGGCGGGCGGGCGCAGCAGGTAGGTGTCAAAGTCCACGTACGCCACGTGAAAGTTGTGATGCAGGAGCGGAAGTCCCAACCAGAACTGCGAGCCATGCCACTGGCTCAGACCGCGTCTGTATCCTGTGGAAAAGAGCCCCTGCGGGCGACAGTTAACCCGGAAACCGCCCGGGAGCTTGGCACTACTTATTTCACAATCACAACTCACGCGGTCCTGATATCATCAATAGACTGACTCTGACATAAACATGATCATGCAAAAATAATAGACAATAGACACCATGCAAAAATAATAAAGGGCCTTGCGCTCTTCGGGTTGACGAGCGGGGGAAGGCTCTTTTCCGCCTGGTAAAACGCACCGGCGACGCTGTACTAGCTCATCGTACCCTTGCAGGCGTCCTGCACTCGTCGTCGCGGCGGAGGTCTCGCTTTCATCTGCTGTCCAACCAACGGGAGCGAAGATTTCGTCGAGAAAGACCGCAAGCCGATTTATTTTGCGGTCCCATCGTTCTTCCTCCGGGTTGGCAGCTGGTGCCAGTCCGTTGCGGCGCGCCGAAAGTGGCCGCTTGGCGAGCGCGCGCTGGAGCTCCTCTTGTTCGAACTCCATGGCGTCGCGCAAATTCGAGAACCAAGCCCAAAAAGCCATCTGCGTGTGGGTTTCAGACGACGAAGTCGCCGACTCGCTTGTGCTCTTGTTCTGCGGAAGCTGCCGAAAAATTTCCGCGAAGCGTTGCAGCACCGCGGAGCGGTGGGCCTGAGTATCGTAGGGTGGTTCTTCAAGCGCGCTTGTTGCGGGTGGTTCCTCTCCTCGCTGGTCAGGCAAACCGGTGCTGCCAGCGGAAGCAGGAGCCAAATCGTCGACGTAGTCCTGCTCCTCGAACGTCTCCCCATTTTCACGCGCATCGTGGTACGCGTCTAGCGCTCCGATTAGGCTGCGGAACTTCGTAACTGCCGCGTCGCCAGCAAAGCTGTTACAGGCCGTGCTCTGCAGGCATGTGTAATACCGCATATAGCCGCCGAAGCAGGAAGGCGTGACGTCGCTGGTGTTTTCTTGCCTCCGGCCGACGAGCCGACGAGCGACCTGACTAGGCAAAGCAGCCAGAAGACGGCCGCAAAGCCATCGGCTCTGGCGTTCTTTTCCTGTCTCGTCTGGCTCTGGCGCAGCGACCAAAAACGCAGCAATTATAGGGTGACCCCCATTCAACGTTCGGGGGCGGCCGCCGGCGCTTGTGGCTCTTGTACTGCGGCCATTCCCCGGCTTCCCGACCGAAGCAATGGGCCGAGATCCATTGGCCTTCGGTGCGGCCGCGGAGCGGCGGCAAGCCCGGGGCTTCGGCGGTTTCACGCGCCCTGTTCTTTTCGCGTTCTACTTTTAATGCAGATGTGCCACGTATTTCAATTTCTATGCGAAGCTGCCCCGGACCGGAAGTGGCTCAAAGGCAACCGCCTTCGAAGTTGGCGGTCGCTTCTTATCCCCAAAAAAGCTGCTTCCCTGTTTTTGTCTGGCACTTAGTGCCCCTATTTTTGGGCGCCCGGAATCGGGGCAGGTGCCTCAGAAGGGCGGCAGTTTTGTCAGCTCGCCTGTGTCGTTTTTGTCGCTTGCTTTCGATAAAACTCGTTCGGGATTCGTTGGCGGCAAAGCTGAACAGGCTTGAGTGCTTGTTTTTTTCAGAGGAGTAAAGAAGCCCCGGCCGGTTAGAAATTGCCAATCGTTTTTGGCGGTTTCTGACAAGAAAACTCCCGCGCTAGAACATTCACGCCCTCACTTCCTGTCCATACGAGCGTTTGTCGTGTGTGAAAACCAGGCACTATGCACGCGTCAGGTGTGGTCGTGTACAGACTGTCAAAGCGAAAAAACCCAATAAAATTTCTACTTACGATACAAACACGTGGAAAATCATTTTTGCAAATACTTGCTCAGATGAAAAACTATTTTCTTTGACGAGTCTGTTCTTCAACGGCTAGAACCTGCATAAGTATTCCGCCGTGCTGCCTGGGACGTCCCGAACCAGCTGTTTCAATCGCCGATTAGTATTGCACGGAAACAGCTGCACAGAAGTGGCCCCTGCCTTGATACTAGGGATACTAGCACTCATCGATGTCTTCTACAGAAAACGTTTTCTAGGTCAATGCAGATTATCTACCAAGAAGTGAACATGCTCTCCTCCTATCGATGTCACACAGGAAACATGCTGCAGCGTTTGCTTTGTGCGATACCACGTGGCCTCCATGTACTGGGTGTATTTTCCCCACACATTGGACAAGAAAACAGTGTCCACCCCTCCCGCCAGTGCCCGAACGTCCACGTAACGCGAGAGCGCCTTGGTAACGAAGGGTCGGGGAGCCGGGGCGCGCTCACCCACCTTTATGTTCGTGGCCGCAGGACCCACCGACGACGCTTGTTGTTCCGACGACGCATCCTGCCGCCCGCCTTGCTCGTGGCCGGAACTGGTCCGACCTTTTGGCAACGGAGAATCAGGGCGCGTGGCTTCTTCATCTTCCGCAGGCGGGCGCCAGGGTAGGAACAGACTGAGCGGGCCCTCATGCACGCTCGTTATGACCCGACTGACAGATGGCGGACTGTTCCGATGTTGATGCCCGGTTGTTACGGGAGGGTTCTCCGAGTCAAAAGTTGTCCGTGCAACGCGTTGCTCCACTACCTCAGTGGACTGCTCTTTCAGATCCTTCATTTTGAACATCAAGTCGACAGCGCCGTCTCGGGGGTTCTTTATCGCTAAATTCGAAGTCACGATGCTGTTCACCACCTTGGGAAAAAGTGTCAGCTTTTCTTCGGCGCCAGCCGACGAGGCCGTGGCTTCTTCATCGCCCCGAGTGCCGCCACTCGCGGAAGCAACCACAGCGGTCTTCAGCCACAAAATTTCCCCCACCGACGCTTCCGGGGCAAGCCAAACTTCGTCCACGGTGCTGTCGGCGGCCAGAATGAGCTGCTCCACGGTGGACCCGTTTTCGAGTCGTAAAACGCCGATGTGTGCGAAGGCGGACAATTTCAGGGTGCCGATTGTCTTCTCCGCTGCGACCAGCATGTGGCGCGCACGGGTAAAAAGCGTCACCCTGAAATACTCGACATTGCCGCTTACCCGGATTTGCTCGACCGTCGGAGGCACTTGCAGGTGTTTTTCCTCGACTAGTGCGCGCGCGTGTTTGCCTACTGCGTTAAAGTCCCCCTCTGCAAACAGTTCCCCAGCGAGGTCCTGCACACTCCCGAAACGCCGCGCAGGCTTCTGGGCCAAGTACTGCCGCGAGACTGCTGCTTCTGCGTCCGACAAAGACGACCGGCCCAAGCGATAATAAGCCTTGTCTTCGGAACGAAGCCGGCCACCCGCGAGTGCAGATGTAATTCGCGCGGTGAAGTCTTGCCGCGGAGTGTACGCGGTTCTTCGTTTTGTATCTTCAACACGGTGGTCCCCCTCGCCTCGGTGGATCCCTTCGTCCAGGACCTGCCCCATTTCCTCGCTTAGCCCCTCATCCTCCAGAGCTTTTCGCGTCTCCCACAGCAGCAAGGCGTGTAGCTGCTCAAGTGCTTCGATGCGCTCCAGCAGAAGCCGTGCACCGTCCGCCTCTTCTGGCATCGCGCATGCCGTGCCGTCGATCTCAATGAACTGCTCATGTGCTGACTTCACATCGACGAAGAAAAACCCTTCGCGGAAAACCCAGCCCGGATCGCGATCTCGATGCTCGGCTTCCGTGCCCCCGTGCAGGTACGCCGGCGCGGCGGGCAACTTCGCGCGAAGTATACGGTCGCTCTCGCTGGCCGCGAAGTGGTCGCGGTAAGTGTACTTCGAGTCCTCGAAAATCGCTTGCGCCAAGGTCTGGCTTGAGGATCGGCGCAGCAGCCCCGAGGCCACGTTGGCCAGCAAGACCGGCTGCCCCTGCAGTGAGGGCGCACGTGCGCCGCGCTCCGGTTCCTCCCTTGCTTCCAGCCCCTTCGTCCCCATTTGCTCCGGGTGTTCTGCATTCGCCAGGTCGGACTGCACCTCCGCCGCGGGGCGGAGCAACCAACGGGGGTTGCCAACCACCGCTACGTCTGATGAAGACGGCACCCGGACGGCCTCATCCCAGACACAGGCGCGCGAGGCCAGTTCTCGGCTGCGAATCCACGCCAGACGATCAAGCACCATCTCCAATAGCACACGCAGTTTCATCAGCCTCTGCCGGCCTTGCGGTGACGCTGCGAGAATGGCCGCGTCTTGAATAATGCCTGCGCTGGGCCCCGCGCTCTCCATGACGCGCTCCACGTGCAAAGTCAGTTCGCGCACGTTCCGCAGCGGTGCCGAGCTGAAAGGCGCTGCTCCGCTAGAGAGTCCCTGAAAGACGACACGCACAGCCCTGCCACTGCTGCGCAAGCCCAACTCGCGTTTCTTTAGGTGTTCAAAAAGTCGTGGGCGCGGGGTTGCGCCGTCGCTGGTCTCCCCGCTGGTGGTCTCCTGCGTCGCCACGTGGGGGCGACGGACGACGTCCGAGGCTTTCAATTCGTCGGCATACACCCACTCCGTTTCGTACTCGGAGTCAGGAGCGTTTGACCCGACATCCTTCCGATGGCTGTCCAGCACCTGCGCGACGTAGCCACCCCAGTCTTTGTTGCGGATCGCGCCCCAGGTCGCGGCCTCAGCGTCCTGGTGCTCTTCAGCGTTTGCAACCCGGCGGTACCGCCGATTCCAATCATCTACTCCTTCTGCTGACGCATCGTTTATTTCATCTTGTTCTTCAGTCGCAAGGTTCGGCACCCCCTCCTTCCATGCTTGAAACAAGCGCAGCCGCGAGTCGCGATCGCGCTGCAGTGCGTGCAGAGTGGAAGAGCCCCCGGCACGGACGGAAAGTTCCTCTTCGAAGTCGTACCGGTAGTCGTGTCCCCGGTGGGTGCCGGCACCGAGCAGCCACATCCAACCGACCACGGGCCACGAAGAGGCCAGCACGCAGTCCAGGTCGCAGAACCAAACGGGTGTCTTGTACCTCCCAATGCCGTGCGACTGCATCATGTCTGATGCCACGCGGTCGCGAAATTGGGACACGTGCGAATAACCAAACGTCTTCAGCTCCTCGGGCATTGGGGTGGTTGCCTCTGCGAGCTGCGCGAGCCGACGCGGCCCGTCGTGAAGTAGACTGAGAAACACCGCTCGCATGATCTTCCAGTCCCCCTCTCCGGACTCCGGTTCCCCTTTGAAGCTGATCAGGAGTCGGTACAGAATGTAGAGCCAATACCCCGTTGGACAAACGTGCTGCAGCTTGTGAAAGTAGGTGTCCGCAATGGGTGTCTCCAAGTAAAACTCAAAGAGCGCGGGCGCGAACCCTTCGGCCCAGGATTCCACGCCGGACGAAAAGACCCGTCGATGCTCTTCCCCCGCCAGAATCGAGCGAGCCAGGCGCACGGGCTCCGTTCCCACTGCGAGAAAGTCCTCCGGCGACAGAGCCTCCAATACCCCTGCGTCCAGGGCATCGAACAGAGGCCGGAACGCTTCGAACATGCCGCCCTGGACCTCAAACGTGCGTGGCTCCTGCGCAAGCGGGTCAAGCCGCGCGTCGTTCGGCGAGCCCATGCTGTTTGCCAGCGGCTCGCGTTGTTCCCGTGTGGAAAGTGCAAAATCCCACTCGCGCACGGCCGGAAGGATCGTCGAGTTACCGGTACCGCTTGAAGAAATATCGCAGCGCATCACAGAATCATGGTACAGTGTGCCATAAGGAGAGGTCAACACCTGCGAGGCTGCGCGCAACCGGTCCTCGGCAACGTTGAAAAAGAGATCACGCGCCACGGCGCGGGGGGATAGGAGAGCCCTTTCATTTGACTGCTCACCTGGGGTCGCCCAAGGCTCTTTCGCGTCCTGGCGCTGCAAGTGTTCGGTTTCCTCCAAATGGAATTTTCTCCACCCGACGTGATTTGCGTGAAGGTCGTAACTGGGAAAAACCGGCGCGAGAAGCCGATCCACAAAGGCTGTTCCGGACAAGTTCTCGTCGCGCGATATGGATGTGTCAGAGTTGAAATCGACAAAGTTTGTCATGCATGAAATGGATGCCAGCTGGAACCCAGTTTCCAAGTGGCGCAAGACAAATTTCGGTGGTCCCAAAATCCAGTCTGTCATGCTTTTTAGGCAAAGAGTGCGATTTTCTCATGCTACTTTAGCAGCTCGAGCTGTAACCCCAAACAGGCTTACAATCGGCCTCACTTCCCTGCTCTGCAACGCACGTGCCTTGGGTCATGCATTTTATGCATTGCAAATTATTTCAACTTTGACGATTTCAAACCTGACGCTTCCATACGCCACGCGCGCGACTTAGCGAGCACGAGCAAGATCGGCCACCGCGTGTACAGAAAGGGTTTGACTCGATTCTCAAGAACCTCAAAGCACTGCGCAATCAGACTTTTCCAGTCTCTACCAAGATGAAAAATCCGCCGCCGGACAATTTTCAAAAGTTTCACTTTCCGGCGCGGGTTTGCAGATTTTTAAATAACTGTTCTCCTGGAGTTGCGCGAGCCACGCCGACGTCCAGCTTTCGCAATGCGGTGCGGCTGAGAGCTTCGCCCCCCCCGCCCCTTGATCCGTTTGGAATGCCAGAATACTATAGTAAGAACGCCTTCTGATTTGATTTTGGAAACAACAGAAGCCGCAGGGAATAAATGTTTTGCTACTTCAGACTTGCTCCCCCCACTTTTATCTTTGTCAGACCCGAGAACTTCTGGCTCAACTACCGATGAACCCGGGGGAATCCACGCATGGAGGGTCTCGGCAAGAGCAGCCGAGAAGTGATAATTCTGAAATTTGTCCGGGGGCGCCTATTTCGCTTGGTAGTCTTTGCATACTTGCCACTTTTTGCCTTCTAGAACGTGCTGCTTCAGGTAAAGAGTCGCATTGGCACGTGGGTCGTTGGTACCGCCGGACGCATGGAGATCACCTGTATGGCTGTCCACCCCCGCATCGTGTTCTACTGCTTTTGCGTCTTTTTCGACCGACGGTCCAAACAAGATGTCGTCGGCCGTCCCGGTGCTGACTCCCGGTGTGTACGTACCGTACAAGACGGTGGATGAAAAAAGACTTGCGAGGCCTTGCTCGTGGAGGAACTTGCGGAAGTGCTGCTTCCGGGAAAAGTCTTCTTTGAAAGTGTGGCTACATCGTACATAGTTTACTGCTACAGAAAACAAAACCCCGAGCGGGCATTGCAATACCGCAAGAGTCAGATTCGGGTGATGGGTCGGGGCAGGAGGACGCTCGCGTCTTGGCAGCAGTTCCGCGTCCCCAACGCGGGCCCGAAGCCAATAGCTCAAGATCCGATGTTCGTCCACCGTTTCGACTTGGGCATACGCAGACTCCTCCTTGCGGACTCGGTCTTCGGTAACTGTTTCAGTGAAAAGCTCGCGATGAAACAGCGCCTGCACTTTCTTCAAGTAAGCAGCGAAGCTGACTTCGTAGGCACCGAACCGAATCGTCGGCGCTGAGTAACAGTCATAGTCCGGGAATATCCGCTCGCGTGGTCTGTGGCTCCAAGCTGCGGGTAGAGGCGTTGCCCCCCAGCTTAGTGGAGGCGGCTCGAAGTCAACCAATGAGGATTCGGCAGGGCAAAGCCACGGTGCGAGCATTGCGAGACGGATAAGCATCACGCCACGAATGGCTCGCGCAAGAGCAGGTGTGTCCGCGATGCTCATTCTTTCTGGGCACCGTGCGAGGTCCACCACTATTGAAGCAAGGGGTTGCCCACTCGTACTTCTATTTCTAGCTTTTGCGCTTCAAATAAATGGCCGCGCTCCCCCCACACGCCGCGCTCTGATTTTGTAGTGCAGAACGCGCTCACCCCTGACAGTAACTTCTTCACTAAGGTAAGGAAAACCGGGTCGACTTTCGAAAGCGCGCCGTCCTGGGAATACAGCCAAACAAGCTGCAGCGCCAAACCGCAGGACGAAGATCGTAACTGTGATTCAAGCGGTTAGACAAGGGTGCTCGAAGGGTGAAGAAGTACAAAGAACTAAAGAAAGCACTAAAGCGCCGACAGTTTTATCAATCCCGGCGCGAGTCCGATCATATTTATAGATCTCGAAATACCAGCACGCCTCTTCTGCGCGCTGAGCAGGTTCGGGTGAAACACTTCCAACGAAAAGAACGCGGAGGACGAACCCAAAAACGCACGCCAAGCAGCGCCTTACCGCGCCGCTATTCCACGGGCTGCAACTTAACCCATCACAACTGTTCGCGAAAAGAAGCTGAAGGGCCCGGGCGTAATCATAAGAGTGCGCGGGCGGCAGGAAAGAACGGAAAGCAGCGACCGCCGTAGCCACCTATCTCACTGCGGCGCCATCGATCAGGCGCCGCGTGTGACAAAGTCGCCGCGCGAGGCGTTGCGGCCTTTCCCGATGTACGGGAGCCGGCAAACTTCTGTGGGCATTTACCTACTTGACCCGCCCCGGATGGCGACTTGTAGCGCTCCGCCCGCCCGGATGGCAATTCTTTGACATTCCGCGCCCGGATGGCGGTTTTTGGCTGTAGCCGTAGCGCGGCCCGCGGGCCCGCCGAGCCCCGCGAAAGCATAGCACCCGCAGCCCGCGCAGAAGGGTGGTCGCGGTCGCCCGACCGCGAACACGCGAGGGCCGGGGGGTCCCCAAAGCCGCGCGTCGGAGCAACACCCCGCGGCCGGGCGTAGGCGATCTTGGTCACTGCACCCCGCGCCCCGCGGCGGACCGGGCGACGAGGCGCAACAAGTCCTACGAACCTAGATGCGGCAAAACCAAGGCGCCGCGCGCCTCCGCCGATAGCGAGGGGTGGGCTGGAAATCAAGCACCGACCGGCGCGCGAATGCGTTTGGAGCAGTGAGCTTTTTATGCTGCTCATCCGGATCGAGCTACGCGCCCGATCCCGGCCGGGCCCGGACGCTAGGCAGCCAGCGGCTTTGCGTCCGGCATGGTCCTGCGCATCTTGCGACTTGCATCGCGATAGTCTGTTGCGCGGCTTCTGGGCTAGGCGTCCTAGCTCTCCGGAGATCCCCCGCGCAGCCCGTGTTTCCGGGCGCGCATTAGCCCGCTGGCCGGACCCTGTTCCGGCTGTTTACTGGAGCCATCTAAGTGCGATCACCCCCCCAGAATCGATGGTGGGAGCCCGCGAAGCCCGGGCCCCGGAGTTCGTGCGGCCAGCGGCTGCGAGGGCCGGCGATGCGCGATCGCGAGGGCCTATGGGGGCCCCTTCTTGGCACATTTGAACGCGTTCTCTAACAGCGCATCTGTTGACTGATTTTCCCCAGTGGATCCTTTGGGTTTTGAGGGTTTGAAAGTTGTTAAAAATTTTCCACTATGCAATCACCTTGGAAATGTAGGGAGCGGTGTCGTTTCTGACTGCCTGTGAATGTTTATGCTTCTTTTTTTTTTACGATGGCCGCGGAGTGCAAAACTGTAACACTTCACCAAAATCCAAAAAAAACCGAAAAAAAAAATGAGACAGCAAATAGGAATCACGATACTTGCTGCGTTACTTAATAAATCCAACAAAATAGAAGCAATTCCTTGATTGCTGTTTGTGCTGGTTGTGTTTCTATTGTGAAACCTTAAATCTGTGGATTTTTTTCATTCTGGAAAGAATTTAAAAATTCTTTTCTTTTCATATAGTGTGAATCTTTCATGCTTACACATGAAAAGAAGAGAACAAATAAGCCTCACAATAGGAGTTGTAGGTAGATATTAATTGCATAACAAAAATAAAGGATGCTGTGCGGACTTTTCTAACCGCAGAAATTTCCAAAAAAATATTCAAAAAAATTTTATCTGCGTGCAATTCTGTAAGATTAAAAAATCAATGCAATAAAATGTACAAAGCTCACACAATTGCACTGGCGCGCACTTGGATACACTTAAGCGCATCCAGTTGATCACTTTTTGAGGTAATTGAAAAAGTGAAAAATTTTGAAAAATTCCTGATGTGGACATAGGACCTTTTTGATAGAATTTGGATTCCAGAGATGCACTATAATCAACCGCATGGCAGTCCTTTTGTACTTTGCCCATGTACGCCTATCATATGAGAATGCATTTCCTTGCATTTTGCAAAATTATTAAAAATTGGAAAAAGTTTTTGATTGGAAAAATCCATAAAATTTCAAGAATGGGCCGCCATGCCAAGCGTGTTTTGCAAAGGGCAAAGCTGATATGCAGTTGTGGCCAATTATTTTAATGCTGAGAGGACCGCTTTATTATTGTTTTTCAAAATGTGGGAACTTAACATATGCAGCCGGACGCAGGGAACTAGGCCAGTCCAGACCGCGCATCGCGGCAGGGTAGGAGGTATTTGCTCGGCAGGACAGTGCAAAGAACTTGCACAAATCGCCCGCGGGAAGAACTTTCCCGCAGGTCGGGATCCCCCGCCCAAGGCAGGGCTCCGAGAAAAGCCCCCGGCCGCGGGGCTGGCCGGGTGCAAGCCCGGCAAATCCTATGCCTTCGCAGGCCCAAAACGTCTGTAGGCCTTCGTGCACAGATGGCAGCTCTTTGGTCGTCGCGTGCCTGGATGGCAATACTTTTATGGTCCGCGCCTCCGGAAGGCGATTTCAGGGCGGCCAGTGCATTCTAATAGTCCGCGCTCGTGCGGCGCCTGCTGCAACCCAACTTCGGGGCCGTCGCAGTGCAGCGTGCGTATGCAACCACACGGACGGAGACGGGCAACTGGCGCCGCTGCTGTGGAAGCGCGCGCGCGTCTTTTTGCGAGGCATCCGCACCCGGGCGGCCGGCGGTCCGCCGTGCGCCCAGCGCAAGCCAGTTTCTTTAAGGGCAAGGGTGGTTGCCTCTTCCGGCGCGCGACGCGTCGGGGCCCCGCACTTCAAGTGAGCCGGCGCCTGTTTGGCCCGGTTTGTGTGCGCAAAGCAGGGGCAAAAAGTTTCCCGCGGACGGTGACCACTCACCGATAGCAAAAGCGACAATGCCGAGCGCAACAATGACGCGCCCGCAAGCCCCCGAGAGACCTCATGCTACTTCGGGGAGCCAATTTTCTTCAATTTTCCCCACGCCGAAAAAAGCTCCGGAAGCGCCACGAGCCCACTCTTGCCATGTGAAGCTAATATAGGGTTGGTGGACGATGCACTTGCCGTTGTTCCGTGCAGATTTTTGCGAGAGGCGTTGATGGAAGCTTGGAGAGACACAACCGTATACAGTGCGAGAAGTAGGCGGCTTTATTTTTTGGTCCATTCCCGATCTATCTCTATTTGTATCCACATCCTCAGCGTCGATCGGGATACGCTAGCTGATCGGTCCGTAAGCCATGTCGTTTGCAGTAGATGCTGGTCCGCAGCATTGTCTTTGAAGCGCGACGAAAATCGCGACAGTGATGGGTCAAATCGATTATGAGACGCAGAGAGCACACGCACGGCGGAAGATGCAGGCAGCTATCCATCGGAGACATGAATTGTGTTGCACAATGCGGCAGATCTGCATCTCGTTGGAAGAGGATGCTCCGCTGGAGAGGCATTGGGTGGCTGGGTACGCTGCCGAAGTCGTGCACGTTGCGCAGGAAGGGCGAAGGTCGCAAGGATCATCCGCCGCCGGAGCTTCACGACGATGCATCGGAAGAAGCCGGAATTCCGATAGGAAAGAAACGGCTTTCGCAGCAAAAGGACGCGCGGCAAAGTGCTGGTCCCATGAAGGCAGGAGACGACGAGCAACAACAAATGCCAAACGGAGAGCAATGTCCGTCCTTGCGGCAGCAAAGTTCAGTCGAGAGATGGGGCATGTATTCGGGCCGGAGGGCTGCTTCTTCAAGATCGCAGAATCCACATGCATGCACCATCGAAGACGCAGGCCTCGCGACGAAACGACCGGTCCGCCTTTTCAAAGACGTCAACCAAGGCGAGCGCTCAACTGTGGCAGAGAAAGCCGAACTAGGAAAACAGGAGACAAGTGGCAGACGAAGCGAGGTGCAACAACTACCGCGTCGAACTCAGTCTCGCGACTGGCATGCCTCCGATCGTTTGACACCAATAACGTGGCGGAAGATGAGATCAAATCTGTCTGCAGTATCATTTGGGCAGAAACGCTCCGCCGTTCCGAAAAATCACGAGTCTGTGCTCGCATCATCAAGTCACATATGAAAAAGAAAATCATGCTCATGCAGCAAAGGCAGATTATGCATGCATAGAAGCCTTTACCTTTAAAGGCTGCTGGTGACCGTTCAGGGGAAACACACACTGCGACTGCGTAGGTCAACGCGAAGGAAGGGTGCGTAAGCTAAGCCTTTTTCGGCATTGCGAATTTGCGATGCAAGTCACCACCTCGCAGGACTCTTTCCTTTACGAGAACTGGGCCTGGCTTGTAAAAGCGACGTGGTTCTTCGGCGGAGATTCTTTTCAAAATGATGCTGAATTTTGCGGCTTTTCGCAAAGATTGTGTATCGTGTGCAGCTTCTCGTCCGCTCGGTGGCGATGAATCTTGTCATCTTGGCACAACTATGCGGACTCCGCCTGCGACGTTCCGCGTTGGTTTCTTCGCACGACGTTCACGAAAAGATTTTCGACAAGCCGCTGCACCGGCTCGGGCGGTCTTCATGCGGAGGTAGTGCACCGCGATCTGGAAAATTTTGCTCTCCGCCGTTTTTGCGTTGTCGCCGCCGCATTGGCGGTGCCGCGATTACAAGCAGACGGACTTCTTCTACTCCTCGGGGGAAGCCGGACCATATCTCAAATCATGGTTCGGTAGAAAATGTTGAACACTGCTACTTTGGGCGTCTTGAAGCACTAAGCTACTGGATTCTTTCTTGCTGGGGGATGCTGCAGTGGCTTTCATGGACCAAGCAAAGAAGGCATCGGACACAAGGGGCGATCTGGCCGACGAACGACGCTCCGTCAAGCTCTTGGTGGAAAAGCATCGGCAGGTTACGTGGCGCACGAAATTTGGCATTGCTATTCCTAAGCAGCCTGTGGATCTTGTTCTCCTCAAAACCCACAACGTTGCTGCGGAGTGTCGCGGTGGGATTTATACCTGGCGTCGGTGCCGCGAGCACCGTGACGCTGAGTACCATAGACTGTTTCGAAGGCTTTATCGAGCACATCCAGCTGGACGGCGCGCCTTCACTACCGGTGCGTGCAAAAATTCGCGCGCAGTTCGGTATCGTGGCACCTAGTCCGACGACCGTCCGAGACCAATCGGTTGCTATCAAGCATTTGCGTTTCGAAGACGACGATGGAGATGACCGTCGCGGGATAGAGTTCGAAGGGCCGCGAGAGATGGTGAACCAGGTGCTGCGAAACCTCACGTACGAGAGGTGCGGCGGAGCTCTTTTCAGTGGGTATGATGCGGTGCTGGTCGAGTTTGGGGAAGGCCAGAGTTTGACCCAGCGCTTTGCTGTTTCCGTCGGACTTGGGCGCGACCAGGAACGGTGGCAGACTCTGGTTCCTCTGGAAGACATGTCGCCGAAAGTGGGTCCATGGACAGGCGGGACCAATATTACGCTACACATCAACACGACCCAATGGGACAACAATTGGAAGCTGTTCTGCATTTTCGGAGACCTTCGGCACCACGACTTGAGCACGCCCGCGCAGATCACCGGGCCATCGACGGTGAATTGTGTGTCCTCGCTGATACCTTCCGTCTTCCGGAGCCGCAGCACGGAGTCGCAGTTTTTGCCCACGCTCATGGTGAGTTTGCGCTACTACCTGTTTCCCTACGAACCTTTCCAGACCAACCCGCAGCCCTTCACGCTGCACCCCCCGCTATCCTTTCCGCACGTTTACCCGCAGATAGGGTACCAGTACCAGGACAGCTACGTGTTCGCAAAGCTACGACCCGGGGCCGGGGCGGACGAGTACGAGGAGGACTGGAGCCATGTCCGAGACACACCGAACTCCGGGCTAGCCGCCAGTGCCCAGCGGGGTGAGGATGCCCTCACGTACCTGCCTTTCCCGCAGAACGCGCACTGCCAGTGGCGCGAGACATATGGAGACTCACGGTTTCTCATCACGCAGGAGGCGGTGCACGGGAACGCGACTACGGTCATCTGCCAGACCCCCGGGTTTACTAACTCGACCACTCAGCAACTGCTGCCATTCGTACCGTATACCCTCGGCGTGGCACTTTCTGAGGGCGGGCCCTTTGTGCGCGTCTTGGAGAACTTTCACGTGCTACCGTACCTGCCCGAGATAGAGATGATTCACCCGCCGCTGGTCACACTGAGCGGAACCGCGGGCTCCACCGTCCTCAAAGTGTCTCTGTTCGAGGACAACCTCTACAAACAGTGGTTCTCTAGTGGCCTGCCGCAGGGCCCCGTGTATGGCGAGAACGCGCAGCGGGCCGACGTGCTTGCACTGGGCGTTTCGGGCGACCAGCTGTGGTGCCGCCTGCGGCTGAACGAGGCCGGGATGGATAGCGGCGAGGCCGTCCTGATGCCAGCGAGTGTCGTGGTGGAAACGGAGTTTCACGAGATCCTGCAGGGGGGCGCCGGGCCGGCGTTCGCGCGCTCCGATGCGGCGGAGCGGTACAAGCTCCTGTGCCTCCTACCACATGCGGAAGTCAATTTGCTGGCGTCTCGCAAAAACCAGGCGATGAGCACCGCGGCGGAACTGCTCTATCGCAATCGACAGACGCTGCAAGTGTCAGTAGATGGAGGGCAGCACTGGACCAATTTTACAAATCGCAACGCGACCGTCAGTTTGCTGGACAGCGCTGACATTCTATCACGGGGAGACGCTCGCCCGCTCTCATTCGGGGACTAGGTATTACTGGTCGACGCACTCTGCCATTAACTCACTCCAGCACATTGCAACACATCAGAGCGACTAGGCAGGCTTCCCGCCGCGCCACTCCGCACAATCGCACGGCAAGACGGCGCCGCCGCCGGCGCACGTCCGGCCCTAGCCTCTAGAAGTGTGGCTTTAACCCGCAGCGTTGCAGCCCTATCATCGAGCGGGCCAGACCTAGCTTCAAGCGGCTCCACCCTAGTCTCTAGCAGCCCCGCCCGTGGCTGCAGCTAGCGGCCTGGCGCAAGCCCTTGCCGCCCCTCCTTCCACCTCCTAGGGACGCCACCAGCGGCACCACCGCAGCCTACCCTACCGCAGCCCCGCCCTCGCTCCTAGCGTTCCTGCCGTAGCCTCGGGCGGTCTAGCTTTAGCCACTAGCGAACAAGCCCCAGCACCCCCTACCGGGGAAGCCTTGGCCCTCTGGCGCCGCCCCCCTCGCCCTCGCCCCGTGCGGTTGTGCCCCAACCCCTTGCGACCCCGGGTGGCCATGCTCTTCCGAAGCCCCTGGCGCCCTGGCCGCCCCTCGGCTCAAGCGGCCCGGCTCCTGCCCCGGGCGGCCTCGCCCAAGCGAGCAGCGGTCCGGCCACGACCTCTATAGGCCGCGCCTGCCGCAGGCTCTTCCTCCCGGCCTGTCTGCCTACCGCCCGGCTTGACCCTCGGCCGCCAGACTCCTCTCGGCACGGCGAAAGGGGTCGAACTGTTGCGCAGCCTGCTCTTTAAGGTTTGCAGATGCGAGGGAGTGTTGTTTGCAGATGCGAGGAAGTGTCCTCCTTTTTGATGCGGGTGTTTTTCCATTCTATACCCGCAGATGACGCACCTGGAGCCGCGTATGCGCGTGCAATCCCAGGAGTATGATGCCGTTTACTTGGAGAACGGGTCGAAGGACTACTACCGTCAGAATTACCGCTATTACTCGGCGACTCGGCAAGCCTCATCGAAGTGGCTGCAGGAACCGGATCTGAGCGACCCTCTTTTCATCAAGGGCTACGGGTTCGAAAAGCTGAAAGATGCGCTTGCTGAGCGCGACTTCAACCGGGTTGGGCGGTTTCACAACGGACTGAATTGTCGGTACAGTCCCGCCGCCCGACGCGATGACCTTTTGTGCGTCTCGGAGGCGACCATCTATGAGAAGCAAAATCGCAAGAACCCGCCCCAAACCACGCATGATGGCCGATGTTTTGTTGTGCTCTGCGCCTCCCGCCAGTTTTGACATAGGTATACTGAGAGATGAAAATGGACGCACTCCGAAGCTGTGTGTCGCCACCCGTGGCAGATACTTATAGAGACCGGTAGGGGACGGGTTCAACGTCGCAAAATAGCGGCGCCCGATCCTCTAGCGCGGAGAGGTTCTGGCGGAACCAGACCGATTTGCATTTGTTTTTGCATCAACGCACATCTATCAAAAGAAGCAACCAAACATGTTGTTTTTGAAACTCAAGGTTGCTTTGAAGCCTTAAGTAAAAGTTTTTCTTGCTTCGTTCGGTCTGATGCATCGGGGGAGATTTTCCATACGATGCCATCGTCGACGATACCACCATTCGGTGCAAGAATGCTCCTTCGATCGATTGCTTGCGCGCCCTGGACGCGAATAGTTATGTGCTGGACTATCTTGAGGTTCGAATCCAGGAGACCGCCTTGCTGCCGCTCGCGTCCACATGTGGCAACTACCAGTGGAGCTACCTGCGGGAGAACGCAGTTCTGGGCAAAGAGGCGCAAGCTGCGGCATCGCGGGGGGAAGACTATCTGGCGTGAAGAAAATGTCCCCACCTAGTCACACATATCGTGGATTTGAAGCAACTGTGGTGCGCCTTGGCATGACAAGCGTTGGATATTCGTGCTTGAGAACTTGTCGGTAGAATCAAGAGGTGCCACGGAATGTGGGGTTACTCACTGGGTGCGCACACGGCACACTCGGAATCGTTGGGCGCCACTTTTCATAGTCATTTTGATGCCAATTGTATAACGATTGGACCTCAGACCTCAGAAGCTCTCAGAAGCTGAAGCCAATGCAAGCGGCCTACAAGGGGCGAAAAAGTTGTCGCGCTTACCCCGCCATGTTGCCGCGAAAAGTGGTTCGCATAGAGATTTATACCACGGAATAACAGTAAGACATGTCGAGCCCTGGGCCAGCGAACAGCTGGAAACGCTACGCTGATCGGACTGATCGTTTCAGCTAGAAAAGAAAATTAGCTGCTGCAACAGATGGCCCGTGGTCGGCTGGAGCCGTCGCACATGCCGAATTGGTGTCGCCCGTCGCGGGCGGGACTGCTCGCTGTGCGTGCCACGGCCGCGCGGTAAGCTTGCGCAGAGTGTGATACCGTGCGCACATACTGCACAAAACTGACGTGAAGCATCTGAACAACCCCCGGACGCAAGAGGCGCGCACAGCGGAGGCGGGCCCGAGTGGTGATGAACCAGAAGGCGTAACCAGTAGGCCCGCCTCCGCTGCGCGTCCAGAGTCGCTGCGGTCCAGTACGAAGTACGTCAACTTCGGAGCGCGGTTTCAACCCTCCATGTCGTGCTGCCACCGCGTGGATCTAAATGCGCGGCCGGCGTCGAGGCGCCCCCACCCCCGAACAAGCAATCTCTAACCCTGCGCAGCGCACCGCGCAGCCCCGGCGCGCTTCGTGTGCATTGTGCGCACCCAAACGCGCGCGTGTCTCGCCCATTGTTCTTCAGTCCTGTCATGCGGAGTGGCGTAGCATCTCGACGGCGGATGGGGACGCGTTTCGACAGAATACGGGCCGTCAGTCCGTTATACACTATGCGGAGGGGCCCGCGGAGGTGGGACGCGTGGCGCGAAACGAGGAGCTCGCCAGCGAGGAACGCATCCAGCACATGCACTGCGGTCATATCGTGCTGTCGAAAGAACCGGCTCTGTTCTTTTATCTCCTGAGACAGGGCGCCACCTGGCAGCCGGAGGCGGAGGGCGCGGACCTAGCCGGAACTATGCTGGTGTCCCGGAACGGGGGCGAGCGGGTGTCTTTCCAATTTTCCGGAATTCCAGCGACACTGCAGGGCCAGTTGCTGCGCTCACTGCAGTGCCGGTTTCGCAGGTTTCCGCGGCAGGTGACCGCCGCCGGGGGGCGCACCGTTATGGTTGAGGTCGTGCGCGAAAGCAGCGGAGCCAGCTCCAGATTCGGCTGTAAAGTGCCATCGTGGAGCGAGACAGGTGTGGCAGGTGCGGGTTCGGTGCAGCTCATTCCGCGTCCGGAGGCAGAAGACTTTGTGGGCCGGTGGTATCTGGACGTGGCACTGGATGGTGGCGTATCCGACACGTTCTATCCCTCCTCCGGGCCGCGGGAACTGTTGGTAAAAGAAGAGCTCGCTTCGATAGAGGAGTTTGAAAGCGCGAGCACGTGGTTCGCTCCAGCATATCGCTTTGACGAGCGCCAAACGGTGCGTATCCGAGGAAAGAACTTGGGACCGCGAAATCGGTACTGCTGGCACCAGAACAGCAAGCTCGATCACGCGACCGCGGTTCCGAGCCTTCTGTGGCCGCGGGGCGATGGCAGCTTGACGTGCGATGTAACACTGCGGGAAGATTTTTCTCGGGGTGGTCTCACCGATGCGTTGGAGGCCCGCAAAGCGCCGCTGATCCAGGGCGGCTACTCGACACGAAAGCGCGACCGAAAGTTTCCTTTTCGCCGCCAGTTTGAGCCGCCGCACGACGAGTTTCAGATGGTTGTGGCAAGCGGCGACGCCAGATCCGGGGCTACTGGAAGTGCGCACGCACTGCGTCGGCCCCGTGGTTTCGAGCGGCCGGGCCGACGCGTTCCCCAAGTGAGCGCCCGCGGTGACGTGAGTTTCGCTTCGGCAGAGCGGTTCCTGCAGAGCATCCAGCGACCCTCGTCCATTTTGTCCCAAACCACGAACGCCGGGGGAGCCCTCCTTGTGAGTATCGAGGTAGACGATGCGGAGCTACTCGAGCAGACGCCTTGGTGTCGAGCCGGCTTTCCGTGGCACACCGACGGGGACAGCTGGAGCCTGGGAGTAGTGCTGCACCTAGATCATGACAGTGGCCACGAAGCCACCGGGGCCACGGTGGCAACCCTTGCGTGCCCGCTGGCGGGTGGCGACCAGACCACCGTGGCGGACACATCACTTCCGATGTACGTATCGTGGGGTGAACGCCCACCGAGAGCCTCTTCCCGGGGCCTCCCAGGGTACGGAAGTGCGCCTGCACACGCCGTCAGTGGAGGTGGTTTGGCCACCGTGATAGCAAACCGCTTGGCTCCTGTGTCTCCAGCTCTCTTCGTATTTCCGGATGTCATCGAGCTCAGCCTGCACGAGCAAGTCGGAGCTTGGCAGCCAATCCTGTACACACGTATATAAGACAAATGATGACTCTCAGCCTGCCGTGCCTTGTCGGTGCGGCCTTTTTAGTGGATTTCTTGGCGCGGCCCGCGTGCAGTTTCGCTGCTCCATAAAGTAGGAATGCCTGCAACTTCGTCCATTTACTCGGCCTTTGGCGCTTGCGGCTGGCTCTTCCTTCTAGAAACGTCCGGTCGGCGGCGGATGACAGGGCTGTAGTAAAGGCGAAGGCTTTCGCTTACGCACGTCGGTTTGTGCCGGCGTAATCTCTGGCTCAAAAAATTGCACCGGGATTGTGCGCGTACTGCCTCGAATTCGCCAGCGTCAGCTCATCCGGCTCTTGGGATTATAAGACAAAACTGCCGGGCCCTGGGGAGTAAGCGCAAGCCCTCGTCCATAGACGAAGCTAGTAGGAGCAGCGCTTCCGAATCCGAAACTTGCTGTGCCTTTTCTGAATCTGATGAAAGCTTTTTTCAGCTTTGGAAGGCTTCGCCCGTGTCGCACTGACTCAGGCAAGCGCCTTGTAGCGCCCCAGTCCCCCCCGCTTTCGCTCGGCCCTGCTGAGAGTTCGTGCTGGTCGTACATTCTGCCAATCCTGCCCGGCACTCAAATCATTGGTTAGAGCGGAACTCGTGAAAGCTAAACCGGAGAAAGCTGAGACGCTGAAAAATGACGCCTCGAATAAAACTGACAAGATGAACGAAGACCCAAATTTTGAACGCTGGAAGGCTGAAAGCTCGCACGTGGAGAACTGCGCAAACGGAGAAAGCAGTAGAAGCTTGGCAAGTCCACGCATGAAATCTCAACACACGAAAACTGAAAAAAGTGCATTTAACCATCGCTCCACTCTCCCACTATATCAATGCTCAGGAAATCCGTCCATGTGCGCGGGTCGTTGTTCGAACTGGACGTGGACTGGTACTGTGGTTGGCGGCGCAGGCACGGCCCGTTTGCAGAGAAGCGCATCGAAAAAGCTCTGGCCACGAATCTATCACTTGGAAAAATGATACCATATCACACGCGTGATGTCTACTTGCATGTCTTGAGAAGCACGCCACAAGTCAGAATTGTTTGTAGAGTTATGAGATGACACTGACGTGCTATGAATTTTCTGTGTGATAGAGCTCTACCCATGTGGAGTGTCCACTGCCTCTGGCGCCATCCGCCGGAAATGGTACGGAATGGGCCTCAATGCTGCGCGAACGCGGCGTCAATCGGTTTACCTGGCAAGTGAGCGTCTTTTTTTTGCCGGTCAACAACATCCCCCTGGACGAGGTGCGTACCAAGTTGGAGAAGACAGCGCTGGTGGGCGACTTTTTCAGCGTTTATTTTCGTCCGTGGTCGCCAAAGAAACAGCAACATTCTCATATCAGAATGAAAAAAGCCCTCCCCCGATACTCAAGTTAATACGTGTGTGTGTGAATTTGTGTCCACAACTTTCTTACGAGCTCTCACTCTATTGCATACCGCGCAACGTAGCGAGGGAGTTGATGTGTGCCGTACCTCACAGACGTTTTTGTGTCAAGGAGTTGTAAGGAAGGGCGCGGCTTTGTCTCATGATAACGCACCCGCTGCATCAACGCAGCTCCTCGGTGCTCCAGGAGGACAGCACGCTGGCCGAATTGGCGCCGCAACCGGAAAACAAACACTTCGAGACTTTTGGGGCCAGCCGGGTTCGTGGGAGTGCGGGGAGACAAAGTGAGTTGCGTTTATCGCTTGTGGATGGCCACCCGCCATGCTTGCGACCGGTGTGCGGGGTGATGGACGCGGAGTCCGGGCGGCGGCTGGCGAGCGGCGCGCTTCGGTCCGAGTACTCGATGCTACAGGATGTGGCCTGGTTTGATCATACGACGGGCATCCGGTCGGGAACCGCGACGCTTCCTCGGGTGTCGAACATGATGTCGTGCGATTTGCGCGCGCCGTCCCTTCGCGGCGCGGATCCGCGGCAGGGTCATTCGCTGGCGGAGTATGTCGTCGTCGCGGCCTGCGCGACGGACGCCGACGTTAGTGACCCTCGGCTGCGCCCTTATGCACGCATTTGGTGGGCGCGTCCGTTGTTCGAGGACAAACGGCTTGGTCCGTTTGGGCCAAGGAAGGGCCGGCAGAACCGACGAAATCGCGCGCCCTTTGCGGCCTTCGGATGGAGTGCGGACGCAGGCTCGTCGTCGACTCGCGGCCCGTATGGGCCTGCTCTGTTCAGTGCGGCGGCCGTTAGCAGCCACATGATGGACCACACGTTCCTCGAAAAGCAGGCTCACCGCACCTTCACTCCGCGTAGTGGACCACACGAGGGCGGATATCCTACGTGAAAACGGTCCTGCCTCAGAGTGGTGGCGCAGATCTTGCATGTGCTAGGAAGTGTTTTTCTATGTAATATACAAGATTTGGGTCGGCCTTTAGGGCCACCCCTCGGTGGGCGTTCCTAGGAGTCTGGAAGGGGTGACGCAGGTTCAGAGTCGTCACATAGACGACTACGCGCTGTCCTGTCGAAGCGAAAAACTAGCGGCGCTATCTGCGATTACGCGGCGCCGGCACGCTAGCTGCCTCCAAAGGCCCCTTGAAGGGCCGTCGCCCCGGGAGGGTCCTGGATACTCCCTGCGCCGGCCCCCCTCCGCTCTTTATCCTTTCCCGGGCTCCCCGGCCCCCCCCATCGGCCCCGCTTTCCGGATTCCCTGCCTGCGGTTCGTCTTGCTTTCGCGGAGGAAGTGCGGGCGCGCGGCGACGGCACTTGAGGCGCGCCCGCCCGGCCGACCCGGGTCCTGCTGGTATAGCGCCAGCCCTTCCTAGTCGGCGTCTGCGCTTTTGGTGTTTTCTTCTAGGAGACGGGCCACGGGTACTGTGCTTGGTATGGCTGCGTGCGGTCGCGTGTGTGCGCCGTTGAACATACGAAGGCCGGCGCGCCGCTATTAGGGAGAGCCGGTCGCTGCGCTGCGCTGCCCTCCGGGTGCGCGGCTTCCTGCGGAACCTGCGGCCGCTGCCTTGCGGAGTGCCTTCAGTGCGCCCCCCCGCGTGGGTTTTTGCATGAAACCCGCGGGGGCGCCTCCATCAGGCCGACAAGGGGCCCAGGAGGGGTGCCCCGGGGGCGTCCTGGACCCCCGCGCCAGCCGGGGGCGGGGCCCCCTGCTGCAGGATTCAGGGCTTTCTTTTCTGTTCTTCTGGTAGTGCTAGTGCGATAGGCATGCGCACCAAAGATAGAAAGCGCTGGAAAGGTAAAAAAGCGGCAGAAGGTGGAGCCAGGTACCCCACGGGACCAGGTGCCCTAGATTAGCTACCCCAGGACGAGGCACCCTGGAGCGAGGTGCCCTGCAACCTGATGGAGCGATGATGGGAGCGAGGCCGACCGTGTACCCCGGGAAGCAGGCACCCACAAAGCTGTTACGTCGCAGACACCCACTAAGCTGTCGACGCTTGACGGCCAGCGGCGCACTTCGTCACCTTCGAATACAAACAAAACTTGTTGATCGGTTGCAAGAGGTCACATTTTCAGAAATTCGGGCCCAGAACGTTTCGCATTGTAGAGCAGCGCTCACATTATTTCGTATAATGCATGGGGTGGCGACGGTTTTACATAGGACAGAGGCACGCAGGTTCTCATCGGGTTTCCTTTTCGGCAAGTGCCGAAAGATCCTACAGCCGCGCGCTGCGCTGTGGTGCCCCGCACCGCCTCGAGGTTTGCTTATTGTTACGTGCGCTGTAATAGTTTTAGTTGAGCGACCAACAGCTTTATATTGCTTGGAGAACATAATTGATGTGATATTCATTGCACAGTCTTTCACTTCTTGCTCCGGAAGGGAACCGAAACTCCATTACAAATCGATTTTACTACAGCCAAGTCGCATACTCCGTTCTGCAGGAGAAGAGTTTGCGGCGTCGTTCTAAGCCCCTGCTTCTATCACACGGAATTTCTCGGCCGCTGGCGGCACTTAATGCCACCCACGCGTGGTGCGTCATGCCGCCGGCAGCCGAAGTGATGAGCGGGTGGCAGAAGATGCTGGATGAGCACGACGGATTGACAGACGAGGCCGGCGTGACAAAGGCAGCAGAGTACCGCGAGGCGGGTGCACTGCCGGGTGGCCTCGACGCCATGATCTACATCTCGTTAGACGGCGGGGATTCTTGGAGCGAGAGAGACCGCATGATTTTTCAGTACGTACGCTCACCCACTGTGCGCGCCGTACGGCCCGAGGGGCCTTTCGCTGCGGGAAGGCAACACGTGTTGACCGTTCACACGTCCGACCACCGCCAGAGCCATCCGATTCCGGAAAAGTTTTTCTGTGCGTTTTTGTTGTACGTGCCGGAGGAGCCGTCTCAGCGACCGGCGACAGCAGGAGATCGCTACTTTGCCACGGACCCGCAGCAGTCCCGACATGTAGTTTTTACTCTGGCCCGGTATCGAAATGCGACCTCCCTTCTTTGCGCCACCCCCGACCCGGCAGCGCTGCATCCCTTCTCGCCGACGCGCGCAGCGTTGGCCATTTCGGTGGACGGGCAGCATCTGGGTCCGACTATGGGGCTGCTCGATTCCTCGACGAGCGCGGCTTTGGAATTTCAGCATACGCCACGGGTTGTGCAAGGAACGGTAGTGGTGCAAACGCCTCTCGTTCGCTTGGAAAAGAACGGACGCACGCAAACCGAGGACTCGGTGCGGAGCGAAGATTTCGAGCGCGTTAGTGGTAGCAGAGAGGTTCTTGGCGCGGGGTCCCTTTTTTACGGCGTGCAGGAGTCGTACTCGTACACCATCGAGCTTGAAATGAAAGTGCGTTTCTCCGGAAATGCGCTTGCTTTTCTGAAGGTTGCGCACGGCGATGGCAAGCGCGCACTGCGGTGTCGTTTGAGTGCAAGCGTGCGTACCGAGGCGCTTGCAGAGCAGCACGCAAGCTTCGTCCAGGACGCTGGCACATCTTCTGCCATCTCCGCGAGGGGGCAAAGCAGACCCTTTGCTGGTCGGCAACCTCGCAAGCAAACTGCGAAGCACATCGTCGCCGGCAATCTGTTTGATCCAGAAAGTCCGACGGAAGCGATGCCTGACCGTGTGATTGGGTTCCAGCCTCCTCCGATTCTGTCCCAATCCCAGGAAATATCGTTCGCGCAAGAGGACCCCGAGGAGCAGGAGGTCCGGCTGCGTTGCGTCTTTCATTTTACCGAGCGTGAGGTCCGCGCATTTTTGTGGCGCAACCAAACCGACCTTCAGAATTTTCGCAAGGACCCCAGCGCGGATCCCCCCCGGGAGGTTTTTTCAGCGGGCCTGTCGGTGGCGCACGAGGCGGCAACCGAGCGGTTGTTTGGCCCGGACGTGAAGGTGGAGATCCCGATGCATGTCCCTACGGTTCGGAGCGTGAGTCCGCAAGCGCTCTCCGCAGACCCGGTCACGGAGAAGTGGATTGCAGTGCACGGGATCGGGTTCCGCAACACCACGGAACTCAGGTGTCGCATAGGTGCGCAGGATGCCGACGTCGCGCGGTGGGTGTCGGCGAGACTCGTGTACTGCCGGGTGGACAACCGAGCCCTCTCGCGCGTGTACCAGGGTGCGCGCCGAGACTGCGCTCCTGAAGAAGTGCTCCAGAGAGGGTTGCGCGGCCTGGGGAAGTCGAAGCGAGTGACGTCGCAACCTCGCCACTGCGTGGACAAGTACTTCTGGCCGGAAAACGAGCCTGTGCTCGTTGATTCCTCCGCGTCGCTGGTGCAAGGAAATCTGTCGGCGTCGGGAACAACGACTTCCGCGGCTCGTGTGCTAGCGGCTGCGGTCGATTCGCGGTACGCGATACTTGTAGAACAGACACGCAACGGAGCGAAGGCGCAGGAGATTCTTTCTGTTTTCAAATTTCGAACCGAGGATGTCGACAAGCCGCAGAGGGAAGAACAAGCGGAAAACTATTTGCGCACATCAGCGTATCGTGTGGGCTCGCTGTTCGGCTCGGAAACCGCTTCCGCCTTGGGCTTCGAGTTACCCGAATATCTGGTGGACCCCGAGGATGACCGGTGGACTAGCGAGCGCCAGCGCCTGGTGCTCCCGGAGCACCTGGGCCGGGGCTATATTTCTCAGGAACCAGCAGGGGCAGGTAGTTTTGACCTACTGAAGGAAAGCTGTTGTAGATGGTTTTTTGTGGTATCTGACAATCCTTGGTCTCGTAGAACTTGGCCGTATTTGGTTTTGAGGCAGTCTGTGCGCCGGTATGGAGGATTCTGAGCCTTTGGCGCTCCGGCATTGGTGATTCGCGTGTACGTCGGTGGCGTCCTCGGCCCGAGGCCGCCGCCCGTGGCTTCTCGGGACCGAGTCGCCACCTTCCCCCACTTGTGTTGGCAGCGCCGTGCTTCGACTCAGTGACTTTTCCTTTCGCTTCGCTTATTATCAAGAGCGAAGCCCCGAAATGGAAATACAAGAATATCGATATCCCTGAAAGAACCAAAACCCGGAAAGATCTCGTAGGAAACTTTTTTAAAAATAGGGCGGCGTAGAGTCCATGAATCCGCATCTATGCACTTTAGCGCCGAACTGTGCCTGCGATCGCATTTTGAAAATGCGGACCACATTATTTTCCATATACTGACGTGGGTCACCCAGGAAAACAGAACAAAAAGCGCGCAGCAAAAAACGGGCGCGAACGCACAGGCCAGCCGCGCGAATTTCAGCAGCTTTGGTCTGCTGCGAAAGGCCCTGCGCCGTGGTGGTTTCGCGTGCGGCGAAACCTTTAGAAATTGCGTTTACTTTTTTCACATGAAAGGGCGGCCACACTGGCCCGGAGGCGGCGAGCCATTGACCGGGCTTTCCTTCGCGCGCGCCTGGGGACAGGTGCGGTGGCGCCGTAGCATTTTAACAATCCCTGGATGTTTTCGTCCCTTTGGTTTTCTGTTGTTTTCCTCTGGTGACATCAGCGTTGTTCTGTCTAATGTCTCTCCCAAGCGCATCGCGAGGGTCGGTAAGTTGAATCTTCCGTCCCTACGGCCCCAACCGCATGCGGCGCCGATTTGCAAGAAGGTCGCGCATCGGGATTCGACGCAGCGAGGACCGCACAGGCCCCAGCTCGGCAGCTTTATTATGGCAAGATTGTCATTGGTGCAGTTTGCACGCGGCTCGGAGCAGGCGTATGAGTATTACTTCTTCTCAATTTCCCAAAAGGAAAAAATCCAGGCACCCTACCGCAGCAGAGGAAGCAACTGTACGACATTTCTCCCGGCGCTTTCCAAGTTTTTCTATGGGAGGACTTTGCCTTCGTCGGCGTAGTGCAGGATATTAATGCAACGGGCGGCTCAGCAGGAGTGAAGGCTTTGGCAAATGAGACCGGTAACATGACCTTGGGCGTGTCTTTTGCAGTGGTGGATTTGGGACTTAGCAGGCAGCCAAACGCAACTCTCCTGAACCGCACGGTGCAAGGGTCTTTGCTATACGTCGCCGACGATACTTCTCTAGATGAGGGATTTGCAGACGTTAACTTCAACTACGGGGTCTCGAGACCGAGCCTTCTGGCGACCGCGGACACCGGGACGCAGAGTATTCGGGAAGGGGGGTTTACAGCGGAAGATTTTGCGTTGAAGCTCGCCTCAAACTTGGTGTTCCGTGGTTCCGTTGAGCTCGCAACCGGGGCGGACCGAGCGCTCACTAGCTTAGCTGGTATGCGCCACGCGCGGGGAGTTAATGAAACGGGCGATGGAAAGTATTCACTGGGTAAATTTCGTTCGCACTCGTGTAAATCGCATCGCTTCCTTGTTACTATGGTGAACCTCTCTCCAACTTCTAAAGAACGTTCCAGCAACCCTCACCAACTTCTCCACGGATCTATGAACTACCATCGTCTGGTCTCGGATCCCCGGGAAGCTGAATATGCTTCCCGAAGTGCCGACGAGAGGTTGGCTGAGGGGTTCGCCATGGACGTGGTTGACAAACACGTAGGAGAGAGTTGCTACTTATTAAAGCGGAACGAATCAGGCGCGCGCATCTGCATGCTTTACGAGGAGAAGCGACCTGCTTCAAAGGTTTCACCTGCAGCGATATTTCGCATTCTGTGCAATAATGATGAAGGTCTCCAGGAGCTGCGGTTTCGTCGATTACAAATCCCCTCCGTGGCGGTCTGGCATTTCAACTTCCATTTCCATTTCCACAAAATTTTGTGGGTTTATGCATTTTAAAGCTGATGGCAGCGTTTGTGTCGGCTTTTGTCTATCTTTTTGCAGGGGGCGCTACAGCATTGAGATAGTTTCTAGAGCGCTCCATCTCAAGGCGTCGCGGGCCTCGCGGGCCCTCTGTCCCGCGCAACAGGCCTGAGGCCAAAATCTTCATGAGCTTCGAAACCTCCAACTTTCACGCCAACTGCCTCCCGGGCGCCACGCCCCACGCATCAGCGTCGAAGCCAAAACCCTCACCAGCTTCGAGACCACCAACTTCCGCACCAACTCCCAGATCAGCGCTTGCGCCAACTTTCATAGCTATCTCCAGACTCACGTCTCAGCGACTGTCTGCGCAATGCTTGTATCGGATTTATACGAGTGCGATGCTTGTTTTGAA
This sequence comes from Amoebophrya sp. A120, assembly GCA_905178155.1. NCBI lineage: Eukaryota > Dinophyceae > Syndiniales > Amoebophryaceae > Amoebophrya > Amoebophrya sp. A120. The sequence continues at coordinate 9,366,309 of CAJINV010000003.1, forward strand.
CAGGATAGAAATGACGGCGCAGTAACACTCTTTGCAACCGTATTGGATCCGTCCACCGGTCAGGCAGCCGTGATTGCAGGAACCGAACAAAACCGCTCAGCGATTGCTTTGTCAGCCGAGATGAGCCAGTACACTTTTTCCGCTCTGCCGCAGCTGGAAGACGTCCACATCCTGCGAACAGTTGGCGCAGCCTATTATGCAAACGGCGCCACGAACGCGACGCCGATAATTGACGTGCTTCTCGTAGCTGCTGCGGACAAGGAGGTGTCTGTAGTGTCGATGTTCGTGGAGGATTCTGCGAATCCCACTCTTCTGGCGGCGAAAACATTCGCGAGCCCTGTGTCAAGTTTGCGTGTGCAACTCCGTGGGACGCAGGAGCTACGGTTGCTGATCGCCTTTGAAGGTTCCTGTCATGTGCAAGAGTACCTTGTCCCGGCTGTGTACGGCGGAATTCAGGCCGGATCGTCGTCGAGCCCTTCGAACTTAACGTTTGTTCAATCGCTGGAATCCCCTTTGCACGGCGACTGCTTTGCCGAAGGATTCTTCGGCCACAGGGAAAAAACGCTAATCGGCACCTCTGTGCGACGCGATCTTCTCCCCCGCGCACCGGTCCGGGTGGCCACCTACTTCGGGACTAGTTTCGCGCGCCCAAAATACGAGGCCGATATTGCGGGAAGTGCAGACGCCTTCGTCGCGCTCGCGGACGGGACGAGTCGCACGGCTGTTCGTCTCGTGGACGTAGCGCAGATGGAAACGAGTGCCGAGTTTGCAGCGATCGACACGGAGGGCCGCCTTGTCCGGTGGAGAGAGCGGATACTGGGACCCGCCGAGAAAGTCGAGGATCCGCGCGTCTACGCAAACGAGCCACAACTCGTGCAGGTGAGTCAGTTCGGCTCCACCCTCCCCTTCTGGAGCGTCGCGGGTGCAGCTGCGTCCGCCCGCGCCAGTGTGGCCTTCTACGATACGCCGACCTTCGTCCGTGTGGAACCAGCTTGGTGTCCCTTCCGAGGGGCGGACCTGCGCATCCTCGGGCGAAACTTTCCTCCCACGGGTGACCAGTTGCAGGTGCAGTTCCAGCACCGCTTCCCTCGCGAAGCGGGCGCAGTAACGTCCTTTGTGAGTGCCGACCCGACGGTCTTGCGCGCACCTCCGGGCATTGCGAAGGAGCTGTCGTTGCGCTCCTCTCGATTGTTGTCTGCGCGCTACGTGTCGCCCACAGAAATCCGTGTTCCGTGCCCGGCGTACCCGTTCGACCGGGAGGAACTGCTTGCCGAGGAGGAGCCGCTGCGTCAGCTTCCGAACGCCACCAGTGTAGGGCTGCGTGTTTCCTTCAACGGCCTCGAGTATTTCAACGTGGTTCGCGAGGGCACGGGCGCGCGCATGGACGTCACATATTATCGCAGTCCGAAGATCGGGTTTGCGCATCCGAAGCTCGGCACGGTCGACGGCTTCGACGTGGTCGTTTCGGTGGAGGGGTGGAACCCCTACCTGCCCGTACGAGCTCCCTTCTGCCGCATCACGGAGGTGCCATCCATCTCTTCGCGGAAGCAGGCCTTCTTCGTCGACGGCCAGCTCCTGGACGCCAGCTGGAAGGTGCCGTCTTCGTGGGAAGCTTTCGCGCAGGACGGGGCGTCAACGGTTGCGTCGATCGCCTGCGATCCAAACGTGGAGGTTTGTCCCGACCGTGCGCCGAAGCAAAACAGTGACTACGGACACAAGTCCTTGGCACAGCAGACACAGGAGCCCATTGCCGAGCAAGGATTTTCATTTCCGCCGGTGCAGCTCGGCGGGGTCTTCAACGTTACCTGCCGCGTCCCGCCGTTCACAACGCTGGAGCGAGAAAGGGCCGCTGCGCGAGCACGCACAGAGGGGCTGCACCTGGAAGTGAAGCTCGAGCTCCTGGACCAGAGCGCGGACGGGGCCTCCGTGTCGCTAGCCGAAGGGGAGGCGCGGCTTCGCATTTATGGCTCCCCCGTGGTTGACCTGGTGTCGCAACGTGCGTCAGGCGACGAATTAAAGGGAGGAATTCAGTATAGCAACGCTGGGACCGTGCGCAGCGAGAGGATCTATCCCTTCGTCTCCATTTTTTCCGTGGACCGCTCGCGGTCGGAGCACGGGGAGCACTTTGCCTCAGCCTTGGAGCCTGCGAGGGAGCCAGCTGAACTTCTGGGCGGCCAAGAGCGCGTCGCGTCCTCGCGAGCTTTGGGCAGGATCACCAACGACGTGAGGGTCGTGACGGAACGGATGCGGACCTTTAATCTCACCGTTCTGCAACAGGGCCGCAACGAGTGGACCTCGTTCGGACAAGTCGCACCGCGCAACCGCGCGAACCTGTATCGTACTTCGGGATATCAGGATTTGTTCAAGATTTCGACAGCTCCAGACGACACCATCGTCCTATCCTCCGGTAGCATGCAATACGGGACCACCGCGGACTTGGATCCAGGTTCGGACTGTGCGGCGCTGGTAAAGAACTTGCTCCCTCCAGGAAGCGCCACGCCCGACGTGCTTTCCTTGCCCAGTCGGGCCTTCGCGCTCCTTGGCAGCACGCAGACGGGCGTGCTAGCTCTTTGCCGACTTCAAGTAGTTCAGGAGCCTACGTACGGAAGTTATTTCACCACGACTCGTCTGCTCAACTCGGACGCGGCCGTCCTCTTGACAAGCGCGCCTGACAACAGCACGGTGCCGATCGATGCGTCATTCCTGGCAAGCATTGTGCGGCAGGCAAGTAGCAATGGCTCCCCTACCGTCGTTGTAGCATACGTAACCGGCAACGAAACCGCAGTTGCTTTTGTTGAAAGCGACGGCGTTTCCGTCAGCGGGTCTGTGCAGGTGTCTTTGGTCGGTATCGGGAAAATTCGCGGGATGCGTTTTCTGAGCACAACAGGTGACGCGGTGCTCTTTTCTCAAATGGATGAAGCGAACGAAACGACTTCGATACAGGCTGCTTTCCTGAGGTTGAATTTCACCAACAGCAGCGCAAATCTGACGAGTATGGCGGAGGTGGCCACTGTGTCGCCCGGGGGTGACCTCCTGCACGCGGAAGTTTTTGAAGTCTCCGCCACGGAGCTTCGGGTTGCGCTGCGAGTCGGCTTTACCAATGCAACTACTCAACAGGATGGCAATAGTACCGAAGTGCAAACCTTCTACCGCGAGGAACTTTCGGTAGTCCAGATACCTATTTTGGCTCCACCGGCAACAGACGGGACGACGACGCCACCTGTAGCGACTACACCGGTGCGGCTGCTGGAAGTGACCGACCTGGGTCCGGAGGAAAGAGTAAGCAGCATGGCGATGGATGGTGATTATTTGCTGCTGGGAACGAGCACTGGTCGCGTCTCTCTGTATCGCCCAGCAGATGGCTCCTTCATGCGCACAGTGCACAGCGATTGGCTCAGGGATCATGTCGCACGCCAGATCCGCCGTTCTGATGCGTCCGAGGAAGCTGCAGTCACGCTCTCTTCGTCGCCCTACGAAGACGACGAAGGGGCGTTGCTGGCCCTGGCCGCACGGGAATCGCAGCTGCGGCGCAATGACACAAACGATACCCCTGCCATCACCTCGACAGCAAGCGCAGCCTCTGCGGTTGCTGATCTGCGCCCGGTGCACGTGGAGCTGGTTTCGAGTGATGTGGCAGGAAGTCCAGCAGGTCGGGGGTACCGCCGCCGGGAGGTTCTGCTAGTCTTCCAACCTCTGGAGTCGAGCCGGATGGTGGACCCGGTTCGCGGAGTGCAGGAAGTTGTCGTGCTCTACAATTTGGCGGAGCTTGAGAGAGAGTTTTTCGCTTTGGACGCCAGTCAGCCAAACAAGTACCGCGCTGGCGCGGTGGGGATAGAAGGGACGCCGTTCGTGGCGAAACTCAGTCCGGACTTTGGTTTTCCGGTGGACTTCGTTGTACCAACGGAAGGTGATCAGGGTGAGGCGGTTGCCGCCTTTCGACCATCTCGGGAAACGGCCACCCGCTACGGGCGCCGCACGTACGCCTCATCGGATGAGGCAGATGCACCCCAAGCGGTACGCGTTTCCACGTCCGTGCCTTTGCCACTGGATTTGTCTGTTAACTGCCTGTGGGTAAAAGCGACCGGGAACTTACCCGACGTTGATGCAGACTTTAGTACAAATGCGTTCCAAATCCCGACTCTCGGCACGCACCGCAGCTTGATGCGGCGTGAATACCTCTGCCCGACCCCGAGTACGTCGTCCTCCGCGGCGTCGATTTTCAAAACGCAGGACGGGGAGCAGATGTACTTGGGGCTCGTTTTGAGTCCGGATTTGGACACAGGCCTCAAGTCGCCGCCTTACCTCCTCGGTCGCACGTGGCGTCGCTTCGACATGTTGCAAGCTGCGCCGGTGTGGCGGTCCGTGTTCCCGAAAACGGTGCCGTCGGTAGCGGGGTCTGGCTTTTCGCTTACCTTCTTTGGGACCGGGTTTCCGCACGACCGCGAGGCAGCCGCTTTGAACGCCCGGTGCGTGCTTTGGGACGCGGAAGAAGGACTGCGGACGTATGACGCGCTTCTCGTTTCAGACGAGCAAATGGTGTGCTTTTTCCCGCTAGGTCTTCCGAAGGTGGACTTGTACGCCCATTTGTCGCAGCTGCAGTTTACTTTCCACGCACGAAATGAGTTCCGGAAGCAGCAGTATGATGTGGCGGGAGCGCAGCAGCAGGTTAGCAACAACTCGTCGCCGCTGGACGTCCGCCCGCTGCGGCCCTTTGAGATCACGGCATGGTCGCCCCCCTTCCTGATGCTTGGCGATGAGTCTCGAGAGGTCCGCAGGTCTCGCTTCTTGAAATTCAACAACGATACTCCGATGGCGACGGTGACCGAGCCCGCGGATGTGGAGCTCTATCCTGAGAAGGACGAGGAGCTGGTTTTTATGAAGGTCGCGGGACTCCCGGAGGATTGGCAAGCTCAGTCCAAAGCGTGGTACTGCGCGTGGGCGCCGCCTCACGTATCGCTTGAAGAAGCGCACGCCGCCCGGGAGGACGAGCTCTCTTCTGAGGCCAGTCCGGCAGCGAAACGACGACAGCACATGACCCAGCCGCGCCCCTTCTTCAACTACAACAGCACGGATTTTGCTTGCGGCGTGCCCATCGACGCCGTTGCCACCCAGCAAACCCTACGGATGTTCCTACAACTCGGGGGTCCCCCCGTCGACGAGACGACTGGCGAGAAGCAAGCGTCCGGCCTGGAGGACCGCTATGCGAGTCGGTTTTTTGCGACCCGTGTTTCGGTCACGGTGCTGCCCCGAATCCGCGTACGCGAGGCGCAGAGGTCGCCGGTTCAAATTCCAAGCTCTGACCAGGGCGATTTGCTCGTCCGTTTTTTTGGGTCTGGGTTTGCCGCGAACGGCACAATTTATACTCGAGTCAAGTTGGATCCACATGCGGAAGTAGAAGCGCTGGAGCCTAGTACTGGTGTCTCCGAAAGCAGCAGTGCGGCGTCGCAGAATCGACCAGCGTTGACGCCGTACGGAAACGTTTTCTACCCCTGCTACGCCGAAACTTATACGAGTCTTGCTTGCGTGCTGCTCGCGGCGGACCTTCCGCCGGAAGCTGACGGCCTCAAAATGCCGCTGGAGTTGTGGTTGTACCCACAGGCTTTGACAGAGGAAGTAGAAAAGGCTCCGGCGGGTCGCTTGGGGTACGGACCCCAGAGCGAAGCGGCGTCAAGAATTGAGGGGCTCGGAATTTTTCTCGGAAACTTCGAGGCGACCGCCGTAAGGGGCGCTTTAGGACCGTTCAGCACAACTCCGCGTTCCGGAAGTTTTCTGCCCCTCGGAAGTCAAGTTGACTTTTTTGTTTCCGGAAGCTTCAAAACTTCATGCCAGCACTTCTGCCATCTGCGCTATGAGGGTCTGCCGTGGTCAAAGTATCGTCAGGCCTTTACGCATCCTGGGCGGGCGGTTCGAGTGAATGCGACGCACTTGTATTGCACAGTGACCACGGTTGGCGCCGAGCTGCTTCGTGGCGGGTCGGATCGCGTCACCTTACATATGTGTTCAGGGAAGGAGACTTGCCTAGATCTGAACAACCCGCGCACTACTCCAGAAGGTGTGCTCTTGGGACGCTTTCGCGTGTTTACGCTTGGAACACTTTCCGCTGAACTCTCAACGCGGGTGCTGATTTTTCAGCAAGATCTTTCGTCAGAGGCGCAGGTCCGATTCGCAGACCGAAATACCGAAGTGGCGCCGCGGAGCACGAAATCGATCCCGTCGAAGGTGACGCTGATCCACGTCGAGGTCTCCGAGGGAGTCGTGCCACGAGATTCGTTGCCGTGCTACTGCCAGATTGGTCCGGACTCTTATTTGGCGGCGCCAGTAGAGGAGGGCGCTGGCGCAAAAACTGGAATCTCGCCGAGCGACGAGCAGGAGACCTTGTTCGTAAAGGCCTTCCAGTGCGCCGTCCCGCCCTTTTCCGCGTCGGAGGGAGGACGAGCAGGAAACATTTACTACCAATCCGAGAAGAGGCTTCAGCTTAATTGCCGCACGCACCAAGGGTACGGCCTCGCGGCCGAGGGGTCGACGCCTCTGTTTCCGCTTGCGCGTCCGCGATTCTGGGCGCAGAGTATCGGCGCAGTGCATTTGCCGATCCCGAAATTACAGGAGTTGACGTTCACGAATCGCACCGTTTCCCCACTGTTGATACCGCAAGGATCGTATCCCAAACAAAAAGACAGGTAGGGCATATTTTTGAAAGTAATGCAAAAAAAATGATAAGCAAACGAACAAGCACTGCCTAAGCAGCAGGCTATGGGCTCGCTCATGACAGATATTTAGTTTCGTGGGAATTATTATTTGTGCCCAGCCTGTCTTTTTCTGCGGGATAGATCGGGTACGGCAGAGGAAGCAACGTACTACGGTACGAAGACGAAAGCGACGGAGAACCAATCCTACAGTGATCCTCCGCGTCGTTCATCGTCCTCGCAAGCTGTGGAAACGCCTCTGTTCAGTCTGCGCATGTACTACTCGGGTTGGGAGAATGCGAAGACCGGCGAGGTGGCGGCTAGTTTGTCACGGTCCTACCTGGTAGGAGCACCTGATAACGAGGTGCTGGAACGGATCATGTACATGCGATCCCGAAAGACCGAGAGCAAGGCTGCCACTATCTTTTCTCCTGGCAGCGGGGGGGACGCCCCCGCGCGCTTTACGCAGGACAACACAACGAGTAACCGCACAAGCGTGACAATGGTGAACTCAGTCTCGTATTTGGACACACCGATCTCACCCGCCGAGTTGGAAGGACTGGGCCTTCTTGTTGTGCCATCGAGCGGATGCTGGATTGAAAGGCCACCGCGCACGGAGTCGTGGCCGCAGACGCTCGCTTGTCACTGGCGGGAGTCTGCGGATGTGCAAGGGCTCCTTTACGACCTTGACAACGCTAAGGATTCCAGGGTGAAGTTTCTGCAGACGAATTTCGCACAAGAGTATGTGAACAGAACGCGAGTACCGACGCGGAGCTTCCTGCAGGAAAGCCGCCCGGTATCGGTGTGGGTTCAGATCGCTGAAGAACTGGTGAGTACGCAGCAGCAGCTTGTTTTCAGTCGTATGCCAAGCGGGGCGTTTACGCGCGATCGCGTCTGCGTAGAGCAGGAGCCGTGCTTGGTGACGGTGGAAATCAGTGCGGACTCGCCGGCGGGATTCCTCCACGACGCGGTGTACTCCTGCCTGTTCAGCAGCAGTGGGGGTGGCTGCGCGGCAGATTCGATGGAAGCCGGGCCGCTGCTCGTGGAAAGTAACGCGGGGCTGACGGAGACCTACGCACTCGACCGGTCGGCCAGCCAAGGCAAGTGCAGCTTCGTGTCCCGGGCGCGGTACGTCAGCGCAGACAAGTTGCTGTGCACGTCCGAGATCGGATTGACCTCGGCTTTGTCCGGTGCTGACGTAACTCACGTGTCCGTGTTCCATGGCCCAGTGCCGGCGAGCCGAAGTTTCAAGGACGCTGCGGACATAGCCTCAAGTGGCTACTTCGCCGGGGACTCCTCGGCGGCCACCTTATCCTGAGTAAAAACGTACCCACCCCAGAGTTGTCATGCAGATTTGCCATGACAGGAACATTTGTGACGCGCAACCCCATGACAGGCATTTTCAATCGTGTTTGGGAACTTGTAATGCTGCAAACAGGATCAGAAGGTCGATTTGTGATGCTGCTTTCCTTGCTAACTTGCACTACCTTACGGACTGAAACTTGTCATGCGTGACTCACAAAGCTCCTAGGTTTGTGTTGCAAAATCCCCAGCCTGACTCTGGTGTGGGTACGTTTTTACTCAGGATACACCTCGCTCGCGATTCTAGCCCAGCACCGCATAACCGTGCTGGGCATCCTTCACCTGGACCAGGTGGTGCCGGCTGTACTCGCCACCGTGCCAGCTGTCGAGATCAGCGTGAAGATCACAAAACAGAGCAGCGTATCAAATGCGAATAATGTCTGGGCCGGGAAAAATGCAACGTTTGCCATGCACATTTTACATGGCTTTGACTCCTGATGTCTGTGATGCATGCCTCAGCATCACAGATTTTGTGAGGGGGGCTTCCTGAAGATGCCTACACCGCATGAGCAATGCCCTTTCGTCGCAGTAGTAAAAACTGGACCCCTTTTGCTGTTCCACCTACAACAGCGCAGATTTTCTCAGAATCCCAATGCAGCATCACAGGATGCATCCTTCCAGACCAAGACATGTTTGCAATGCATACAGCGAGTTGTCGGAGGCCTGGCAGAACCCGGCATTCGTGGAGAGCACCGTGGCGTGCCGGTTCCGCAAGAAAATTCCGAACAGCAACGCGGATGTGGGCAAGGATGCGAACCTGATCACGACACAAGTAAAGCTGGTTTCCTTTGAGGAGATTCTGTGCGTGGACGCCTACCACCGTTTGTTCGACTACGTTCTCAAGCAGGATGAGCTGAACGCCTCGGATGGCTTCAACGAGCACAAGGACCTGTTCTTAGATTTGGTCACTGTCGGGACCGTGCCGCAGCGGCTGTCGAACGTGTTGCAGTTGCCACTCGTCGCCTACCCGCGGCTTCATCAGGTTGAGCCGTCCATCATTGGCGTGAACGACATCTCGGAGGCCGGGTTGAGGCCGTTGAGTGCATTTCCCTATCGACTGATTGTCACCGGTGTTGGGGTGCCGAACACGCCGGATGCGTGCTGCCGCTTCGTGGTCTCCAACCGTCCTCAGGGTAGCAACCAGGGCCCGGTGGCGCCCATCTTCACACCCGCGGTCTGGCGCTCCACCACACAGATCGCCTGCGACAAACCCGTGTTTCCGCTAGCGGGGGCACGGCTGCAGCTCGAGATTTCGCCCAACTGCAAGCAGTTCGTGACGGCGATAGCCGCCGGCGAGCCAAATTACGACAAGCTATTGCCCCTCTCCGAGAAGCCGTCTGCTTCCGCGGTTTTGAATTCCGTGCTGGAGCTTCAAGTGGTGCAGATTCCCTTCCTGAAGTCGGTGTATCCAACGCAAATTGTGAGCGTGAGCGCAGGCGCGCCACTGCGTCTGGAGGGCGAGGGGCTCAGCAACAGCGCCATCCGCCTGCGGGTGGGCGGAAAGATGCTGTCGGGCATCCGGATTCACAATGACACGGTGATAACCGCGCTCGCACCCGCGCCGCCCATGCGGAGCCCCGAGGTTTCGCAGGCACACTACCACCTCGATCTGTCGTTCGACTCCGGCATCAGCTTCTACAAGACCAGTTTTTTGCTCTCTTTCCAACAGAACCACGCGGTCTGGGGGATCGAGCCGCGCATCGGCGTTGCAGGAAGCGCGAGCGGTGGCCAGATTACGATCAGTCTGGTCGGGCACTTCAACTTTGACACCTTCGCTACCTCGCTCGGTCCGGAAGAAGGTGCTGTCGCGCTGCGTCGGTCCTTCGACTCGCTGATTGACGCGTCGGCGACGAAGCGGATCATGGTTGACGGAAAATTGTTTGTGATTCACGTACCCAACATTTTGCTCGGGGAACGTATTCAGGGCTTTACTCTGGAAGGTCTTCGCGTCTTTGATCAGATTCCGGAGGCGGTGCCGACCGTAGATATCGCCGGGGACAAGGGCTTGCTGATGTCAATCACAACGGGCGACCAGCTGCAGCTGTACGACATAGCTTCGACTGTGCGTCTCTCACAGTTGCACTTTTCTGTTGCCGAGAGCCCAGGGCAGATGTCAAACACGACATACGGTAGTAGCTCATCTGGCGATGCTGGCAGCAGCGATACCGAGGGCAACAACAGTTCTGCAAATGCAACAGAAACCGCGGCGCAGAACGCGGCAGCAGCTGAGCCGGAAATAATCAGCTACACGTCGGAATGGAGTGTATCGGGTGTGATGATGAATTCCCTGCAACAGGCAAAAGAACCGTTGCAGCGAGAGGTTCTGGAGGCGAGTGGGAATAAAACTCGCTTGTACGTCCGAACCTACGCGGCAGTTTTCTACCGTGAGTACAACGAAACGGATGCCTTGACCAACATCTCGTACCAGACGAAGTCTCTCGACCTGTATCACATAGAGTGGAAATTAAATCAGACCGCCTTGGAGCTAGCGCAGCAGGTGCAGCAGCGCGCCGGCAGCCAGCAAAGCCTCGAAGCGCACTGCGATGAAGGAAACACGACGGCGAGTGTTTTTTGTGGGAACGAGACAAACGCAACTGGCGCAGCAGAAGCGGCCGCGGGAGCAGGGACGACAGACGGCTCCGCGTCGCAAGCGGGGACCAACCTTCACGTTGTGGAGATCATTTTCCAGCAGCAGCTGAATCTGACGGACGAACTAGGGGAGCAGCGTCCGAGCTATGTGGCACTGGTGCCCAACCTGACCCACGTCGTTGCGTACCGAGTCGGCGGGGAGCTGCGGGTATACAATTTCGACCGGCCCGCACGCGTTGCAACTATAGAGCAGGTCGGGATGCGGGCTGTGGATGTGGAGTACTACGAGGGTAGCCGCTTTCGCGCCGCGTTTTCCTTTGGTCGGAAAGCCGAAAGCTGGATCGTGGAAAGTGACCCCGCGTTGGGCACCGACGCCACCTCGCAGTACGCGTACTTCTACGGGGGGCACGCAGACGATATCACTGCGATTGCACTCGGGCCAGGCTATTGCCTCACCGGCTCGAAAGACACGACCACGAAGCTCTGGCGCGACACGGGGTCCATCACTGCTTCGTTGTTCGGGCTGCACCGCACAGCGATCACCGCCGTTGGGTTCGTGCAGATCGGCCGGGACTTGGAGTTTGTCACGAACGACGCCACACAGATCGCCTTCTGGGGGTTCCCCCAGAAAGTCCGCGACAGTGCGGCCGCGGACCTGAGTACGGCCGCCTGCCGCTTCTTGGCGCCTCCCATCGACGCCGCCTCGGGCACAACCACCCTGGTGTCTGCCGTGCAGAGTGCGGTCGTCACGAGAACGAAGGTGTATTGCTACACCGACCCAAACACCCTTACCTTCAGCGACGGGATCGCCCGCCACGACTACCAGGTCATGCTTGGGCGACCTCTGCAGATTGAAGTTGCCTACTACTACAAGCAGGCTGACCGAAAGTACTTGTCGCAGTTCGTGCCGGTAGCCAAGGACTTGGGTTTCCGTTTTGTGTTGCCGCCAAAAATCATGGACATGACTCCCGATTGGGTGATGATCAATCGCCACCCGAAAACGAACTACGTAATTCTGCCGGACGTGGCGTTTCGGGTGCGCGTTATGCTCAGCGATAGCATGGCCGTTTGGCCGAGCAGCAACACCACGTGCAAGATTACGAGCACCGGCGCCGATGGCACAACCTACTATCTTCCCACTAGGTGGCCATCGCGGAGCGTGTGTCTCTGCGGACCCCTGCGCGACATCCACCAGTTTCCTTCAGCTAACGCCCTTCGCCTGGAGTTGTCTCCGGATTACCAAAACCTGTTCGCGGTGCCGTTCTTGGTGAAGATGTTTGAACGCCCCACCTTCGACACAATGACCACATCCGCGGGCCGGCTCCTAGCCGACGGCAATGGAGTGATAGCAGGGGTTTCCCTGCATACGCCGGACTGGATAACCATCCGGGGGAGCAACTTTCCGCTCACGAAGTCTCCGATAACCGTCACGTTTCCGCCCGGGTACTGGGCGAACGCATACTGGCGGAACTCGACCACGCTCGAGTTTTTGAGCCCCGTGACGAAGAAGCCGGAGTACCGGTTACCCGTGTGGATCGCTTTCGGGGAAGCGAAAGCCATGAAGACGCCGTTTCTTCTGGATCTGATTGAGACGCCAACCGTCCGCGCGTTCGAACCGGCTTACTTGTTTCCAATCATGTCACCCACAGGCGGCGACAGCGACTTGACCCACGCCGTCGCCGCGCGGCTCGGTACAGCGGAGGCCAACCGGCGGCAGCTGACCATCTACGGAAACTTTTTTGACCACCACAGCTACTGCGCGTTTCAAACAACCTCGCGAAAGCACAATGTGAAGGCGGTCTTGGTCTCCAAGAGACAGATCACCTGCGAAGTTCCACCGCTTCCTGTGTCCGACGTGGGTGCAGACGCAGCCGACCGCGGAACGAGCTCGCCGACGACAATCGAAGACGGAGCCGCGAGTTCGTTGACCGGCGAACAGTACTGTCTCGCCGAGCAGCAGGGGCGGGTGCAGCTGCAGCAGGCCCTGAACTTACGAAACTTGCTTTTCTTTTCCCCGTACCCCGAAAGCCTGCTTGCGACCTATCCGCGCCAGCGAATGGAATCGCAAGAGAAAAAGTTCACCGTCCTGGAAGGACAGAACTGCGCCGAGATTCTGCAAAACCACGCAGATCTGGTTGAGGGAAATGCCGGGAACGACACGGTGGCTGAGGCGCTGGGCAACAACGGGTCGTCGAATGACACGGGCCTGCTGCAGCTTCATCTTGCGACGAATCACACCCTTAATTTGACCGCCACCGTTGCGGCACTACTCGGCTCGGCAGATGCGATAGCCGCAGTGTTGAGTAGCACGGAGCAACTTGCCGCTCTGTGCCTGCGGGCCAGTGACTTGGCGCGTAACATGAGTAATTATCGACTTGAAACTCAGTACTACGATGCACTAATGTACCAACTGCAGCGCGGTGTGAACGACGCGGAGACCGGCTGCCGACAGGCGACGGAAGCTCGTGCACAGGCGGCGCTGAGTGACTTCACGAATGGGCGGCTCTTCTTCGAGGTGCGGAGTGAGCGCTTGCTGCCACTGTCGAAGCATGTGCACATCAGTGCAAGCGCCAAGTCGCTCAAGCTGCACCTGCCTATTCTGGTCGAATCGGTGACGCCGGGTGCCGCGCCGGTAACCGGCGGGACGCGGCTCGTGGTAAAGGGTCGCAATTTCGTGCAGATTGCACCGACGTACTGCGTGTTTCAGTACGCCATCTTCACTCAAGCCCGCGTCCTGAATACGACACACTTGACGTGCCAGAGTCCCTTTTCGAACCGATTCGGTAACTTGCAGCTGCACATATCCCTGAACCGACTCCAGATGAGCGAGAGCTTCACGTGGTTCACAGTTCTGCCCGAGGTGCAGGTCAGCGTGGCGGCCGTCTCGCGGGGGTGTTTTGCGGAGAGTCCAGGAGACGTCATCCGTGTGGACGTGCTGCTGAAGGAGCAGAGTGCCCGGACGTGGGCCAAGTACCGAGACCGGGGCGTTCTTTGCCGGTTTGTCAACGAGGACACCGGATATTTGGATGACCAGGAGGCAGTGTCGGCGGCACCCGGAAAAATTGACGAAGTGCATATTTTCTGCCGGTGTCCTGTGTACCGCGGGCACCAGATTGGGCAGCGGCTCTCCCTGCAACTGCAGGATACGGAGGGCGTGTGGCAGGATGCGTTGGGGGAGATGCAAGTCCTCGCGCGACCCTTGGTGACCAGCGTGAGTCCGCGATTGTGGATCGCCAACAGCACCTACCCCCTGTCAATAGAGGTTCGGGGTACCAATTTCCCACCCGACGTGGAGCTCAAGTGCACATTGGAAGACAGCGAGAAGCACCCGGACGCGACGCCTCTGGAGGCGGTAAAGAAGATGGAAGCGAGCCTCTGGGAGGAAGTACAGAGGCTCTCACTCCGCTGCCGCAATCAGCGGGATGAGCGGCAGGAGGCCTCCGGGGCGGCGCCGCCTTTGGCCCGGTTCGGGCTCTCCGAGGGAATGCGCGGGACCGCAATGCCGTACGATCGATACCGGCTACCGAGCGGGGTTCTGAAGAACGAAAGCGCGAACGTCTCGCAACTGATTGAGTTTGGGGGGAGTGTGGATTTGGATTTCTGTCAAGCGTACTTGGACGCCGAGAAGGAGTATCTCGCGTTTGTGCATCGGACGGACCTCTGGTCCGCCCACGGCTACTATCAGGACAACAGCACGGGCGACGGATTTGCGTTGCAGGACCAAAACGTGCACCACACGCGGAATTTCTTCGCCGCGTCCGGCTACGCGGCGCAGCGGCCGCCGCTCCGCGAGTACGCCAGCCGCGTGATGCACGTCAAGGCCGAGTGGCACTCCGCCTCGATGTTGAAGTGTGTGGTCCCTCCCGACCACGCGGAGAAACTGCGCACGGCGGGACTTGTGAATCGCTATGTAGAGCTGGCTGTGCACCGCCATTTTTCCGATGTGCGCCCCCCTCGGCAGACGTTCGGGCAGATCGCGGCGCTTCACAAGATTCGAATTGGCGACAACATTCGGATTTTGGAAGTCTCCCCGCGTGCGTTCACGCGCCAGAGTTTCGACTTGGTGAACGAGCAAAGTCGAGAAGATCAGATTTCGCTGCGTGCGACCTTGTCCAAGTCGGCCATCAGGTCCCTGCGCTTAGCTACCGCGTTAAACTGTCGCGTCCGATGGGAGGTGGACACGCTTGCGCCGGCGGTGTTCCCCGGCGTAGTTTCGAGCGACACCACGGTGACCTGCCTGTTGTCCAGCTCTGCGCTGGAGGTCAATCTCCGAGGGTATTTCTCGCTGCAGATCGACAGCAGCGAAACGCTTTCGAATGAATTGGAACTCCACTTCGTGGAGCAGGTGTTCTCCCCCTCGATCTCGCCGACGTCTGTGCCCTCCTTCACGCCCGGCCGAGGCTTCATCATCTCAGCCATGTTCCTCTCTATCCGGCACCTGCGCGTTCTGCGGGATCTTCCGATCTTCTGCGACTACGGTCCGGAGTATGAGGCTCGGGAGGCAGTAATGCTAGATTACGAATCTGTCTTGGGAAGCAAGTTTAGGCAGGTTGTTGGGCGGCCAATTCGAAACTCCACGCACGGCTCTGACCGGAGCTTCCGCATCACCGGGCACGACGAAATCTTAGTGGATACAGCCGTCGACCGTGTGCGATGGCAGTGCCTTGGTCCAGTTTCAGGGTTTCTACCTCGTATAAGCGGCGCGGAGGCCCTGGAAGTGAAGCTCGTACTGGACGCGTCTGCGCAGCGAGGGCTCAATCCCGCACTCACCAACAGGCCCACTCAGATTCACGTCACGGGTCTGCCTGAGATCGCTACCCAGGAGCCTTTCCTGGCGGCACGGGACACCAGCGTCCTGTTGGAGGCAGTGGTGCCGGACGGTTACAATCCTTTCGTCACTACGACTGCGATCGGCAGCACCGAACGGCGGGTTGAGGTGTACTGCGCATTTTTGCCCTGCGGAACTACGTTCGTAAAACGCACCGTGACCGCAGGGATCCGGATTCCGAGCAAGAACACCGCGGATTCGGGCTCGCGACGGATGCTGGTGTCTTGTCCGGTTGCAAGCCTGAGTTTCACACACGTGCGGGCGGGGCTGTACGGTGAGGAGCAGTGCGCTCTGGAGATCTCGTTTAACAACTTGGACTTCTCCAGCCGGTTTGAGTACACGCTTGCCGCGCATCCGGTGGTGCGGAAGTTTGGGACGTCGCGCGGCGTCGTGAGCCTCGGCGGGGTGCTGCAGAGTGGTGGCCCCGTCATTTTGCGCGGGTCCTACTTCGGCAACCGGGCCGCACTCGCATGCACATTCGCGGGAAGCGACGGCTCCGATATTCCGGGGCAGGTGGTGGCGCGCGGCCATACGCACGTGGAGTGCTTGGCGCCCAGCAGCAAACCGCTTGGATATTACAGCCTGAACCCCCTCAAGCAGGAAAATGCTCTCATTACCTATCGCCACAGTCAGTTTGACAGCCTTTCCGCTCTCCCGAGTGCGTCTGACGCAACGGGGGCACCTCGGTACCGAAGGCAGGTCGCGGTGTTCTTAGCTGCGCAGTCATCTGGACTAAGCGCACAGTTGGTAGAATATGAACAGCCGCACGCCCGGTTGGCGAGAAACGGTACCTTCGGGGCGCAGGTCTTGTCCCAGGAGGCCCGCGATAAGTTTTATGAGCAATACTTTCACGCTGCGGACACGGAGTACGAGAAGAGACTGAAGC
Organism: Amoebophrya sp. A120; assembly: GCA_905178155.1. Taxonomy (NCBI): domain Eukaryota; class Dinophyceae; order Syndiniales; family Amoebophryaceae; genus Amoebophrya; species Amoebophrya sp. A120. Next base: position 9,382,657 of record CAJINV010000003.1, read on the forward strand.
AAGCGCTACGCACCGCTCGCGTAGGGGATGCGAACTCCTTTGTGTACGTGGACGTGTTCGACGCGCCGTCCATCGCGCGCCTCTCGCCAGATCGGCGGAACAGCGAGCAACGCGTCCTCATGCTGCACGGAAGTAATTTCCCCGAAGATGTTGTGCGCACTTGCAATTTCTACTCCGCCGCGGTTGGCGCCAAGAGCTTGCATTACCTGGGGCAGAGTGGCGGTTTGCGCTTGTCCGCAGCCGACATTTCCTGCCAGTTTCCCGCCGGAATGTCGCACGTTGCGGCGGATTACCGCGTAAGCGTCGCCTTTGACAGTGGCGTGGTTGCGCAGCCGTCGCCTTTCCTCTCCTCCTCGACCTTTCGCATGCAGTCGACGCTTGCGTTTTATAAGGTAACGCCGTCCGTGCTAACCCCAAAAAAGCCGAGCTGGGTGCATGTGGTGGATTCCACAGTGCGCGCTCCCGCGGGCACAAAAATACTTTGTCGGTGGAACGTGAATGGTTACGAAAAGGCGGCTGCGGGCGGGCGCATGCGAATGACCCTCGTGAACTCTATCTTGGACGGCTACGTCTCCCACGTCGCCGCGGGGACAGATTCGGTCATGGGGCGGCTTGTTCCTGATAGAAACACCGTCGCGGGGGGGCTTACCTCCGGGTCTGCGAATGGGACGCACGGACTCCAGTCGGACGACCCTCTCGGAAGTCACGTAAGCGATGCCTTGGAAGACCGCAGACAGGTAAACTTGAACTGTCCTTCGCCGTACATAAACGAGGGACGCATGCGTTTTCGCGAATTTGCGTACCGGGGCCTCTTAGAGGTTGCCCTGGACACCGAAGTTGTCAACTTTCTGCCTATCCACTGGCTCCGTTTCGAAAGGGCGGTCCGGACGCTGCAGTTGTCACCAACGTACTCCAAGTATTTCCCAGGCTCGGCGGTGCGGCTCGATGGAAAGTTTGTGCGGGCAGAGACAGTGAAGTGCGTTCTGTTCGCCAAGCGTCAGACACGCCAGGTAGTGACACCAACTTCGGTAAAGGCAGTGGAGAATGAGGGGACTGCTGCTCAGGATGTACGTATGCTGGTGACCTGCGTCCTTCCCAAAGATCTGCAGCCCGGCACCTGGCGGATAGAACTGGATAACGCGGCAGCCGGGGCGGAAGCAGGTGCGCCTTCGCTTGCCGCATTCGGCGATACGCGGGACGCTCTTGCGCTGATTGTGGTACCGATTCCGGAGGTGTCAGCCGCAAGCCCGCTGGTGTATCCGGTAGGAAGCTCCGCGTCCCTGGTCCTAGGGGGCAACCGGCTCGGTCTCACACTGACGAAGACGTTTGACCCGCGCTGCGTATACACCAGTATCCCAGGCGCGAGTCGCGCGGTGCATTTCCGTTCGACTGTGATGATTGCGGACGATTCACATGTCCTCTGCTTGCCGCCTCCCGTGGATTTCCTTGGGAAGATGCACGTCTCTGTTGCTGTGCACGGTATGCAGTTTGCGAGCACGGTTGTTGTGGATTTTGTCTCCTCCTATCTGCTGGACTACAACGGGCGGGCCGTCTCGCTGATCCAGGCGAACACGCAGAACGAAACCGTGGCACACCCGCTCGGTGCCCGAGTGTCCACAAATTTAAGAGTAAGGTTCCCACCACGATTCGAAAGTGACGCCTCCACGGCCCGCCACGAGACAACGCTGCAGCCGTGTCTGCGAGTCCAGAACCAGTTGTACGCAGGGGTGGCGTATCAAATGTAAAAATGTCTGGGTCTGGAAAAATCCGACTTGTCATGCTGATTTTGGATTCTAAAAAAATCTGTATTGCATGAGCAGCAAAGAGAGTCCAAATTTTGCAGCGCGGAAAGAGCATTTGTCATGCGGAATAGGCATCAGGAAGCCCTCTAAAAATCTGTGATGCTAGGGCATGCGTCACAGACTTGAGGAGTCATGCGAAATGTGCATGACAAACCCGGCAATCTTCCAGACCCAGACATTTTTACATTTGATATGGCGACTCCGAAAGCGGTGCTGTGCCTGGAAGAGAGCGGCGCGCTGGCCTGGTCAAAGATTCAGGAGGCTGTGCTCTTGAGTCCTGATCGGAATGTGTACAGTTTTTCGTCTCAGCTCCTTGCCCTGTTAACCAGGGTGGAATTCCGGGACACGTCTGAGATCGGAAAAATGGCTGTCGCCGTCGCGGGCCGACAGCTGGTCTCCTCTGTCACCTCTTTGTTCGTCCAAGTGCCCACCCGACCAGCCATAGAGTTGCTTATCCCCAACGCCATCAGTTGGCCGGCGGCTGACGCGGTGACAGAAAGTCTGGTGCAGGTTATCGGAACCAAGTTCGAGCGATCGACTGCGGGCGGTCCTTGGTGCCGGTTTCGGACAGACGTGGAACGCAGTATCCTTCAGACGCCCTTCGCCCCCGGGCGGTCCCGCCTGCTAAAGCATGGGTCGCTTCTCGCGCCTTTTCTCATGGTTCGAAAAGCCGCCCGTATGGTGTCGGAAAATGAAATTCACTGCGCCTTGCCACCGGGCAAGTATGCGAGCTATCCGGAGGTTTACGTCGAAGTTTCGAACGACAACTTTTATTGGAGCAAACAGGCGCTCCCATTGCAGATCGTGGCGGAAGTAACGTTGGGCCAGGTTGCCAGCGCGGCCGTTCCTGGGCTGCAGAAGCCCGATTTCCTTGTGAAACTTCATCAAGCGGCAATTCCACTGGTGAGTGGCATCCGGTGCAAGTTCGATACGGGTGTGGAGACAGGTCTCGTGCGCGTTGCTTCGCAGTTGCGGGGCAACAGTTTCATCTGCCTTGAAGAAGACAACCTTTTCAGTTACACTGCCGCCGTGAGAGAGGAAATTCGTACTAGTAGTGGAGCGCTATCGGGAGTGCGGCAGTTGCGGGTGGGAGTAGAGACGTTTTCCGAAACGAAAGGTGCTTATGATTTGGTGTATGCCCCGCAGCCGCAGTTCTTCTCACGGCTGCTGCCGAGGTTGGCCACTGCTGACACCATTGTCTTGGTCCGCGGCCGCAATTTTCCGACCGGGCCACAGATCGCAATCTTTTGTTTGTGGGGCAGCCCACGAACCGCTACCACTTCGGGTGAAGCAATCTCGGCGACCCAATTCCGCTGCACCATCCCCGCACGGCTGAACCAGATTTACTCCGCGGCGGATGGAGGAGTAACTCTTTTTTTGCGAGCCGTGTCCTTCGACGGTGGATTGAACTACCTTGCCACATCGACCACCCAGGGGCTGCCGCTCCTGGTGTTTCCCCACGGTGTTGTCCCGGTTATTTTGAAGGTGTCGCCCGCGGTTGTGTTGGAGGGACACAACACTGAGCTGAAGTTCACGGGAAACGATTTCTTGCAGTGGAAGCACCTGGCGGTATCTCGTCTGCGCTGCGAGTTCCGCAGCACTCCTGATGAGGTGCCTGTGGTATCTTACGTGACGGACATCACCGCCGCGGCGATTCATTGCCCGACTCCGATCGACGGCATCACTGTGGGCCGTGCGCGTGTTCGGGTGACTTTCACGGACGGCGGCAACGAATTTGAGCTGCCAACACGCGTCCCTCTAATGATGCAAATTTTACCCTCCTATCAAGTTCGTGGCACCCTCCCGCCCTTTGCCACAACCAGCCTTCAAACCATCTTGGACGTGCAGGGAGGGAACTTCCACGACCTGGGCGATCCCTTCATAGTATCACGAAACAGCAGCGGTCGCAGCGAGAGCCCGTACTTCTGCCGGTATGGCGATGGCGCGGAGCCGCTGAAGGCCTTGCGCGTTTCGACGGGGAGGCTGCTGTGCGTCTCGCCACGCCATAAAGGCGGCCTTACAAACCTGGACGTGGTCCTTCCGTGGCAGCGGCAAAGCCGGCATGACGCGTCGGCGTTTGCTTTTCTGTTCTTAGATGTTCCCTTCATTCGCCGGGTGGAACCGCTCGTGGTTCCGGCGGATGCAGCGTTGCAGACCGAAACCATGCTGCGAATATTCGGATCGGATTTTCGTGCAATGGAGACACGATTAATGCGTATGTCGGCCACGCCGCGCATTTTGCAGTGTCGGTTTTACAAGCTCGGGGATGAGTCACTTTCTGCTCCGCTCGATAGGACGTCGCAGAGTCTCGGCCCGTACGTGGAGGGGGCCTCTTCATCCGGCGCCGACAGCAATTTATTCGAGGAACACACCACATCCCCAGATCCCTTGCTCACACAGGCGATGGTGGTGGCGGACACGGAGATAGAGTGCGCAATCCCGCGGCAAGCTCGGCGCGTGACCCCCATCTTTCTTGTTTTGGACAACACACTAGAAATCTTGCTTGCAGAGCAGTTTGAGTACGCAGCAGCGCCGGTGGTGCGCGACGTCTATCCCCGCGTTTTGGTGGAGGGTTCCAAGGAAAGAATCCTCGTGCAGGGATACAACTTTCATGTGTCTCCCCATGCTCCACTGCAGTGTCGGTTTCGTGCCTTCGGACAGTCCTCCGCTGCCCGAAGAGATCATCTGCAGCGGTGGGAGCGCGAGAAGGAGCTGCTGGTCCAGCTGCGCCGCAACGTGAGCGACTTCTGTGCGTTCGAGCGTAGCCAGGCCTGCCCCTTGCCTCTCTCCTCAGTTGCCACGAACAACGGAGGAAATGCGAGTGCGTCTTCGCGGCAGCTTGACGGCGAGGAGGAGGGCGGCAGTCGCAGTGCCGACGGCGCAGCACGCCTCTTGAACGTGGAGGAAGAAAACGACGCGAGATACCTACATCGAGCGTACTACTATTACCAGAAGCAGAGTGACGCGATGAATGTCAGTGCCGACGCTGGTCGAGATTCGGAAGCGCCCCTGCGCGAGAGTCAACATGCTTTCACGCACGTGCTGGGTCTAGATCTGCCGTTTTCCACCAAGACGCCTCGCGTTGCGGAGCGAACGGCATCCATCGACATTCCAGCTCCCGAGCGTGGGCATTGCCAGGACGCAGCGTTGTTCTCTCGCTGGTGTCAGGACACCGGCGCTGCATTGCAGAGCCGGCTAGATCAGAGTGCAGAAATTTTGTTTCTTGCCCACTCGCTCAGTCGGCACGAAGACGAGTATGCGACATTGTTCGAGACTGAAATCCTTGCGGAAACGATAGCACGTCGCCGCTCCGACGAAATGGTGGATTGCGCCCTTCCGTTGGACGACGATTATCGCTTTGACGAAGTCAGTGCGGCAGGCGAAGACGAAAGCTCAGCGGCCTACTTGCAGGCAAGCAACGGCAGCGCAGGGGCAGGCAATGGGTCTACGGAGATCAACTCATTCGCCGACTCCGCGGAAACTGGGTACGAGAGACACTCGGCTTCGCGTCGGTACTTGCTTGCGCTTCAAACGCGGCTGCTTGCTTTGGCTGCACGAAGTTGCGCTACTGAGGGCATGACCGGGAGTAGCGGAAATGAAACGAATACCACACGGCAACTAGCAGCACTGCTTGAAGAAGTCGCTGCAGAGAGTGACAGCGACTTTCCTGCCGACTTGCTGTCTGGCGAGGGGAGCAGGTCCTCCACGCAACAACTTCGTGCGTTGGCGCATTTCGAGGGGGCAAACTTCGCAACCAAATTTTACTCCCAGGCTTTGCCGATCTTTCCATCGACGAGTCAGCAGCTCCAAGCGCGTGCCTGCACGGAACCGGACGAAGAACTGCTTCGAGCTATCCGCATTGAACTGAAGCGTATCGGCGAGCTGCTGCAACGCGTCGATGCCCAAGTACGCGGTCGAGCTTCAGTCCTGCTGAACGCAGTTTTTACGGAGCTGTATGTGGAGGTGGGGTTCTCCGCACCCGCCTCCAATCGAGGACGGGTTTCCGCCTTCAGCGCGCCGCAAGTAGGATTGCCGGTTGGCAACGCGGTTTCGTCCAGGTTTGAGCGGTCCACCGCGTACTCGTACTACTCAGTACTGCATCCCCGGGCACGTTTGCGCATTTTTCCCTCACCGAAAATGGACAAGGGGGGGCTCTCGATCGTGAATACGATGCACAGCGAGGTATCTTTTCTTGGCAGTGCGCTGCGGTGGGAACTAGACCCCAAGTGTTTGGTTCAGGGAGAGATTCGGGGATCGCAGTCAACGCTGCAAGACGCCGTCATGCTGTCGCCTACCGAGCTGCGCTGCCGAATTTCGCCGACTGAGTATTTGCTGACCAAAACGCGGGTCGATGTCGTTTGGGGCCGGGCGTCGCGGAGCGTGGCCAACCAGGAGGGGTTTGCGCAGCCCCGCGGAACCGCGACGTCCACTTTGTCGAGTGACTACGTCGCTGTGTCCTCGTCGGCGCAACTAGATCTCCCGGCTTTTGCCAACGTGGACGTTCGACCATATGCGAACTTTGAGACGGTCGCGCCCCAGTTCGTCACCAATCGTGGGGGGGACGTTGTGACCGTTTACGGAAATTGGACGGCCATCGAGGATGCGTACTGCTGGTTTCAGGGAGTTGAGGCTTCGAGCCGCACCTACTACGTGGCGGACAACGCTCGCGCCTGCCTTGCGCCTGCTAAGCGAGTGAACGGGGACACACTGGTGTACTTGACGGGGTTCTTCCGGCAGACCGCCCCGGAAGCGCACCGCAGCGATTTCTCTACCTACGAGCTCGCCTACTCGGAGAAAGACCGAGCGCAGCTGAAGGAGGAAGCCCGGCGAGCAGACCCCCTAGCTTATGCGCGGGGCGCCGTGCGCAACAAAATCCCCCTTATTTTTCCGATCGGGAATGAGGGTCTGCGAGTCACGTACATCCAGGCTCTTGTGCTGTACGAGGTGATTCCGTCGATCGTCATGGATCCGGGCCCGCAGCTGTTGCACGTAAAGGGCATGGGTTTCCGGAACGCTGACGACCTGATGTGCGTGTTCGCGGTCCGTAAAGTGCGTCCGCAGGTAAACTTTGCGGTGCGCGGAACCGCACCGAACAGTGACCCCTGCTGCTCCCGGTGCGTTCATGTGGGTCCGAACGAGACGACAGCGGAGTGTAGCTCTATGGCGTATCCAGGTACAGCAAAATTTAGTTTCACGGACACCAGTACGGCAAAAGCACAGCTGCAGAGGGATACCGGTTTGCAAACAGGCGACCCGTGTACCAGCGACCGCCCTGCCTATACAGAAATTGACTTCAATCGGACAAGCTGTGCCTGCGGAGAAGACGACTCCAACGAGGTTGCTTACGACCATGATGCGCGCGACGCGGTTTATGGCGCCAAGGCGACCTACCAGACCGTGGCACGGTTTTACAACGTGAGTTACATCACGTGTCCCAGCCCCGAACTGTCCCTACCCCCCACAAACGAGCCCTCGGAAACTCGGGTGGAGTTGTTTGTCATGACGGGAGACTCGCTCGCACAGGGCAGTCAGCCTGCGAACACATTAGGGCTCCGCGTGCTCACACCTCCTTCGGTCGCTTACCTGGTCAGCTTCCGTTCGCTTCCGATTATGGCGAAGAAAGTTCCGCCGAACTTTCGTCTGGCGGAGGCTTTGTCGAAGACCGCGGTACTGTTTCAAGGGCAGAAGTTTTTGGACTGGCCAAATGTGTTGTGTGAGTTTTCGCATCGGGTGACGCCGGATCTTTTCCCAGTGGAGGTGGTGCCTACCTATGTGATGTCAGACACAGAGCTCACCTGCATCGTGCCAGAGGCTTTTCACGGATTGGACGACCGTCAGTTGCAAGTGCGGCTAGCGCAGCCGCAGACTTTCAGTACTGTGTGGTACGCGGAGTTTCTTGTGAACCGTGTCAATCTGACACTCACAGGGGACGTGGTCAGCGGTTCGGACGATCAGGCTACGACGCCTGCTGTAATCTCTGGGGAGCTTTCTGCTGGCAACTCGACCTTTGGGCCAAGCGGGCTGTCGTGGTGCGGCAGTAACCGCACCAAGTCGCTGCTGCAGCGGCTGCAGAACTTGGAGAGGTGCAACAACGGGACTGACGACGGGGGGGACGGTGTCACGGCGCGTATGGTCCTCCTCCGGCAGCTGTTTGTGTCATCCAACAGCAGCACTGTCGTGTTGAACGATTCAAACACCAGCGCGAACGCATCGACCACGGCTGGCTTCGATGGCGAAGACGACGCGAATGATACTAATGCCTCCAACCACTCCGCAATTCTCGCAGGAAATGGCGTTGCGTCCGCCGTCGCGCAGGGGTTGGGCGTGGGCTTTACAAATCAGAGCCTGGTACTGGTCGGGCCGTTAAATCGAAGCATTTGCGAAATTCAATACGTAGATCCTATACTGCCCTTCGTTGCGCCCCTTCCGACTTCCGTTCGAGCCACGACGGGGGAGCGGTCCGTTTTCCTGTCCGATCCAGTGATCGAGCGCGTTCATCCACGATATGGGTTCGACGCAGGCGGCAACATTATTTCCGTGTTTGGGCAAAACCTGCCCGCGCTGTTGCAGGACCCGCAGGGCAGAACGGCCGTGCGGTGCGATTTTGGCAAGGCGGGCGTGACCTTCGCCGTTTTTAGTAGTGCCAGTGTGGTGCGGTGCCCAAACCCTGCGTACTTCGAGTCCGATACCGTCAGTCTTTCGCTGCTGGTCGGAAATCCGGCCTATTTGCGAATTTCCTCGCCGAGTGCGCTTTTTACCTACATCCCGCGGTTTGGAGTAGCTCACATCACACCGGAAATTGGCTCCCTCGAAGGCGGGACGAAGGTCCGCATTTTGGTAGCCACGCGCCCAATGCCTCTGGCAGTGGCCGACCTGCAGTGTGTGTTCGGTAATCAGCGCGTCCCCGCACAGGTAGTTGCAGTGGAGGAGGACGTTTTTGCGAGACCAGAAAGGACCGATGCATCTGGCGGGTCCGTCGAGGGTCAGGAGCTACATCAGAACGCCACGAACGGTACTGTCGGTAAAGCTGCAACCAGCGGGGATGCGGAAGGGGACGGAAGCAGTAACAGCAGTGCTACTGCTCTCCACGTTCCCCGGGCCAAGGGTTATCATGTCGAATGCGAGACGCCGTCCGCCGCGAACCTTCCGCGCGTCACCGACTCCGAGACCCCCTGTGCCTGCAGTAAGTACTGGACGCAGGCGTTGCCAAGTGGTGACTTTTTCTACTGCAACGACTACTGCTGCACCGTTCCGCAGCTGGTCGTCAACAGCACCGATGCGTCAGACCTGCGCGGCTCGCAGCCGTGGTGCCAGACGACCAATCCGCTGTGCGATAGTGGCCCAAGTCACGGGGGCGTCGGGTGGGGCTATTGCAAAGAGCCGACCGCACAGAGTTCGTTCCCGGTGTGTGTCCGCATCTTGGAGACCGCCGCCTCTTTCGTGCAGGTGGACGAAATTCAAGATCCATGCTGGTTTCAATTCAACTACTTCCAACGCCCCTACCTGGACTTCGTCTCGCCGCCGTCTGGCCCGAACAAAGGAGGGTCGCTGCTGACGCTCCACGTGCGAAACGTTCCGCGGCTGTTTGACGGTAACGCACTGCGCTGCCGGTTCGAGAGCTACGTCACAGAGGCACGGTGGGTAAGCGACAGCCAAGTGCAGTGTGTGACCCCGAGTGTGTACTACACTATGGATCCCGTCAGTGTGGACGTGTATCTGAGCGTGAACGGCGGCGAAGACTACTTCACTGGGGACCCGACGCCGACGCGCTATACGTTTGTTCCGACTGCAGACGCACTCTCCATGGCGCCGGACTTTGGCCCGCAAATGGGTGGCACCGCCATGCGGCTGACCTTACCGACCTACTACGACGGCTACACGCCCAGCGCTTGCTGCTTTGGCGTGAATATCCTCGTCACGGCAGTGCCAGCGGACACGACGGGGCGTGTTTTCGTCTGCAGCACACCCCCTTGGTACTCGAGCCCGGCCGTTGTTCCCGTCGGACTGCTGCAAGCCGACGGTAGCTGCGATCTCGATCCGCAGACGGCCTTTACCTACGTACCTCCCTGGGTTGTTTCTGGAATCGATCCTCCAACGGGCTCTGCCGGGGGCGACACGCTGATATTGATTTCCGGGGCGGGGTTCCGCTCCAGCGACAACGTGCTGTGCCGTTTCGGAAGGAACCAGGGCCGGGGGCAGTTCTCCGCGCGGGCGGAAGTGATTTCGGAAACCGAAATTGTGTGCCTCACCCCCGCATTTTCGAGTGACATGCTGGCAACGGGCAGCGCTAGTGCGTTGGACAAACTTGAGGTAGTGGTGTACGTGGCCATCAACGGGGTGGATTTCCTCGCGGGCAAGAACCCCGGCGTGACCTTTGAGTATCTGATGGAGTTCACCGTGGAGTCTGTGATCCCTCCTCTAACCATTGACTCCGGTGGGGAACAGCTAGTAGTTCGAGGCGTGAACTTGGGGAGCTACGTGCAGTACTGCGTGTTTGGAGGCGACCCCTTGGCCGAGCGGGTCCGGGAAGAGGACCGCGTAATTGTAGTGCCCATAAAGGCATTCCTGTCGCACCGAGAGGTACTGTGTGAGGCTCCGCAGTGGTACATGCAGGAGGGGGTAGTACAGGAGCGGGTGTGGGTGCGGCTGTCGCGCCTTGGTCGCGCTACCGACGCGTTTAACTCCGATGCATTTGTCACGTACACGCGCGTCCCCCGGGTCGACGCCATTTTCCCGCCCGAAGGCATCTTTCAGGGAACGACCCTGGTGACCGTGTCGGGTCGGTACTTCAAGTACTACATGCCGTTCGATCCCTTCGACAAATCCAAGTCCACCTCCGTCTTGGAGGGTCCGGGAAACGACCCGGCGGTGGTGTCCAACGTTACCTGGAGCGTCGTGTGTGAATTCAACCAGATTCAGCGCGTCCCCGCAGTGGTGCACGGATTTGACACGATCACGTGCCTCACCCCGCCGACTTTGAAGCCGGAGGAAAAGCCCGGGCACCACGTCACGTTCGATCTGATCATTGAGTCTTTCGGAAAGAAGCACAATTTTACCACACGCGATTGGCCCAACCTGCACCAGAACTTGTTTTACTACCGGGCTCCCGAATTCCGGATCGTGGACGCTTTCCCCCTGTCAGGTCCGGAGTTCGGTGGAACGACCGTCAGTCTGACTGCCGACGCTCCGCTGCTAAACTCTCGATTCCTGGAATGTCGGTTCGGCCCGACGAAAGTTGCGATCAAGTTGGTGGACGCGTTCCACGCGACCTGCGAGAGTCCCGCGGTGGGCGGGTTCACCGGGGTGGAGCCGCCCGTTACTGTGGACGTTGAGGTCCTCTTCGCGAACGCGACCCTGAACGGGACCAAAGTCCGGTTCCACTACTACCTCACTCCGTCTGTGTCGCGGGTGGTGCCGCCGTTCGGGACTACCGAGGGGGGAACCATCGTGCAGCTTGAAGGCTCGCACTTCATCGAGGATCCGAATCTCACCTGCAAGTTCGGCGACGTGCCCGTCCCCGCAACGCGGTTCATCAACCAGAACCTGATACTGTGCAAGACGCCTCCCCACCAGGCTGGCATCGTCACCGTTCGCGTCGGGAACAACGGTCAGAATTTCGTAGCCAGTAGCGACGCGCGGTACGAGTTTTTCAAGACAAAACAGACCTTCTACCTGGTGCCCTACCTGGGTCCGATTCTGGGAAACACGCGCGTGGTCGTGGAAGCCGAAAAAATTCCGACGGGGGCCGACAACATGATTCGGTGCATTTTTGGCGTCACGCGGACGGTCGGGGTGAAAATCGACGACTCGCATTTTATGTGCGTCACCCCGCGGCAGCAGGAAGCGGGAGAGCTGACGGTGAAGATCACCTTCAACCTGCAGGAGTTCGCGGAGGCGAGCCAGGCATTTTTGTACTACAACGAGCCTGTTGTGCAGAGAATCACCCCGCCGCTGGGTCCCAGTGGCCAGGTGACTTTCCTGAAGATCGAAGGCACGAACTTCATCAACACGGACTACTTGCGCGTGCGCTTTGGCGGCACTACCCGGAAGCAAGTCACGACCGCCGCCGTGGCCGCGGCGGATTTCCAGGAGAACGCGTACGCGAGCCTCGAGGCGGTCGATGCGAGCAATGCCGAGTTTCCCGTTCGGAAGGCGTTCTGGGTGTCTAGTACGGAGATACATGTCGAGACGCCGGTGTTGACGTACCTGGACGGTCGAGAAGACTACACTCGGCTTCCAATCTACGTGAGCAATAACGCGCAGAGCTACTCCCCAGACGGCGTCGAGGCGTGGGACAAGGAGAGTACGCGTTACGACAGCGTGCTGAAGCACTTCGTGTTTCACCCGGATTTGGTTCTCACCCAGGTGCGCCCCTCGGAGGGAATGCACTACGGCGGCGCCCCGGAGGGCGGCTACGTGTCCGTGGCCGGAAACCACTTCATGAATACCAGCTACATCTTTCCCGACCACGATGTCGGGTTGCTCAAATGCGCATTCGAATGGGTAGAAAGCCGGGCGATATTCGTCTCTACCACACAAATTCTTTGTGAAGTGCCGAACATGCTTGCCGCTCGGTCGTACGCGAGCGTTGGTTTCGCTGCGTTGCGGGTCACGCTAAACGGGCTGGATTGGTCGCGTTCAGTTCTGCAATTTCGCTTCCTGGGAATCTGTCCTGCCGGGAGCTATTGCCGCCACAAGGACTACCTGGACTATGGCTACCGCGTCGTGAAGTGCCCCGTGGGTCACAATTGCGAACACGCAGGGAATTCCGAGCCGATGCCTTGCAAGCCCGGGTCGTATCAGTCTTGGGAAGGACAGCACCAGTGCCGCGAATGCCCAAGAGGGTTTTACTGTCCCAATGGGAGGCAAATTGAGCCGCTGCGTTGCCCGAACGGTTGGATGTGCGACGAGATTGGGCTACAGATGCCGTATCGGCTTTGCCCGGGCGGCCACGTCTGCCTTGGCGGTGTGGCCACGGCGGATCATCACCTCATGCTTCGGTACCCTGCCACAGAGACGTTCTACAACAACGAGACCGGCGAGATCATTGTTCGGACGAGCACGGAGAAAGACATACCGAACGTCATGTACGATCCGCAGGTGATTCCGCAGAAGCCGACCTTGTGCGGGGCTGGGTTGCACTGCTACCCTGGTACGGCATCTCTGCAGCCCGCAGTCCCGGGACGTGGTAACTACTCGACGCCGCAGCCCTGCTTTCAGGGATTTTTTTGCCCACCGGGCTCGAAGACTCCGACTGGAGACGCTGGGGCATGCCCGTTGGGGAAGTATTGCCCCACGCCGCGGCACTCCGGGCTCCTGTGTCCAGATCGGTACATGTGCGGCCGGCTCCCGGGCGCCTACGAGCCGGAGCCCTGTCCGAAGGGGACTTTCAACCCCTACGTCGGACAGACGAACTGCACTCTTTGTACCGAAGGTGGCATCTGCCCAGCTACACGGATGCGCGAGCCGGATCCGTGTCCGTGCGGCAAGCTGTGCGACGAGCGCGGCCTGTCCATCCCGAGGAAGCTTTGCCCGGCCGGGGTGATGTGCGACGAGGGCACGGCGACGCCAGTGGAACCGGGTTTGTGCGAGGCGGTGCTATACGACAACATTCTGTACGACGTCGGCACCGAATCTGGGCGCGCGGCTATTTGCTACTTGGATATCGGCCAGTATTACGTTGCCTACACCGAGGTTGCCGTCCGCTCCCCCCGGATGGTGGAAGCTTTCGAAACCATGTGGGACAACGCGGCTTTTTACTCCGAAGCTGACTTCATTCGCCACTCAGGTTGGCGGGTGGAGCCGCCGAGTTTCAGTAGCTGGACCAACGAGCTGGAACTACGGGACGGGGGGAAGGCCACCTGTTGTTGGTCTGGTGCGAAGGTGCGCGGATACTTGGTGGACACCCTGATGCCGCAGTTTGCCGCGGACCGGCTGGCAACCAACACCTTTTCGCGGTTCATCGAGTGGGTGGACTACTTCAACGCCTGGCACGCGCGGCCCGAGATGGAGGGCCAGCCAAATTACCTACGCGAGTTTGACGGCCTGGAGTTGCTGGAGCGCACCGAGACGTGGTGGCGCACAACGGGGGACTTTGTGCTGGAGCCGCTGCGCAAGCAGCTGATGTACAAGATCCAGGAGCTATGGATTTTTATGCGGCCACTGCCGTGCAATCCCGGAGCCTACTGTGCGGAGGGCACGTGTCCGCGGTTCGACACTGGCGGATTGGTGGTGGTGAACTACACCACAGCCTCGAAGAGTATCACAACCACGGTTGCCCCGACGCTGCGAGAGCTGCTTGGAAAGCGGCCCCTGGGTGGTCGTCCACCTTCCCGGCCTTTGTACAACTGGACAACTACCCAACCGCCCCCAATCGCAGGCGTCAACAAGAACTACAACCCATATGTGCCTGCCGCACCAATCGACCCAGAGACTTTCATGCATCCTGGATCCATGTACTTCGCGCGAAACGGGTCCGACTCCGGGCGCTTGCTGAAGCAGCAGGAGCTTGTGCAGAGGATGTTGCAAACCATGTCGCTACTAACCGCGTCGCAGGAAGTAAAGGACCTCGTCCAGGCGTGGCAAGACGCGGGGGCACAGGGATGCATTTCGAGCTTCCCGGACGGTCGTCCGCTTCCCTTCTCGATTCCTCAAATTTCGTGCCCCAACCCGCTGCATGCCAACGCACCGCAGCAGTGCCCGGCTGGTCGATTTTGTGGCGCGCGTGCGGCGTCCGCCGCAGGCACAGCAGAGTGTCCCCCGGGGACATTTTGCGATCCGGGGAGCAAGGAGCCGCGGCCAGCCCCCGAGGGTCAGTTCGTGACTGAGCCGGGACGCGTTCGTGGAGCCACCTGCTTTCCTGGGCAGTTTGCACCTTCCAAGAGTTCGCCGAAGTGCGAGCCCTGTCCACCCGGGTACTCGTGCCCCGAGTTTGGCACCGCAACGCCCTTCATCTGCTACAATGGCCAGTACCGTGAGCCTCTGATCTCGACCATGGTGGCGGGGTCTATCTCGTGCAATCCCTGCGGAGTGGGGATGTGGTCCCTCTGGCGCGGCACGCCGGACCTGACCAGTTGCGATCCGTGTCCCGCCGGCCGAGTCTGTCCGCCAAACACGGGAAACATTTCGGAGTCCACCGCCTGCCCCGAGGGACGGATCTGTGGGGACGCCATGACGCCCGCCTTGTCCACGGAAGGAAATCGCTGCTTCAACGGGTTCTTCTGCCGCATTGGCACAACCCCCGCGGAAGCCTTCGAACAGCCGTCGGTTCGGGGATTTTACTGCGGGGAGGGGACGAGTTTTCGCAACCGCTTCAAGTTCCGCTGCCCGGTAGGCTTCTTCTGCCCCACGGCAACGGGGTACAAGCGGGATTTGTCGCGCCCGATGATGTCGGGGTCCGTGCACATCGGGCGCCAAGACTTTTACCAGGCGCAGAAATTGGCCCAGTTTTGCGGGCGGAGGGCATTCATCACACAGGCGATGAAGGTGCAGAACAACATCCGGCGGAATGCCAAGTTTGGCATCACCCTGGAGCAGTCGGAGATTGATCGCGAGATCTCAAAGTGGTACGAAACTTTTACCAGTCTCTGTACCGTGCGGGCCCTGTTTCACGTAATGGGAGAGGCACTGCTTACGGTAGCAAACTGCAACCCTGACGAGGGCACACGGGTTTGCCGGATCCACAGTCTGGAAGGCCCTAACGGAGGCGACTTCAATGTGGACGAAGTGCTGAATTGTGAGGAGACCGCGACCTCCACGAATGCTCTCGACTGCATGAATTCCATCCGTTTTCACGCGGGCCAGTTGTTCACCCTCCCGAGTAGCAAAGTGAAAAAAACCCCACCCCATATAGAAAAGACAACTTGAAGATGTGTTGCTGCATTTGTGTATACAAAGGAGCTTTGTATTGCAGCAAAAGCTTGTCGGCATATTCTAAGTCCATTTGGGTACGCATCCGGCTAGCCGCTGAGCATGAGGAGCAAGTCTGACGTAGGTGAAAACGCATGACAGGCTCGCTATACAATGCGCCACATGATGGGTGCTGTTTGCCTTGTACGCAAGAAAAAGCTGATCATTGGTGGCCACAGATCAGCGTCATATGGGGAGGGGGTTTTTTCCTTACGATACCGAATAAGATGCTTTCATCGTTTTCGAACAAGTGCATCGCGTTACTGCAGTGAAAAATGCCCCCATACCGAAAGTTGCAATAATTTGTGATGCGGAGTTTACAAATGAAAACATACGAATCTTTCTGATGCAGAGTTTCGTCGTATACAGCATCGCTTGCATGACAAGTGCCGCGCCTGCTGGGATCTTTTGCACTACGCACAGACTCATGCTATTCACGATTGAAAATCTCTGATGCTGATACATGCAAGACGGCGAGTTTTTCTACAGGAAAGGTTTACACTGCAAATGCTCCCCGGTTCTGTGGTGGGGGCATTTTTCATTGCAATACGCGTACCACCAGCAGCTGGGTCCCTGCTTGCCCGGCACCGAGGTGGTTCGAGCCCAAACGGTGATGAGCGATTCGGTGTACGCCGAGAAAGAATGCCACCGCGAATACCACCCGTCGTGCGACCCAGGACAGAGCGCCCACGCCAACGCAGAGTCCGGCTGTCCCCGCGAAGAGTACTGCGACGGCGTGGACCCCGCCCAACAGGCAAACTGCCGGGATGACTACACGTTTTTGAAGGTGCAGCGCCCCGCCAATGACACGCCAGGAACCTCATCGCCTCTGGTGTCCGACGGGAAAGCGATTCGTAACCGGTTTATGGAGCCGGTGGAAGGCGAGGTGACGATGATCCGCTACCAGAGCCAATTCCAGTGTTTGTGTGAGTTCGCCGAGGCGAATTACACGCGCTGCTTTCGCAACGGTTACCCAATGCCCAGTTGCCTGGACGGCGGCGACCCGAGTTGCATCGACTGGATTCTGTCGGAGAAGAACCAAGTGAAGCTAGCACGGCAACAGTCCTCCGCTGCGATCGCGGACCCCGTCACGGACGATTTCGATCTCCTTCCGAAAGCGCACCTCGCCTACGTGCACGAAGCAATCAAGCGCGAGACGCAAATGCAGTACGATGCCGGGGAGGCTTCCCTAGCTCGGTGTCCGTACGGGACCATGACGCAAACCGACGGCAGTTTCCAGATGGAGCTCTGTGTGGCGCGCAAGGTTGTGTCCTTCCTCCGGGACATTGACACGGAAGACATTGTCGTCGTGAAGCTGGACCCTATCGACATTGATCTCAGCTCAGGGCCTCTGATTGAAGAAGCGGACTTGGAGCCGCGGCTGTGGACGAGAAAAAGTAGTCCCCAGCTGCCCGGAACCGGAGCGGTGCAACCGGGGATCCCAACAGATCCGGACTTTGCGTACTTCCATGTGTTTCGCCTGGAGCCCCGGGACCTCGCGCTGATGACGTTCGATCTGCGGCACATAACACCACGGATGCGGTATGGCCGCGACTGGCAGATTCGAGTTTTTGTAGACCGATCGAACGCTAATCCGCCGTTGGATCCGTTGCATCTCGATCCCCTGGACTGCGCAACGCTGGTCGCGGATCGAGCGACCGCCGGAAAGTATCCACACCGGGCCACCGACACGGCCCGGGCGAAGGGCTGCCGGGCACTAGAAATGCCAACTTCGTTTACCTTCGACACTGATTTGGAAACGTATTCATGTGCCTTGCTTTGTTCAATCATTTTTCGCTTTTGTAGTCTGAAAGTGCCAGACGCAGACCTGACATGGTAAATCGAAGGGCTCGAAACAAGAAAGCCGCTTACGTGGCACGCAGCGAGACCCCAGCAATGCTCTGTTGTGTGGGAAAATTGTTTTCTTCTTTGTTTGTATCGCTGGGAACCCTTTCGAACCCGCCCTCCCACTGCCAAAACAGGCGACGTTGTGTCGTTCGAGATGCCTGGCGCTCAATGCATTGCACTGCAGACAATTAAGCTGCAGGGTTTCTAGGTGGAGCGAGGGCAGTGCTTCAAGCTCGCCTGAAGATAACAAGCTGTCCAAGAAGATTGCGCCACGTTGCCTGTATGTGTGTACACCAGAGCACGAGGCTTTTCCTCGCGCTTTTTCACTAACTTCATCTTGCTCTGACTCTTTCTTACGCCCCCTTTCCTCTCCTGGGCCCTACTGGGATGGTTTTCCGATGGGTTTTTTTCCTTCACACTCTGCCCGCTGAAACCGATCATTTATTAGGTTTTACTTTTTTGCCCTCTGCCGGCTCTGCTCCCGGAGCATCGAAGCAAAGGGAGAAAAGTTGGTTTTTGCGTGGTGCCTGTTTATTGAGTAAGCAATCAGTTTATCTTTATTCTTCGACTGTCATCGTCGTGCTTTAGCTTTTGGCCTCTCCGCACATCCCTCGTAGGTTTCTTGGTGGTTCCCACCTCGGGGCTCAGGGTCAGATCGGTCCCAGCAGCATCGGTGGATGCGTTGGATCTGAGGGCAGTACGCTCCCGAAGGATGAAGGCAGTAAGGCATGTCCCTTTGCGTTTCTTTGACTTTTACTTTCGTCTTTATTTTGCTCGGCTTGTTGCTTTTTCCTCGGGCTCACCTGGAACCAATCAACTACGTGTAACATCGATGTCCTAGTCTGTATTTCTCACTTTGGCCCTATGCCGTGTTGCATCTGCAGTTGCTTCCATCTGCCGCGTATTTTCCCTCTATCACGTCATCTGGTGCGGTGCGGCCGCCGCGCATAAGGTTTAGAGAGTTCATATATTTCTAGGGTTGCGGTTTCTATTTTGATTTTACCAAAGCGCATGGCAGGCTGTCCCGCCACATAGGAAGCTGTCGAGTGCAGGCTCTTCAGGAATGCAGAAAGCAAGGCAGGCGCATCCACCTGGCCTAGAAGTGGGCGCGCGTATCTTTTTTCTTTTTTCCTTACTCGCGCGTAGCCAAAACGGGCTTCGTGCGGATATGAGGGATGCGGCTGGCAAGCAGCACCCCAGTGCAGACAATTAAGCGAGAGGAAAGCACACAGCACACAGACAGTTCCTGGCTCGCCTGATAGTTTTTCTTTAAAAATGATACCTCCAAACTATCGAAGAGGCTTGATGTCAACTTGTTTTTCTCTTACTCTCTCTGCAGAGTAATGGAATGCGGTTGCAAATATCCTTGTCTGATTTGCGGGCTTTTCCTCGTAGGTATGCCGACCCCGTGGTGTTGAAGAACACGGCCTTCACACTAAACTTGTACGCGGAGTACGATATCACACAGAAGAAAACTGGCAGGGCATATTTGTAATGCAAAAATAAATACAGAAAAAATCTGTATTGCATATCCGAAACAGCATGTTATGGGGCCACCCATGGCAAGTTTTTGCGTGTATTTGTTTTTGCATTACAAACATGCCCTGCCAGCTTTTTTCTCTGGGATATACGAGATCGACTTCAAAGTCGAAGTGCAGATCCTGAACGGGCTGTTTGTCTATCAAATGTAAAAATGTCTGGGTCTGGAAGAGTGCGCGATTTGTCATGCAGCTTGTCCATGACCCATGACGTCTGGAATGCAGAACCTAGCATGACAGATTCTGTGCGATCTCTCTCATGCCTATCCTGCATGAGAAACTCCCTCCCGACTTGGTCAAAACTGGGCGACTTTTGGTAATCATGCAACACAGATTTTTGCATGCTTCAGATTTGGCATGACAAGTTGCATTCTTCCAGACCCAGACATTTTTACATTTGATATTGTCGCCGATCGGCTTATGTTTGAACGCAGTTGCCTGCTGGAGATTGTCCGTCCGCAACGCTCGAAGGTGGGCACCGACCTTGCTTTCGTCGCGACGATTTCGCAAGATCTGCGCGTGGAACTCCCCTACAACATGCCCTTGTCCACCGTCAAAGTAGAAGACGAGGACGACACACCGAAGACCATCCAGTGGGCCTTCCTCAATTGGTCACCGGTACTGCAAAATCATTTTCACTGCAAGTAAATGTAAATGAGCAGAAGACTCTCTGAGCAGAGCAGAGCCTCTAAGTGACATTTTTTGCAAAGGAGCGAAAAGCTGTGCGCGATCGGATTTTTAACAAGGGTCAAGAAAAACAATGACGCCAACTTCTGAGAGCGTTGCAGTCCTCCGACGATGCTCTGTCTCCCTGGAGCCCTCGCAATAAGTAGTTTGGTCTTGGACCAATAAGGTAAGAATATGGTTAAGAATCTTTCGCCTCGTTGGGCCCACCAGGCCAACGTGCGTTCGAAGCAAAAGCTGGCACGAAAACCCTGGGCCAAATCATGGGCCCAGTTACGCTGCTCCTACTTGATGCTAATGCATTCAGATCAGGAGTTTTGCAAAGGTTTCGCGAAAGCTTCGCACAAGTGCGCCTACTTATGCCAAATTACTACATAGCCGCAGACGCGTGTCCACCGGGCCGAAAGGGGTGAGCGCTTTTCGTTGCGGCTTCGCGGAGCCTTTGCAAGAACTCCTGCAAAAGTAGTCTCCGCCTAGCCCACTGACTGCTTGAACCTTGCGGAAGCAGAAAAAAGAGGGCGGCAAAACTGCAGCGGCTTTTTTCCTCGCGGTTCCCCGGCTCCGACGGATGGACAAATGACAGAATAAAAAACAAAAAGCAAAACGAGGGGAGCGGGTTGATGGGGTTTCGACAAGGAGCCCAGCTGTGTTCCTCCTGTGCTGGATGTGGGCTTTCATTAATATTCGCGATAGGCCAGCCCAGCGGCTTTTTTACCGCCCCCCATGCGAAGAGGTCTCCTACTGGAATGCTAAGCGTCCGCAAGTGTTTCGAGACACAACTTTTGTGCAATTTCTCAGCGACTTTCGCTTCCGTGTGTGTAGGTGGAAGTTGCCTGCGTCAATTCAGTCGAGAATTGGCGCTCGAAGAAAAGGCGCGGGGGCTCTGGCAAAAGCAGCGCGTTTTTGAGCCTGCTGCCCCGGCGGGGCCTTGCCGTATTGGATGGCCTGCGACCTTTCAGCGCGAAGCGCTCGCGACTTCTGGCCACAACTTGTGTCGTCAGCCGTGCCCCCGCGAGGGTGGGGGAGCAATATAACCCTCGGCGGTCGTGTGGCACGCACCGCAGCGCACTATTCAGGCGCACTAGTAGCTTTGGCCCGGCAGCCGCAGCTATGCGGGCTGTGCGATCGCAGGACGCACGAGCGGCATCCACAACTGCTACTTTTTCAAATTTGGCATATCATGTTTGCGCGGATGCCGGATGGTGCGTGGTGTCTCGTGTCTATGGGTCTAAACAGAGAGGCCCTGACGATCTCCGCATGCCAGATTAGTAGGCGCTCCCCGGCGCGTGCCTCAGCGCATCGCCGCAGATGAAGTTCGTCATCTTCGGCTCCGCACAATCTCAAAAAAACGCACGACAGGCCAAGCGCACGAGCGTGCCCTACCGCGCAAATGCCGACGCGACTGCTTTGGAAATGAGCATTCCGCTGCACGTCGGGATGCGCGCGTTGTCGACTGACAACGAATTTGTCTTCATGATCAAGAATACGTATTTTGGCGGACGAAAGACCGTAGTGATCGGGCACCTACCCTACTGGTCCAACTGTCGTGGCTTCGGGCGCGCAGCTCCTCTCTGGGCTATTTTCGAGCAGGGGCGTACCTGTGAGTGGGAGGAGGCGCCGACGGTGATTGGGTCAACAGACATAGGGGCGCAGGCCTTCGGTGATAAGTGTTCCCTGTACCAGCTCGAATGCATCATGGACGAGATCCCCAACAACAAACTTTCCGACCCTCGATGGTTCGAGGCGTCGACAGGCACAGTACTGTTTGAGCTTCTAAAGACCCCCATCGGGAACGGGAAATTCAACGAGCTCAATATCCTGTGTAAAGACGTCCACGCCCATCACCCAGAGTTATGATGTGCCTATGTATTTAAAAAAAAAAAAAAAGTTATGATGCAATTTGTGATGCGCAAGCATCCCTATGACAGGCATTATCAGTCGATTTTTGGAAATTGCGACGCTGTAAACTGGATATGGATAAGCAGATGGATTTGCAATGCGGAGGTCCTTGCTAACCTGCACTAATACCATACGGCCTGCAAGAACTTGTCATGCGTGACTTGCAGCTACTCAGTCTGTTTGTGTCATGCGTGACTTGCAAAACGTCTGGTCTGGATTTGTGTTGCAAAGTCCCCATAACGGTGACTCCGGAGTGAGGACGTTTTTACACAGGATACTCAAGGAACGCGTCCTTCCCTTTACGGCCGACGAAGTGGTGCCCGTCACCGTGCAGCAGGGCGGCAGTATGGCGGGAGAGCTTCCCGGCCAAGTCCTGCTGGTGGTGCAGTATTGGCAAAGGAGTGAAACGGAGAAACAGCTTGTGAAGGGCGACGTATACTACACGGATTTCGCCATTCCCTCGCAACGGCAGCAGCGGGGCCAAGACCACGTCGACTACAAGCTCGATATCCTGTACCTGCCCATGAGTCACCGGGACGTACTGATCAATTTCGTGTTCTCGCGGCTTTTTTACACGATCACCTACCAGATCATCGGGCTCACGGCTGTTTTCATGGTTTTCGTGAATTGGTGCTACCATCAGTTTTGGAGTGAGAGCCGGGTTATCCAAGAAAAAAACTGTGTTAGTGTAACTTTCTTTGGCTGACAGCATCACAAATTTGCTCTACACGACAGAGAAAACCTGTCATGCGTGGCTTGTAAGGGAAAATACACATGAAAAAGGGACTTCATGGCTGTGTGGCATGACAGGCGTAACTCTGTTGCATGTTCTGCATTACAGAGTTACACTTACACAGTGTTTTTCTTGCATACGGGTGTCTCCGCGGTTACTGGACAAGCGGTACTTTTTCAGCGTCTTCCCGCCGGCATATCGCGGGTTCGCGCTTTCCATGCTGCCCTGTCTGCCGCCACTGCTTCTCCTGGTTTGGGTTGTGAGGGGGCGCATGATTACCTACGACGAGGGTAGCACGGTTCCCTGGCGTAGCTGCCCTGAGGGGGTCGTGCCCGACGAGTGTTCTGTCGGGATCCTGGACGAGGGCACGCCCTTCAACGCCGGCGATTCGACCTGGGACCCGGAAACAGCGCTTACGCAGAAGACCTTCGGCGAACGACGAACCGGGCGCACGGGCGTGACGCTGATAGCAATGGGC
Organism: Amoebophrya sp. A120; assembly: GCA_905178155.1. NCBI lineage: Eukaryota > Dinophyceae > Syndiniales > Amoebophryaceae > Amoebophrya > Amoebophrya sp. A120. The sequence goes on from CAJINV010000003.1 coordinate 9,405,547, forward strand.
GCATACCTAGTCATCATCTCCCTGCGGTGCTTTGTGCCCACCACGATTTCCAAGTTTTACGCGGACGAGTCGCCGCAGACGATCGCGGCTACGCAGCTGCTTACCAAGGCGGTGGCGGGAATGATGGGCACGAAGGGCGCCAATGTGCGAAAGTTGCAACGCGAGGCGAGCGTGGACGACCAGAGAAAGAACAAGATGGCGAAAAACGTGTACAACGAAGAGAGCGACGGGGAGGACGATGAGAGGAACCTGCCCATCTTCATCCCGTACATCTGGAAGCGATCGTGCACGGCGCTGATGATGTTCGGCAATGGACTCCTGATGACTATGATTATCGAGTTCTCGTTCTCGGAGTTCTTTATGAAGAATGTTTGGCTGATGCAGGTCGCGATCTACATTGTAAAGCTGATCGAGCAGACCGTGTTCTCGCAGTTCATTCAGGAGGCTATTCTCCTGGTGCCGATCAATGCCGTGATTATGGTCGTGTCGAACCTGACTACGCTGGCGGCGGAGGACCTGCTGGAGTTCATGATGGCATTCTTCGTGAGTATCGCACTGCAGGCGATTGACCGGCTTTACGTGTCCTCCAATCAGGACTTTTTCTACGAACAGGCCGTCCGCGGATGGAACCGAGTGAAGGAGAGCTACCGGTGGCTTACCTCGGGGGCGCGGTTCGTCGACGTGAACAAAGTTCTGGACCAGCTGGACGTCGCCCTCAGTTCGGATGACGAAGGCGAGACTGCAGCCAATCGGGATCCGAACAAAAAGGAATTCGTTTCCAAAAACGAGGAAGCGGCGCAACCCGAGGACATGATCGCGTTCATGTGCGGATATTCCACGGATCTGGTGTCCACCTTTCTCCTTCCGGTGTACATCCTGATCACGTGGTATGTCTACGACGAGAGCCAGATCTTAGTACGGTACAACATTCGAGTGGATGCGACCTGGGAGTACATCAATTTCTATGCGGTGGTGGTGTTCTTCAACCACGCAGTGGACATCTTCTGCATGAATACGCTCGAGCTCTTCCACGGGTGGCGATTGTGCGACTACTTTGAATTCTGCGCCTACCGCTTCAGCAGTCGCCCGGTCCGCTGGAAGGGGTTAGGGGAGACCATCGACGAAACGGTGGCGCCCAGTCTGCGGAGCGTGGATTTGGCTTGTTTCAGCGAACAGTACTACTTCATGAACTTCACGTGCTGTCTGGGCATGCTGGTGTACATTCTCGGGTTCCAGATCATCCTGCAGAACGACTGGAACGCGTTCTCGGATCCGAACTCATCGCTCACCTTCATTCTCACCCTCGCCTTCTGCAAGGTCTTCCACAAAGTGACCTCCACGATTGCGGACTACCTGGAGATTTGGTACGTGCCGCACACTGACATGGAGGTTTCCCTTCTGCGAGGCTACATCGACATCCGCGGTCTGGACGAAGAACTCCGGGACATTATGCTCTGTGAAACCGTCCCCGCCCCATAGTTGTCATGCAAATCTGCATACTTAGTAAAATATTTTCGAATTTGTGATGCTCCAATCAGCATAATAGGCAAGATCTGTGATGCTTCTGAACTAGCTAAACAGGACTACATTACGATGCCAAACCTTTCACGCGCAACAACCAAAGCTGGGCGATTTGTCTAGCAGATTGGCAATCTTGACTGCAGCGCCCCGACTAGAATAGTTGAACGGTGAAGAAGGGGGCAGGGGAAAAAAAATTTGCGATCTTGTTGCCGGGGCGGGGACGTTTTTACTCAGGATAGGCACAGAGGCAGACTTTGTGCAGAACCGGCGGGAAATCAAGCCGCCGGCATGGTCCGTGCTGCACGATTGGAAGCCTCCCCACGCCAGCGACGTGCTCGGACTAGACCGGTACCGGACTGCCTTCATCCAGGAGAACCAGCTCTGGCTGCAGCACGTGTTCGCAGATCTTCTAGACGAGGAAACGAACCTGCAGTACCGGCGTACATTATTGAAATCCTTCACGAAGATTTTAGGCGAGATCGAGCCGCAGTACTACTCGCCCTATGGCGTGCCTCCGAAAATGGTAAACGGGCAGATCGTGGTACCCACCGGCGCAGCCGCGACCAGTGGCACGAGCGGGTTCGACTTCGACACAGCGCCGCCTCAGGAGCTGGTTGCCCACCAGGTTTCGCGGCGCATGTTCAACATGACCGAGACGCTCGCGCAGGAGATTTTGCGCATGTGGCTGGCGCGGGCACGGTTCCTCACATGGCTGGAGGATGTGTCGTCGCACTTGACCCCGCACTCGTACCACAAGAAAGAGATTTGCGAGTTGTGCAAGAGTAACTACGACCTTTCCGTGGTGCCCGTCTACAACATGGATCACCTTGGGAGTCTGTACCGGTTGCAGCGCGACTACTCCCCGATCTTCAATACCCGGATGTGGAACCACTTCTACAAAACCTTCACGCCCACATGCACGGTGTGCCAGAAGTGTGCGCAGTACTACAGGAGTCGCAACTTGGACATCCCGGTTGACGAGCGTCGTTTCATGCGAATGGTGCCGTCCTCCGACATGAGCAGTCACGCCATGCTGCAGCGCTCCAAAACGGAGCTCACGGTGGTCGACGGGCTCACGAGGACGCTGATCGAGTTATGGTATGAGTGGGCCTGTCGTTTGACCAAAGGAGAGCCGCCCGAGAGCTTCTTGCCAAAGTGGGGATTCGAGGCACCGACACGACCAAATTTCTTGGATGCCATCGCGGGTGCCGACACAAGGGCGCTACTGGCGGACTCTGACGAGGAGGAGAACGAGGAGCTGAATCGCGAGGAGCGAGAAAAACAGCGCGAGCTCGCCCGAAAGCAAAAGCTGCGCGAAGAATGGTCGAGCAGTGATGAGGAGGACGAAACGAAGAAGTTGCCCGGGGAAGTCAAATTTCCTGTGGTGGACGTGTCTGCGCAGGTCGCGGCCATGGTACGCCTGTGGCATGACCTTGCGGTGCGGAATCTGCGTCACCCTGTGCTGAGCGACTGGATCGACCACGTAAACGAAAGTATTCCAGTGGACGTCGCGCGCCCGGCTGGGTTTCGCCAGCGGTCACAATACGTTGCGGTTTCAACGATTCTCGATCGCATGCAGAATCAGCAGGCGGCGGACCAGACAGGCAGGTAGGTAAAAATGGGGCTGCCTCTATCGCGCGACAGAGACTCTACATCAGTGGCCCAGGATCCATACTGATTCTGCCGTACAAGCCGGTGGCCTGCCTAGGAAGGAGCCGCCATTTTTTTGCTGTACATTTTTAAGTACTTTCTCGCACCCGTCAAATAATAAAACGCATCTAACTACAGTATACGATTAATTTTTTGCAATCGATCGCAGTGCAGTCTACTAGTGAGTAGGTGAGTGGCCGGTCGCTGTCCTCACTGTCTTCGAAAGCATGGCTATTGCACCAGAGATATGATGACGTTTACCAGCACGGTAGGCTTCTCCTGAAACGCAGTACAACGCAGGAGCTCCGCGCGCCATTTTGCCGAGTCTACTTAAAAGGAAAAAAAACAGCGTAGCGCTTCGGCCGTCTGCCGTACGATGCCACCAGGCGACAGTGGCGTCAAACTCCTGACAATTTTTAGCCGAGGTCAACCAACGACGCGACAGAATTCGCATCCTTCTTGCAGAAGGCAGGGCTGGCAGCGCGCCAGCTACAACCATGTAGCTTCTTCGCCAGTTCTTTGCACTTCAAATCAATTTGGTCTGTTCTCTATGGTGAGGTGCCCGCCGAATGAATTTATCCCAGCCATCCCCAGCTGGTACCTGCATGCTGCGCCCTTTGTGATGGATTTCTAGGCCCTCGCCTTTGTCGCGTGCGTTTTCGGTCCTCCTCCGGGATGCCGTCAAGAAAACTCAGCGGGGGCCTCGCAAGGAATGGCGTTCGAGCAAGGCGCATAGGCTGGCGGCCATTCTGAGAGACGCCCCCCGTTGAAGTTCCGAATGCGAGCCCCTAGGGGCTCCGCTGAAACGGCTTGCATTTTCGTGCGTCGCGACGAATGAGGCACAGTAGGTAACGCCACGGCCGATCTGGTTTGAGCGCCCGCGTGGCGCCGGGCTCCTCGACGCTGGGGCGCCCGCGCGACCGCTGTGGAAAAGGGGGTACGCCGCAGGACTTCCCGCCCTTGAGTACGGCGATGGAGCTGACAGCCCTTGCTTGTAAGTAAGTAGTGGTTGCGTATGCTCGTCGCGGGCAAAAGAGGGAAGCACTGCGCCGGTGCTGTGGCTGGACGGTTGCCCGCAAGCTGCACCAATAAGAGTGAGGCAGGCAGCGAAAAGCAGAGCGAGTAGCCTCAGTGCGGGCCCCTATGGGGCTGCTACAGCAACTGGCAAAGGCCGGAGAGCATTGCGTGAAGGAACGAGGGACTGCTCACCAATATCGAGTGGTTCTGTTTGTTTGTTGCATTTTCGAAGCTACTTAACACGCTTTCGTAGAGTTTTACTTCTTGCATTCCCATCGAAGCGGTGGAGGGCGGTGACGGTTTTTCTTGCGATTTTGTCTAACTCGTCCGTAGTTATTGATGAAAGGTGATAGCAGCTCCTTATGTTTTTGCACCCTTGCTGAATTTCATATTCTTATTTTTGTTGTGACGTCGACCCCGACCTATTCTATTACTTTTCATTGCGTCCGAGTTGCGAATTGCAAGCAATGCGTGTCTTCTGCGTAGTCTTTTCAATTGCGAACGTTCTTTTCTCTTGCGAGGGCTCGTTTTTTTGAAAAAGCAACGTCAACTTACGGTATGTAAAGACTTGATACAACTAGTATTGCGAAAAACTGCTGCAAAGCGTGTTAGGAGCGAAGGTGTGTAGTTGATATTCTATGGCCCGCCAAAGTGCGACAATTTTGGGGTAAAACATAAGGACAAGGCAAATGCTTGAGCTAGTGCTCCTTCTGCTGGGTACTGATTCTTTTACGCGGGTGCGCAAATTTGTTGTAGTACGCCATTAATACCCCAAGAAGAAACTGGGGCGGACGCGTTGTGAGCGGTCGGTACCGCGCGTTTGCAGCGAAAACAGTCCCAGCTGAGCAGTGGGGGCAGGCCATACATTTGCAGGCCTCGGCAGGACGATGGCATTGAAACTTGAGCGGTTTTTTCCAATAAGTAACAGATTCAGATACATAATTAAGTACGTGTACGTAAAACTAAAAGCCTAATTAGGATCTACTTATCCAGGTATTTTATGACTAGAGCGTCGAATTCACCGTCGTGTACCTATTCTAAAGTTAATTTCAGCAATCTTGAAAGAAGAGCGTGGGGCGCATTTGTTACGGCAGGTTTGTTTATTGCGCTTGCTCATCCGGCTAGGTTTTTCTCTCTTGAACTGACAATGAGACACGGCAAGTCGCTTATCGCTCACATGCTAGCGCTGATACGTATGGCACAACTATAAGATAGATTTTTGGTTTCGGTCAATGCTTACATCAAGCAGTTCTTGGATTGGAATCATTAAGCATCGTGAACAAATTCTTGTATGCTAACTTACAGTTGGATGGGATTCTACCCCGCTGCATAGCCAGCGGGAGCATCGGCATAAATGTCAGCAATCATGATCTATGCATTGGCATCAGCCGGCGCGCAACTCAAGCCGAAAGGTCACGCCTGGGGTCCGAAAGCCTGAAAGCCTACACGAGTGTCTAAACGGTGTGCCGTTCTGTTCCTTTATTCCGTCAATCTGATGTGCGCCATCAGAAGTGCAGGATTGGTGTTTGTTCGTGCGGCACCATCAGAAGTGCGGAACTTAAGGCCGGCCGAGCCCTTTCCAACGGAAGGAACTCCACTTCAAATATCTTGTCGCGTGAGGCACTAGAAGTGAGCGGGGATGTTTAAGTGGGTCGACCGCCCTAGAAGTTCGTGCAAATAAAGACACGCTTCTCCAAGTAGTTCTTTGTCGTTCTTAAAGGACCGACTATATAAAAGAAAACTATAGTACCAGTCGATTGCGACACGTCGGAAAATAAAGCAACGAGTTTCGGTCAACTGACAACAGCAAGTAGCTAAATCGGTTTCGTACCTGATCAACTCTGCGGACTCGTCATTGCCATTCGAGAACGTCGACGTCGGTCGCAGTATACAACGTTCGCCATGTTGATCGTCCAAAGCTCTCGCCTCGTTCTTTCTTATCGAGAAATTAATGGACTAATGCCAGCTTTCGTTCCGGCAGCGTCAGAATTAAAAAGACCACAGACTTCCGAATAACAGATCACAGAACCAGGACTCCAGTGGACATTTTGCCTGCCCATTGCACATGTAAAATTGATTTTTGATCCCGGGAGAGGGGATCTCTCATGCAGAATAGGCATAGAGTTGGAATGCTTTCGCAGACTTGGTCAAGCTTTCTAAGGATTGCGGACCTTGTTCTGGACTGAAAGACTTGTGCATTGTTCTACCCTACCCAGGCATATTTGTAATTGCTATCACACCTCGCTTGCCGGTGAGCACTTTCCTATGTAGAGGAACGGGGCAAGCTTCTTTTACCGTCGACAGACGGCGAGTCACCATGCTTTCTGATTTATTGGCCAAGAAATTTTCTACGTGCCTCTGGGAAAACCTGAATTCGAGAGGACAAGGACGATCACATCGAGGTACGGGAATAGACTAACTCACCGCCTAGAAGAATATTGGTCACCAGTGTCGACGGCATGGTCGTCCTGCGTGCGTGAACGTGTCGACGGCCGGTCGTCAAGGGAGCTAGCGCGTCGGTAGAGGCACCAGACACGTAGTTGCACGGGGCAAAATAAAGGAACAAACCATAGCCACGCTTTTTGGAAACTCCTCGTGATGGATTGGCAATTTTCCGTACAGCAAGGCCTGCGGTGCACGGTGATCTTGCAAGTTAATCACACTCGAGCCTACCAGGACCGCAGCCCCGCAACGTCGCAAGCCAGCGGCTTTTTCATTTACCGCCTCGAAGAAGAAGGTCTTGGAGTGTTGCTTACAAATCGGCATAGTGCGACCTTGGGTCCGTGTACGATTTACGCCAGTTTTGAGAAGCACGAGCAAGTGAAGTGCGACGTGCTCTACTCTGACCCGTTGCACGACTTTGCATTCTACGTCTTTGATCTGCAGCAGTTACGTCGCACGAAATTGGGGCGGCCGTTACCGCTTAATGCCGCTGGTTTGCAGGTTGGTGTCGACGTGAAGATTGTGGGCAATGATGACGAAGAACGAAACCAGATCTTGAGCGGAACAGTGGCGAAGATAAATCGAAACCCGCCTTGCCTCGGAGACTACGACCAGGATCTGCATACCTTTTATGCGTTGGCTGCCTCGAGTACGAGCTGTGGTAGTTCCGGGTCGCCGGTGTTGAACATAGCTGGGGAAGCGATTGCGTTGAACACTGCGGCAGCGAACACCGGATCGGGAAGCTACTACTTGCCTTTGGGGAAAGTAGTGGAAGTTTTTAAGTATTTGATAAAGCTCTACGATCACGAGACGTGCCGCGTCAAAAGCATTAACAGTCAGAACCTTGGAATTGAGAATAAAAGCAATCCAGACGAAGATCATGAAACAAGCGATAAGCCCTGGCACCGCAAACCCATCGCAGAGCTGCTTAGTGATGCACCACCGAAGCGCGGTACCTTGGACTGCATTTTTAATTGGGAGGCTATCGAAGAAGCTGCGATCAATTGCGGGCTGGATCGAGCGGTGAATCTCACCGCTGGGAATCTCACTGCAGCCGCCTTCCGTCCCGCGGATGATCGTGCTCCGATCCCTAAAAATCGCGATTATAAGGCCGGTGGTAATTTTTTTGTAAGTGGCGCGTCGTCCTCGTCCTCCGGGTCCGCAACTACGACAGGTGCTACGGATCATTCTGGTGCAGCAGCCAGCCCGAGCGCCGAGCTGCCGGCAGTAATGGAGCCCTCGAGAGCAACGCCGATGGGGTCGTTTTTTAGCCCTGGTGGCGCAGCAGGAGCAGCGCACGCGGGGGTCTTAGTGGTTGAGGAGGTGCTGCCCAAGTCGCCGGCGTCTGATTTACTGCAGGCAGGTGATGCGCTTGTCGAGCTGGACGGCATCAACATGGTTGATCAAGGCCTAGACGCCTTTCAAGTTCTTGAAAGTATCCTTGACGCCAAGGTGGGGACGGCTGTCGAAATGGCTGTGTGCCGGTCGGGGCGTCTGGTCAACGTGACCCTGCCGGTAGAAGACTTGTTTTCGCGCTGCATTCCGAGTGTTCTCTTGGAGTTCGGACTCGGTTGCTTTCACGACGTGGCGCAGGCAGTCGCATTCCGACACCACATCGCCCAGAAAGGCGTGTATGTGGCAAAGCCCGGGCATCTTTTCGCACAGCTGTTTGACGCGGAAACGGGTGGCATCATTCGTGAAATTAACGGAATTGCATGCGACACGGTGGATCAGTTCGAGCACCGGATGGCGAACATTCCTGACGGGGACCGATTTCTTGTGTCCTACATAACTTTTGATTCGGGGGGTACCAGGAACTTTCGTGAGCTAGTGTGTGGACCTATGTCACGCCAGTGGCAGCAGCCAGTCGTCTGGGAGCGACAGGGTCACACGGGGGGATCTAATTGGGTGTGCCGCGATGCACTCGGCACGTCTGCTCCTACTGAGCGAGACCATCATGTTGCGCCGAATCGAAGCGCAGCGGTTGAAGCGAGTGGCGCCGTCGTCAAACGTGGTCGATCGCCGCTTGTCTCGTCCAAAGTTGGACCTAAACCTCCTCTCCGTAATGGAGCATTGCAGTGTCGTAACCGGAAGCGTCTACCAGCGGTTCCTCTTCGAGATGCAGAAGATGCCAGCGACTCCGAGGACTCGGGGAGTGACATTGACGGGGAAGGAAGAGGACTCGGGTCGCTCTGCAGCACGGACGGAAGCAACTACTGTGCTGGCAAGGTCAACAATGTCTCGTCCCCCTCTGGAATCGACGCGCAGCGGCAGATCGATGAAAGTGATGCGCGCATCCTGCGCGACGCATTTCGAGACACTCTTGCTGTGGTGGAATGGAAGATTCCACCTGAGATGGCGGTCGGGCACACGGAATTTGCGTGCGCACACCGGCGCGGCATCGGCATAGCTGTTCCTCCAGGAAACGTGTTTCTTTGCCCTCGAACAGTTGTTCCGCAGGCCATTGCGTCCGTTACGGTTCAGCTGCTAGCACCCGAGGGTGCACAGCACTCGTCCCATTCCAAGAAACAATTGTTCGAAGCCGTCGTCGATTTCGTTCATCCGACGCAGAATTTTAGTCTGGTCCGTATTTTACCCCCGGGCGCCAGCAGAACAATCTCTGGAGGCGAGCCGTCGCTTTCAATCGCTGACAAGCGCAAGCTGTACGGCTCGGACGCGAAATGCAGTGAGAGCACAGAGTGTGATGTCCTCGCGTGGAATCGAAATACTCTTACCGATCACGCGAATCAAAAGGGTGCAGGCAAGGAAGTGAAGATGATGCCACCGCTCCGGCCGGCGGCGTTCCAGTCAGAAGAATGGAATGCCAGCTCCGAGATGTCGAAAAACGTGCGAAAGTACCTGAATCTAGACTCCCCACCTGAGGGTAGCACAGGTGCTTGCCTTGCATTCGCGCCTGCTTCTGCTGGCTCTATCAGAAGTTCTGATAGCGCGACAAAAAACGCCGTCGCCGGCAAGGCAGGTTCATCTGCAGGAAGCCTCGTCGCTGATGGCAGCAAACTCAAGGCTGCGGACGGGATCCAGGGAGAGGATGCGGTTCTGGTTACAGTAACGGATGACCTGCAGATCGTACCCACGCGGAATTTTGAATTTCTGTGCTCACAGCCGACGGTTTTAGAAAATGTATGGACACATCCTCCCCGCTGGCGTGCGCGAAATACTCTTGTCACACCACTCGATTGTGGACAGGATTTTCTTGGAGGAGTCGTCGTCTCGTTGTCTCAATTTCGTGCTGCAGCGGAGGAGGTCCACAGTTTGCGACAGCACAGCGGCGCACGCAAGGCATCACCAGAGGGCCACAAGATGAACCACAAAAGTATGAAAGCCAGCAGAAATAAGCATGACGTCAGCAGGTCGAAAAAACGAAAGCTGGATGTTGATACCATCGTCGATGGAGAAAAACAAGGCGAAAGCAAAGCACTGACAAATGATACCCTGCTCAGGAACAATACAACAGGTAGCGTCTCCGGAAACTACAAGTTGCGAATGTTTAACGATCGTGCAGGAACCGCCCAGGGCAGCAGCCTTTCAAGCGATGAACTTCTGTGGAACTTTACGGAAGCGCTGCCACTCGTGAGCGCTGTAGTTTTTCCGTTTCCGTATGTTAGTAGCGAGACAGCAGAAGGACCCGTGGAGCACGCGGACATGGAGGAAAACGAGGACGGTGAGCAAAGCCGTACCGCTTCAGGTTTGGCCAGTAACGGGTTTCCAGACACCGTCGGTGTGGATTATCTGGCCATTCCAGTCAAGCAATTCATTGGATGGATCTCTTCTCCCGATGAAAAATACGAACAACTCGGTACACCTGAGCGTGATCGCATTTGCGGACTTCATGGTGGAGCGTGTGACGTTAGCGGCAGCAACAGCATGACTCCGCAGTGCGAGCGGGCCCGCGAATGGCCGGACGCCGCCCCCCGCGGACCGTCACTAGCCCGGAACAGCTCAGACTCGAGTGACAGCAGGGCATCGTCGGGATCATCGACTAAACCACATTTGGCGATGAAATCGAGCCTGCCCGAGCCGGCTTCGCGCGACTGCATTCCTGCGAGGGCCCGCGTCGGGGAGACTAACGAAAAACTCTTGCGAAGTGCTGACTCAGAAGTGGTGGCAAGAGCATTAGCCTCGTCTTCGTCACGCCCGTGCATCCGGAGTGGCGGACTCGGCGTCGATCGGCCTGCAGCGTCGAAATGTATGGCCTTGGGTGAGTCTCCTTCGTCGCGCGCCCCGGATCTGCAGCCGAGGGACGGCAGTAGTGCTGCCTCCTCAACAGCTGCGCACGAACTTTTGTCGTATAATTCACGACATCTTCGCTTACTGCCGTATGCAACACGGTATTGCGTCCCTGTGCTTGATGTGGAGCTGTGCGCTTTCGAAGCAGCCACGCTTGAAGATTGGCCAGAGAAGCTTCGTCCCCCGGCATCATTCTTCAGCCGACACAAGGCGTCTAGCGCACTGAAAGTATGTTCGGGAGCATCTCGGGCAGAAAATTCGGATGCGGCCGAGTACCCGCAGACCGGCGATATCATGGTGAAGTTACAGAGTCGGAATTTCCGCAGTGTCATCGACCTGGAGAACGCGCTCTGGAGTACGAAGAAGAAGACGTTGACTGAGACGGGACTTCGGGCGGATGTCTACCGCAAAGGCGTGCTCCGCAGAGTACTACTACAGCCAGAGTTTCGTAAGTCCGATGGCGCGGAGCGCATGGTCATTTTTCACGGTTTGGTAGTGGTGGAGTCACTATCAAATGTAAAAATGTCTGGGTCTGGAAGAGTGCATGTTTGTCATGCTTGTCTGGCATGACTCTTAAATCTGTCATGCACGTTGCCCAAGATCCGCATTTTTCTGTCATGCGGAGACGCAATTTGTCATGCAGAATAGGCAACACTTACAAGCTCAGAAATTTGTCATGCTGAGCCAGCACTCGTGGCCTCCTCATGCTACGCCACTCGGCATCACAAGTTTCCAGACCCAGACATTTTTGCATTTGATAGTCACCGTTCTATGTTCCCCGCGTTTCATTTGGCAAACCAAATCCAGGCCTGTACGTCGTCCGGACAAAGCCGGGCACGCCAGCCAGTGCAAGCCTTGGACATGTGGGCGACCTATTCGTGATCCAGGTAGATGGCGTGCCGGTGAACACTTTAGCGGAGTTGCAGCAATTGGCACGGAATACAACAGGAAAAAAGTGTTTTTTGCTCTGAAGTCGTGACGCAAACAAGGATGCGCCACAGATCATGAGTTTGGCTTGTCAGAAAAAATTTTTAAAAAAGTGCTGCCTTTAGCGTTAGTTTAGACGGTTTTTGGATGGCAATCGAACGGAAAGACAGGAAGCACAAGCGTACAAGAGGACTAGGCGGGAGTCATCTCTTTGATGCATATGGATATGCCGCACAACTGTCACAGTGAGCCACACTTTTCTCGTCCCATATATGATGACGGAAATGCCCAGGTGAACGTGAAGCAGAAGGTCGTTCGTGCGTTGTTGCGGGATATCAATCGCAAATATGGCATGTCTGGGTTGAGTTGAGTTGCAGATTCACTTTGTGTCATGGTAAGTTTGCATTGCATGCAGGGACGATTGAAGCAGCCGAAAGATCAACATACACATTGAAACTTGAACGCTGCCAATGCGTGCGGCAACTGAATAGAAGTGCATGGACAGTGGCCCGAGGCGGGCTCTCTAGCACGACAAATCAGCAGATTTTCCAGTTCTGTTTTTTCGTTTCTCTACCTTAGTGCGAGCCCTTTTGCGTTTCTCCGCCGCAGTGCGAGCCCGCCGTAGACCTATGCTTTCCATCTTTCACTAGGTCGGAAAGAAGTTTTGACATCATGCCACTGCATTTGGTCACCACGGAAACTTTGGTAGTTGAAGTACCTGCTGTTGCATGGATTGCTGTTCATGGTGCTTGCGTCAAGCGAGTGTAGCATTGCATCAAAAGCAGACCCAGAAGTCGTATTTTCAATGTATGGAACACCTGGATGGACGGCAGCGGCTAGCTATAATGTGGATCATATCAATGCGAAATCAATCTTCCTTCCCTCCCTTTTAGTGAAGAAGTCTGTACCAGAACATCGATCTGTCTGTGCCAGAATTTTTGCATGAGTTTTCACTTGACGCATAAACAGGAGGTCGTGCACGGCAGACGAGTTTACGTTGTTATGTGATGCCAGTTACTGGCGCCGGAAGGCACGCCTATAATGCTGGAGAGCTGCTGATGATATTGTCATTGCTCCTTTACAAAATAAAAGGAACCAAGGAGAGGCAACGCAAGTTTCCTGAAAGGCAAAGGGGGGACGAGATGGATTTCAACTGGATGGACTGATCCCGTGTTCTGGCCCTGTCAGGAGTACTCGGTGAACCGGGATACGGGGGGCCCAAAAATCACTCTTTGGTGAGTAGTGCGTGGCCCGTAATGTGTCTTCAACTCATGGCAGTCGCCTTTGATGTAAGTGTAACGGCAACCCTACGAGTATGCTATGAATAATTTTTTAGGCTACTGCTCGTAGTGTACAAGCTTATCCTCTTTCTCGCGTACGACTCATACTCACCAAGTACCTGCTAGATTGATGGAAGGTCAAAGAGCACCAGCGAGCATCTCCGCGATAATCGGAGAAGGTGAACGTGATACGGATAGATCTTTGTCTCGACTCGATTCAAGTAATTCCAAAGATTCTGTTTCGTTTTTTTTTGCTCGATGAAACGCGTTTTCTATTGGTTTGTTTTCCTCAGCCGTGGCGTGGGCCTCAGTGTCACCAAAAAGGGAAGCCGACTACGCAGTGCTCGCGGTGCCGTGTGTCGGTTTGCCATAGGTTGTTATGAAATCGCGTCAGCAAAAGCAACGCGCCTTGTTCTCTGGAGAGTCATAAGCCTCTCCAGACATAAGAACATAAGCCTAGCCGCACTAGCGGCAAGCCTCACGCGCACCATCAGAAGTGCAGTATTGGCCGTTCTTTGCGGTGTCTCACCATCAGAAGTGCGAGCTGCGAGGAGCGGGGCGCACCGCCTGAAGTTCTAAAAGTCAACTTAACCCTATGGACAGATGGATAGAGGGCAAATAATACTAAAAAAATGCCTTGTTTGCATCCGCACTGCAGGAAGGCAGATGGTATGAATGATATTGCGTGACGAAGTTCGTCGATATCTCCTTTCAATTTTGTAGTTTTGAAGTACATTAGCTACGTCCGGTCCCACGGCGTATACGGTTTAATCTACGAATCTTTCCGCTGCTGAAGCGGGCACGCGTTGCCTCGTGCATTTCTGTGGCAAAACACGCTCGATGCGTCGCAGGGCAACATCGTACCTGCGAGTTGCGGGCGACCAATAAATGTGTTCTGACCATTGGCCTTCCCCAGCTGGTTAGCCAGGAAAGCTCCCCGGGCCCCATTGCCCTCGGCCGAAGGGATACGGTTACTGCATGAGATTGAGAGGCACTTGTGTAGCACGAGCAAGATCGCGGGCGAAATCTGCTGGAGCTGTGCAGCGCTATGAATCTGTTTCGTGCTCTACACCCTGACAGGTGTAGTAGTTGCGCCCACAGTTCTTCTGGGCAATAGCGAGCGCGCATGTAAGGTTCGCCTAGAGTCTCTATACGCTGCGAAAATAAATACTACTCCATACCCCAGAGAGACAGGAAACAAAGGCAATCGCTTCTCGTCGAACGCACGGCGGGCAGCAGCGGCGGAGCGAACATGGGCGACAAATTGGGAACGTGGCACACGTAAATATCTGGCACCGCTCGTCTACGTTCGTCTTCGTACGCACGGGACGGAGGCCATGCCGGCGGTTGTTGAATCGGCGGCGGTTTCGACCGTCCTCAGCGTGGAATGGGGCCCTGATGGGGTTTGGCCGTCGCCATTAGCAGAAGAACAGCCACGCCCTAGCGCATCGAGAAAAGAGATGGAGAAACCCCGCTTGGGATACTCTATCTTCGGGGACAAGATTGTAGTTTGGCAAGGCGGCAGTGTTTGGCCAGGTATGTCTTTGAGACGACGGCCCCAACGGGTGCGTCCAAACCGATCGCACGCCCTGCAGTCGAGTGCTGCGGAGGACGTGCTTGACCTGCGGCACGTACCACGCCCGTTTTCGTCCTCACAAACCTCAGCCTCACGGACCAGAACGCACCTGTCACAGCCGCGCTCGGTAGAGGAGCAACTTGGTGTCTGGTCGTTTGTGGAAGGGGACAGGGCTGGTAGCGAGGCCTCACTTCGCACCTCGGCGGTCGCGTGTCACGACACGGAGGCTACCACAGGAAAGGAGGTGAAGCAAAATCGAACCACAAAGCCAGACGCGAGCGGCATTGGAGAGGAGAAAAAGGCGGAGCAAAGCGAGGGTGTGGATGTGCCGCCCCCTGCTGCTTCGGCAGGATGCGTGCGCGGAGAAGCACAGGAAGAAGAGCTTGAGGAAGAGGCGCCTCCACCTTTGAATGCCGCGCTGGCAAATTTTGCCCAGCGCAAAGTAGCGGAGGAAAACTCTGCGAAACAGCAGCGGCTTTGGCAAGAAGAAGAGACCACGGCGGCTCCGTCTGATAGCTTGGCACCACCGCGGAATAAAGATGTAGGAAGTACGGAAGAAGAGACAGCTGCGGTCAATGCAGAGACTTTGGGATTGGATCCAGCATTCGCTCCTACCGCAGAGTGCCAGGATGCAGGCGCGCTGCTTGAGGCGGAGGACATGCGGCTCCAGCTGGAGATGCCGGAATTCAATCCTGCCCTAGCACGTTTTGCGAATCGAGCAAGGCTGACATCGGACGGTGGTGTGGTGGAAGAGCCTGACTCACGCACAGGTTACACAACACTGATCGAGGACTCTGCGGCTCCAGTAGATGGACTGACTTGCGCCGACAGCGACCTGCAACAGACGGAAAAGGATATCACGCCACCACACCCTGAGCCTGACCCGTCATCACGCGAGCCGGGAAATGCGACGGACCCAACACTACTGGATAGCGTTCACGCAATGGAGCAGCGCGCTGACCTAAAAGAGGATCCGCCCTCCGCGGACACACAGGCGGAACATTCGCTGTCGCGAACGAATTTGGATATTGGACAGGAGACGATGCTAACCGATGGAATTCATATTAACGGCTTGAAGAATCCATCCTCCGGAGCATTCGAAAAATAACTCTGCGCGACATATCTGCTCTGCTGATTCCCTGGCCTTGAAACATAGCGCCAACATGACAGAGGCGATGACGATAATGCGTTTGTAGCTACTGCGCGAATTATCGCAGGCGGCACGAATCGTTTGGGCTTCTGGATTTTTTTTTGAATTTGCGAATTGCAAATTTTTATGGCAAATCAATGCGCTGCTAAAATACTGCGGCAAACTTCCAATTTGCTGCAAGTTTTTGGCGTCGCAAGCAATACTATTGTTTCAAAATTTTGGACGCGGCCTAAAAGAGTTGGCTCCTTTAGGAATAGACTTAATCCGGCCTGCTGTGGCGCGTTGGCGCGACGCATATTCGAACGCGGCACAGCAAATTTGCAGCAAAGTCGCAACAAATTTGCAGCAAGTTTGCAACAAATTTGCGGGAAGTTTTACTTTAAGCAAGTTTCTAGTTGCGCGCCCCGCGGAGGCAGGAAGCTTCCCGGAAGCTTGCGAGCGGGGGCCGCGCATGATCTCGACAGATCTGACGACTTCGTGTGGCGCAAAGCTAGCCGCCTGCGTCTCTTTTCTTGTTCAACAAAAAAGCCGCGGGCAGTATTTTTCGACAACGGCCAGAGTGGATACTTTAAACCGTTAATCATACCATGCCGCCGCCAGCAAACTCCCCAAGCGTTTCGGGGTCCTCCAGGCGGCTGAATGTGCGCTCTTCATTTGAACCGACAATAGGGGGAAAAAGTAAAAGCATAGGTCCTAACAATAGTGCGACTCGTCATGGCACGTATCCACGAGGGATGACTGTGAAGGACGATACCACAGCTGCGAATGTGTTTCGGTCGCTAGCCAATTCGCCTGCATGGTTGATGCTATCACAGTTCGAAGAACGGGACATTTTGAATTTTACGAACGAGGGATCTGCTACCCCGGCTGTAGCAAGACCTTCATCAGGGGGGCGGAGATTGCAAGAGTATCAGGAAAAGCAACAACGAAGCGGATTTTCGTCTGCGGGAAGTCGCGCGGTGAAAAAGGGTGAGATACGGACAGAAAGAGTGGCATTTCACGACGGCGAGGAGGTTGCAGGCAGACTGTCGGAGACGCACGACCTTCTTGGACATGCGTCTCCTTCGGAGTCAGAAATGCAGGGCGTGCATGGAGCAGGGCGCGAGCTATTCCGAGAGATATGCAGCCCTGTTTCACCGTCGGGAGGAACCGAGAGCCTCCAACACAGCAGCGAGGTGACGGCTGCCTGCATGCTCTCGGGGCGGCTTCTGTTAAGCGCAACAGAAAGCGGGCACTTGACTCTGTGGGACGTCGAATCGCACACGAAGAGGGCAACCGTGCAGCTCGATGCAGTTGTGCAAAAATCCGAGCGCGCAGCTCGACTGCGTAGGCAGGCCGATGCGCATCGGGGGGGAAAAGGAAACCAAACTGGAGATCCTTGCTTTGCTGCAGCAGTGTGGATGCGGGAGAACGTCACGAATATTCGGCAGACCGAGCACGATTTGAGGGAGAAGAATGAAGAGGAGCAGTTGCGGCGAGAGTGGAAGCAAAAGCGCCGAGCGTCTACAAGTCCGGGGAAGCTTCGCACTGGCCCCTCCGCCGCACAGCTGGGCGCTGAACTCCAAGCGCCGGCTCCACTGGCGGAGCGCGTCGATACCGCACCGACACCAGGGCATTGCGGCCAATCCTCTGACTCTGTGGAAAGTTCTGCGTTCTCAATAGAACCGAACGAGGCCAAGGCGATTCGCATTCAAATAATAGCACCGCATCCCAGTGACGCGCGATTCGTGCTGCTTGTCACAACAGGAGGTTGGGTGCTATGGACTGATATCACGCTGACCCACGTTCGGGTGTATTTGCAGCTAGACCCTAGCGCCGTTTCTCGCTCTCTGGCCGACCGTTACAAAAGCCACTTCCTAGTTCGGAATAACAGCTACCCGAGTGTCGAAGAGGATAAAACCGTCTCGCCTTCTGCACTGCTAGTTTGGTGGGATAACCCCGCTACGCTACGGCGAAGACCACGGCAGCACGACCGCTATCGCTTCGCTCTTGCGACGAAGACAGCACTACGTTGCTACGATGTACAGATTCCCGAACAGCCCCTCGCACTACCCGTGCCAGAGAGGCGACATTCTTCGCGCTATGTTGCTTTCTTTGATCCTCCTCAAGAGTCATCCTCATGGGACTTGAGTCGAGACTTTTCCGAGCCGACTGAGTGCTGTTCGATTCTCCAGGCAGGCAGCTGGGGCGAAGTCACAGCCATGCAGTTTCACGACAGACTGTGCGTAAAAAGACTCGACGGGCCCCACCAAGTAGACGCTGCTCGCCAATTGATTTGATGGAAGCAGAGCACTAGCTCCGCGTGTATGTCCCTTTCGCTCCGATGGAGCCTCCGGGAGAACCCTGCCCCCTTGAGAACCCCCGGAAGCAGCCTTGCTCCCCCCGCGTCCCCGACCCCCTTCCCTCCTGCCTCTGTGGCTCCGGCACCTGGATTCCCCCTTTGTTGGTGCGCTCTAAACTCAGAACACAGCGAGGACGTTCGAATTGGTTCAAGTTTCAGAATCGGGGCGGTTTTATTGGGTTCAACGCGATTAGTAGCTGCAGAAAGTTTTGAAGTTCCATTTTGTTCATGTGAGTCATTTCAGTGGTGTGGTGGTTTAGTTTTAGTTTTGTTCTCTCTTGCTTTTCGATCTACGATTTTTGTACGTTTTGAAATTCCGAACGATTTTAAAGTCTGAATTTAGACCGAGGGGCTTGGTATGGTGACCGGCGTCAACATATGTTGACACCGGTCAACATACCAATAGAAACCGACTCGATTCCGGAACTTGAACCAATTCGAACCTCCTCGCTGTGTTCTGAGTTTAGACCGCACCAACGCCCTTATATATGAGAACGCGGCCCCTTCCGCCCGGCTACTCGTCCGGGAGCCCGGAAAATGCGCCCCGGCCCGCGTTGAGCGAACCAGGAACCCGGCCTGTGGCTCATCGCCCCGCCCGCCCCCGTCCCTCGGCCCCTTCCCGGGACCCCCCCGGCCCCTCGCCGCGGAGCGTACCTCTGCGAGTCCCCGCTTGCCTCCGACAGCCCGGGACCTATTCGGGCGGCCCCACCTCGTGCGGCTTTCCTCCTCGCGCGAGCGGTGCGGCCCCTTTCGGGGGAGCCCCGGCCCCCGCTGCGGAGCCCGGCATTCGTAACCCGGCCCGGACAGCCCAGCAGCCGCAGCGAGCGGGGCCCAGAGTGCGGGCAGCCAAGGCACACAATTGCCTGCGTCGCTGTCGCAGCCACACGGCGCACAGGCTGAAATCCGGGTGCAGACATGCGGCACCCCCTTCCCTCCCCCAACGAAGGAGCTTCGGAGGCTGGCCCGGCAGCCGGCGCTGCGGGCGGTGGGCCGTGTAAGTAGGTACTACCGCGGCCGGCGCCGCCCGGTGTTTTGTTTCCTTGTATCTTGGCGCCGGCCGCCACCCGGCGCTTTTCTTGGTCTCCGAGGAACCGCGGGAGCGGGCCCCGGCGCGGGGGCAGCCATGCATGTGCCGACGCTGGGCCCGCTTGGCCCGGGCCCGGGGGCAACCACAAGAAAAAACACGCGTGGGAAAGGCCCCCGCGCGTCGGCGCCGGGTGGTGTTGTGCGGGCTGCTTGACCCTGGCATATTGGCAGCCAATCAAGAACAAGAGGGGCGTTGCTGCCGCACAAGTTAGGGAGCGGCAGCGGCGGGGGGCACGCATATTGCCCCAAGCGCCGTGCCACCGCGGCGGTCGGGGGGACGGTGGGCAAGATGGCACACGCCCGCAGGTCGCGGCCACGCGCAGCCGCCCGGTGCGCGGCACGCAGGGAAGGCACTGCCCGCTCGTGCCATCGCGTTTGTCTTCAGAGGGGCAGTGCCGCGAAGGCGACCCGGGCTTACGTTGGTTGGTGCAGGTGCTGCCGCTTGCCAGGCGTTGGAAGCCGTGGAGCGCATGCAGGAAGGGGGGGCCGGCACGCCTTTTTCGTAGATTCTCAGCCACCTCAGGGGGGGGGGCCGCAAACCGTCCGAACAAGGCGCAGAAAGAGGCGTGGAATTTTTTAAACAGGAAGACCGCTAAGATGCGCCGAGCCAGTCGCGCCCAAGAGATGACAGTAAATGGCCCGTAAGCTTGTTATGCACGTATTCTAGTACTCAGGGCCAGCGGTCGCGGCCGCAAATGTTTTCTTTCATTTTTGGGAATCGGCGAAGCGCTGCGGCCAGGCCGGCTGGGGAAGCTGGGGGGCCAAAAACAATTGGCGTCGTGTGTGCTAGGTCAGAAAGACACGCGCGGTCCTTGTGCTGCTTGCTCCCCGGAGGTGTGGCGAATCCCCTTGCGGGTCTCGCGGTTCCCTAACACCATGGATCTGGTGGCCGCTCGCTTCCAGATTTTTGCGTTTGCCTGTGTGCAGACACTGGGACTGAGAACAAATCAATGATAGCCGCAACTTGGAGGTGGCCTGCTTTTGTTTTATCACGGGTCTGTCTTTTTCTTGGCGGTCTCCAGCAGTGGACACTTGACGCTATGGCTTCTGCAAGTCGGGTCCAAGAGTATTTTGCCGCTAAAGCAATTTCCCAATCCAACAAGCGAGCTATTCTTCTGCCCGAAGTTGGAGCTGGGTGTCCTAGAGTTTTTCCAGGTTGAGCCAGACCGAAGTGATGATTGGTGCATGAAATTCTCGCAACTTTCTCTGCGGTAAGTTTCTTGATCGATGGCCCACCATTTGCGATTTACTTACTTAACTATGTATACTATCTATTAATAGCAATTCCAATGCCATAGCCTACAAGCCTGGACGTGGGTCCTTGGGGGGCCTGCAGGGCTTGTTGTTGTCCGGATCAAACTCGTCGTTTGCGGCTTCGCTTTGAATCTCGCAAAAGCCGCGGGCCCTTTGTGGGCCCGCGTTAGAGTGCGCGGCTGTGCTTTCGAAGACACGCGCAAAAGCCCTGGACCCATCGGGGGCCCGCGCTAGTGCGTCTGGTTGCGTTTCCAAAAGGACGCTCCGACAAACTTGCTTCAAAGTCGGAGGCGGCTGAACTCCGCGCCGTTTTTGCCGCGCGCGCGACGCCGATCCCTCGCGACTTCGTTTGGCCGCTTCTGGTTTCGAGTTAGTCGGAGGCGGCTGAACTCCGTGGCTTTTTTTGTCGTGCGCGCGACGCCGATCCCTCACGACTTCGTTCGGCTGCATCTGGTTTCCCGAGCGACGGTCGTGTTGGCCTGCACTCCGAAGTGGCTGCGACCAGAATCGGCCCGGCCTTTCCGTAAAGGTTGCTAACTCCACCCCCTCGCTCCTCTCGTGTCTGCCTCTGTGAGAGACCACTGCGAATCAAAGCAAAAAGGCCTGGGGGTGCACGCGGAACGCTGTTGTGCAACGTACTTGGGACGAATTTTATGAAATAACACGTGCCGAGCCCAGCGGGCTCGTGGCGGTCCCGCGCTCCAGGCTCCTATACAGAACTACGCTGGCACGCATCTGCGATGATATTTGTTGTACCAAAGGCTTCACTTCTTTATCGAATGCTGCAGGTTTGACGCCGACGCATCAGAGCTCACTTTTGCGCCACACAGAGTCGAGTGGTTTGCAGCTGATACCGAAGTCCTTGCGGCCGTTGTTGAGGAAGTAAGGGAGCAGTAAGTGCCGACTTGTGAAAAGTATTCGCTTTTGTCTAACATTCCATCAGCAACGTTTCAGGCAAGGCGCGTCACGTGCTTTCACCTTAACCTTGTTGTGGAAACTCGTCCTGTCTTCCGTGTTTGTGCCGGTTGCAGCAGGGTGCATTTTCCTGAGTTGCGATGTTTCTGTTTGTGTTTGTCAGTCTTCAATGCAAAGTGAAGGTGAGGGCACTTAAACACTAGAGGCCACAAAGCTTCGAAGAGTCTGACCTTTTTGTACTATGAAAATATGTACGTTATTAATGCCGCAAGGCGGTCGCCAGTATCGCATCGTCGTCATTAAGACGTGGGTCACATGTTGTACCATTTCAGAAACACTACTAGGCAGCTCGCACACAGATTTTCGCTTGCCACGGCAATTTTAGCAGACTGCCGAAGAAGCTCAGTCACGAGTTCTCCCTCTCGCCTGTGAGTTCTTGGGGGGCCGGCGTAAATCTGCAACTTCTCGCCAGATGAATTTTTGTGAATGCGAATCGGCATGATTATGACGATTCGACGCATGTCATCGCGCATGAAGGAGTACTCGAAGAGGGTCTATGGACTGCCGCGAAGCTTATTTTACTTTTTGCCAAGTGCCGCCTCCTATCCTCATCTTTTGATCCATTGCAAATGGAGCTACAACTCGCGCCACAATAAATTTGCGTTCCTCCAGCGTTGCACTAGACGACGCGAGCGCATGCTTTGGGCCGTAGATACATGTTAACGAACACCAGCAGACGTCTTTGAGACGTGCTCTCAGTCACAGGGTGGCTCCAGGGTCAGTACTTTTTCGACATGACGCATGCGAGTTTATATATTCATTTGCATAGAACGTGGTCTACAAATTAATTTCCGGCAACATATGCTGTGAGGAAGACTGCATCCGGACCGGCCCACCTTGCATGCTCGGGCTGGTCGAGGGTCTCGGATGTCCTTGTGGCACAGAAGAGTCGCTCGGGGCGACGTTCTTGGTCCGACAAAAAATGAAAAAAAGAGCGGACACTCGCTACGCAGAATGTCCTTGCTGTTGCTGTTTCATGTTGGCAAAAGCTAGCACTCGCAAGACCGCGAATGTTGCGGCTTCATATGGAACTGCCTCTACGGCGACCCGCCCCGGACGCATGCGGGACCACATGAGCATGCGAAAACGCCTATCATGCACAATAATGGGCCCACCATGGCTGTTGCAGACTGACATTCCAGTTTCGGAAATTGATCAGAGAAACTGAAGTGCCATTGTAGACTGTAGAACGACGCCGGAAGTACATCAGCATTTTGTTTTCGGGGAAGCACACAACAGAAAGAACCGAGAGTCTGCGGGAAATGTTTGACTTCTCCGCAGCGGTTCTGTCCCGGCTTCTCAGAGGGTGCGCTGCCCCGCAGGGGGCCCTTTTCCACTTGGGCCCCCCGAATACTAGGCATGCGCCATCCACCGTTCGGGGAAGCGCTTCCCCGCACGCGTCCTCTGCCTCGCACCGGGCGACCCGCACGTCCATTGCTCTGTAGCTCGATTTAGCAGGGGGTGACTCGGACGGTTCGCAGCCTTTAGAGATATTCTTTCTCCAGGGCGGCGCCGCTGCCACGACTAGGGCCGCCCCCCATCGCTCGGCCGGCTCCCAGCGCAGAAAAGTATCGCTTTCCCGGTTGCAAGTGGCGCCCAGGGGAGGCACTTCTCGGCCGGGTGTGGTCCGCCCGAGCCATCTTGGCCCCAGCGGGAGAGGGGAGGCCGGGACCTGCCCCCGACCCGCCCCCATTAGGGTTGCTGTCGCTGCGGTTCGGGGCCCGAGCAGTATCCAGTGCAAAAGTATCGCATTTGCATAAATCGAGAAGGTATTTGCATGGAACGTGACACATCTACACGCAAACTTTTGCGGTCACTGTTGTACTACTAGGTAAAAAAGTACAAGTGCAAGGCTGTTTGTAGCCTACGCGAATTGGAATTATACTGCCACCCTTCCCCATCGAGTTTCCCTACGAACTTGGCACGAACTTCGGAGCCAACTTGTTAGGAACTTCCGAGCTAGTTCGTGAGTTACTCGAGCATGGAACTCATAGGAGTGCGATATTTCTGCACTGGATAGGTGGCCTGTCCGTGGCGACCCGCCGCGGGCCCCTAGATGCCCTCAAGTGCGGCGCGCCGGCCCGCAAAGGTAGCTCCTCGCCCCGTTCGCAGATTCTGTCGCCGCAGTTTGTTGAGAAGTCGTCGCAGAAAGAGGCTTTCATTCTTTGTAAAACCCGCGCAGAATCCGCTGGAAAAGTCTGTCGACGAACCAAGATGATAAATAGCCCCGCGGGAGGGGGAGCAGGGGCTTAACGGGTGCAGAGAGCGTGGCGCCAGCGCAGCAACCCGGGGGAGACTAGTTTATGTCGGGGCTCCAGCGTCGACGCTTGGACGCCGGGGCCGGGCCACTACAGGAATGGTTTCCCCGAGACTTCGCAAAGGCCCAAGCGCACCCGCTTGCCCCCCAATTTCCCTTGAGACCATTCGTGCAGGTCCTCGGAAAGTCGTTGAGGCCTCCCAGGCCGTTCAGATGCACTCGCTGAGATGCAGCCGTTGAGATCCCTGTATAGCAACCAACTATTGCCCTGCTTTCGTTTTTTGGCTCTGTGGCGTAGAAAAGTCTATGCGGCTTTATAAAAAGATATGAAGCTGTTTGTTTGAATTCTGAAATAATATTTACGCGGTTGTAGAACTGGGAGACTCGGGTGGCAAAAAAAGTCCTCTGGGTGCGACATTTTTGAACATGATAGCGCAAGCGTGCCGACCATTTTCGACCTGCTGAAGGCAGCAAGCCGCCTCCGCAGCATTGTCCATTGAAGGGGCACATAATTCCACTAACCATGACGCGTGGACAGCTATTTCTTCTGTATCCCGGGCTACACACATTCGCGCGCGTTCGTTTCGTTTCCCCAGCGAGTAACCCAAATATAACTACCAGGTAAGGCAATTTCTTGTGAGAAAGTGACGCTGTCAGACCTAAAAATCCCAGGAAGTCAATGGATTCACTCTTGTACCGGAATCGCAGTTGTGAAAAAAAAACACCAGACAGCCGGCACACCGTTCGGCTTGCGGGTGTTTTTTTTCTCTACCCCGATGTCCGCCCAAAGCAAGGAATTTACGGGCCGGGAAGCCAGGAAGTGCTGGCCGGTACGCCCGCGCAAATTTGCCAACCACCAGGCACGAGCCCGCTGGGCGTTTTGGGCCAAATATTGGCCAGCAAGCCTGCGCAGATTTGCAGCCTCGGGGCTTTTTTGTAGAGGACCCCGGAGAGGATTCCCCAGCCCCACGGCCGGAATTCCCTGCTCCATCCAATTTGGCCCGTTTGCCCCGACCGTCGCGGGGTGGCACGCGGGGGCAAAGTTTGGGGATGGGCTTTGGCAGAGGTTTCCGGCAGGGCGGGTGATCCCCCCAGGCAACGGAGAACTCCACTCCAGCCGGGCGAGGCCCCGGGGGGATAGCGCATCACCCACTGGCCGGGGGAACCGCCTGGGTACGGAAGAGCCCCTGAAGACCCGGGGAACACCCGGGGAAAGGGGGGTCCCCGGACTGCGAGCGAGGTGAGCACCAAAGGTTTTGCCCAGCCCCGGGGGTGCGGTGACATTTTTTGGTTCCTGGTTTTATTAAGGGTACAATCCAGGCCACATTACTTGGCGTCACGTTGGTAGCGTCAAGCTTAAAATAGAATGAACGTATATTGAATCTGCTGCCCGCTCAGAGTTTTAGTTTTTCATGCGACTCTGCAGCACTCACGCATAAACTTTTGCATGTTTCAAGTCTCAAGACTTTCATGGGCTCACGCACATCCGAGATCGCGAGGGCGAAGAGGGGGTCTCCAAGCCGAAAAAAAATGAATCAAGTTAGCAGCGTAGGGGTCTAGGGTTTCAGGTTTCTGGCCGTCGGCCAGGGTGGCTGACGTCTCTCTTCCGTGCCGTGGTTGCGTCGATGCGTGCCCGGAGCCTTGCTTGCCTTCGTGTTAAATTTCTCCCGAGTGTCCCCCCTTGTCTCTGTCGCCCAGTACTTCCTTGTCCGGGACAGCATTCCGATGGGCCTTTTGGGCCGCCCGGTGTTCGTTTGGACCGTAGACATTGAAGCGTCTAGGCTTCTGCCTTCCTAGTTGACGCAACTTGATTCGAAAATAAACGCGACTCGGCTACAAATTCCGCTAACTTGACGCGAGCACAAAGCTCCAAGCTAGATTTGGCCTAGTGTGATCTGGGTGATTTGTTCCTGTATTAGATGGCACATGTTCATCTTGCCTATAATACAGAACAAGCATGAGAGCGCCATCGTGTTTCGTGATATACGGCTGACAGCGTCACCGGTTCTGCTGTTTTAGCTGGCTTGGATTTGTGATGACAGTTGTTCTTACCGGTATTTCTTCCTTCGTGTTGGTTATTGAAAAAAAGATGTAAATTTACATGCTGGAAATATTCATCAGGTATACGGCCTGGGATACAAAGTTAAGGCTTGCCGAAGTTGGTCCGCGGGGGTGTCCGAACAAGCTTGGGCTTGGAAATTTCAAAGCACGACACTACACCAAAGGGCAGCGCAGCAGCTTGCCGCTCTTCGGTTTTGATTAGATAGGTTCACAGCGTTTTCGGGAATTCATCAGCGAAGCAGCCTAGGCTCTAGCTTTTCACAAGCGCGAGTTCCTGCTTCGGAGGAATTAGAGCGGTGCTCTTTCCTTCTGGGCGGTGAGTGATGCGATACATAGAAACTTTTACGCGCTCGAATTCTTTAGGCCCTTCTCCGTGCACTTGCAGGTGCTTGGGGACACGAGGGCCATAGGGGTCACGACTGCTGTTAGTGTTGCAACGGCTTCTACAACCATATTCCCTTGATTTCGAATATTCGAAGACTCCAACAGTCCTGCCGCCTCACCTCGCGCGCCGCTTGCACCAAGCTGAAAGAGAAGTGCGCTGCGCTTGCGCCAGCTTTTCGGAGCCGGAGCCGCCTTCCTTACGGCTTCCTTTCTTTTTAGGGTTGCACGCTGGAGCGCGCAGCAAGGGGCGATAGAATTTGTTTCGAAGATCGAAGCTCGCTCGCGCCATACGCTGGACTGATTTTGGCCCGCTTTAACAGACGTTTCGACTTTGGCGGGTGCGGAGCCACAGTATTCAACTTCCAAGCGTTACACCAGAGAGCAAGTCAGGCCACTGTCCCTGGAGCAGAGTATCGAGAGCATGATTTTGGGATCTCCGTTCTTGCGTCCTGCGCGTCTGTCTCCGTTTTCTAGTATGGGAACAAGGAATAGAGGCACTGTGGGAACCGCTCTGTGATGCGAACGAGTTTGCAGCCTGTGTGCTATCGTGGACGACTACTGCAGGGTAAACCACAACCAAAACGGACAGGCATTTCGTGTGCCTAGATTGCATACTTAGGTTTTACCTTCTAGATAATACTTTCGTGTCACAGAGCAACCCGAAGCAGTGCCAGCGCCACTACATCTTGATATTGGTTTCGTACAAGCCGAAGCCGAAGAAGCGGCCAGCTACGCTTCCGGACAAGGCGCCGAGCTTCTTACAGGCCAGAGCTGCGCCGCCTTATCCCATTTGCGAATGTGCTCTCACATACACATAGGCTGCGTGGCGTTTTGGATTTTGTGGTCTAGATGCATGAAAGAGTATACAATAGAGGCGCGCTCACGCAAAGCTGCTGCTTGCATTACAAGTTTAACTGCGGGCATTTTTAGTTTTTCTGTCAAAGAGATGCCCAAATTTGCCCGAATGCCGTGTTTGGTTCTAGTAAGGGTAGCGTTCACATCACGCGCATTTTCTGTCTTTCGCATGCGCATACCGACGTAATAAAACTTTTGTCACTTTCTAGCTCGACATTTCAGGTCGGAACGTTCTCCCGCCCAGCACGGCTGCAAGCCTTGGACCAAGAATTTAGTGAGCGCCCGCGCACTCGGAGGTGGAGGATAACGAGAGCGTAAGGCATTTATATTTATCAGCTGCGCTTTTCGTTTTTGTTTTTGCTCCTTTTCCTTTTCTCTGTTTCCCTTTCCGCTTCCCGGGCCTCAGTGGCACCAAGCAGCTTTTCTTGTCTCTCTGAAATCGTTTTTTCTTCGCTTGCTTAGAGGTGGGAACAGCCTTCATGTCTGCCGGGCGGGGCGCTCGTACTCTCTGACGTCGTTCCCTTTACTTATCCATCATCCCGCGCCCTGCTACTCGTCATATCATCTTCTTCCACCCCGCTCTTGTCGCCGCGGAGGGTTTCGATGGGTAGTTATGGGTTTAGATGTTTAGGGGTCCTATTGGAATGCCCCGCAGCCACAACGCCCCGCGCGGTCGTCTGTCGTGCCGGCTCCGAAGAGCCGGCGCCTGGCTCGCGCCCCGACTCTGCCGCCTCTTTGCACGGCTATTGTTCCATTGGTCTCGTGCCGCTGTCGCTTCCAAGGATGATGTGAAGCGTGCGCGAGATATAAGTCCAAAGCGCCGGCGTAGCAGTGCGTGGTGGTTTTCTTTACTCGAGGATGAGCTCATGGAGTCGCATTCTGCAACGGATTCATCCCAGTCATTCAATGAGTGCGAAGCGTGTCGCTTTTTTTATTGTTTGAGTAGATCACTTACTTTGATTTGTACTAAACATGTGACCGGCGGCCTGTGAAGATTCTATCCAGAGCCGATTCATCCTGCCGTCCCGACGGCAAAGGTCTGGCACGGCTAGCGAAGATATCGACTCGCGCGAGAAGAAGCGAGCGCGCCAAAACATGTTGAAGCATGTGCCGCCGCCATGAGCTGCCTGCTCTTTCGAGCGTGCTTCCGGAGGGCGGGGCGTGCTGCCGCTCTTCGCTATCGCGATGTTGCCACGCCCTTGGATTCCATTTGCTCCGCCGGGGCTGCGTTCTAAGCCCATCGCAAAGCGTCCCGACGCCGCGCCTGGCAGCAGTGCTGCGGCGTGGTTCGTGGGATGCCGTAAATCACCGCGCGCAGGCTGCGCGCTCGGGCTTGTGGTCGGGTTCAGCGAGTGGCGCCGTTGCCACTTTTTTCAACTTGCCCGCGCCGCGGCCTGTGTGGTCGGGGTTTGCATATTAAGAAAGCATCTGGTTTGAGCGCCCAGCGGAAAGAGCGCCCGAATAAAAGGCGCGCAGGGCAAACAAGGTATCAAAACCGCCCCGCATTTGGCGGGACGGGGTCCGCAACCGGCTTTCTTGTCCCCGCCGCCTACCGAGCTCCGGGTATGACCAGGCCGGGCCCATGCCATTGGGCATCCTTTGCGGAGATGCCTTTGCACAATGCGGCCCCCGACCGCTGGCCGCTCGCGGAGAGGACCCGTGCTTCCTACGGCCGGCACGGCAGCGGTAGGGGGCTGCGGGCCCCCAGCCTCAGGTCGTAAGGCAACGCATGCGGCCCCCGCACTGCTGCGGCGCCGCAGTGTCGGAGGTTGCTGCCGCATGTTGTGTGGCCGCCCGCTTTTTCGGTGTTGCCTGGCCGGACTTTGGCATCGAGTCTCTTTCTTTGACGGCTCGTTCTTTGACGCATGGATCGATGCAAGAAAGCGTTTGCGGCTCCTGCACTTCAGCTACAGCGGCTGTTGTTCTCGACATGTTCTGTTTCTTTTTCCGATGCCTAGAATAGAAATTTTTAATGCACCCCCAGGGGCTCGTCGACCCTTTTGGACGAGGAGGCGCCGACGCAACAAGCGGAGCATCGGCAGCATAGAATGCCAAAGGGGTAACATGGCGTGTTGTTTTGCTTATTAGTTGATATTTCTATGCGGTTACGCGCTGCCCCTGCCCCATTATATTGCGGGAACTGTTCTGCGGCCACGCCGGTGACAGATCGCAAGCGCAATAGTCGCTTGGCAGCCATAGCGCAAGTACATTTTTAGCGCTCGACTTTGAACCTGCTCTGGCGAATGCATAGTCTTTCAGATTTACGCAGCAATGACTTCAACAACTTTCTTCTCAGGATGCACTTTGCAAATGGCGTTCCGGACGGTGCCACGCTGTTGGAGAGGGCCCGCCGAGCCTATGCTAAGAGGCACGAAGTATGCTGCGCAAATTTCTCTTTGGAATGCAAGAAGAAGAACGCGACGCAATCCATTGATTTTTGAGATACAAGTGGGGATAGACATAGACCAAAGCACGCAACTTCTGCATCAGAAATTGAAATCTTCGGCTCTGCATCACAAATTTTCGGATTCATCTTTCATCTTTCCTGTTTTTCATTTTCTTTGATGCTCGTGCTTTTTCCTTGGAAGTAGACGTGGCAGCGTCTTTTTATCATGTCTGGACAAACGAAAGCTAATTCGTCCTTTTTGCATTGCTCAATTCATCGGCCAGTGCCAGGATTTCGTTCATAAAAGTGTACTCTGCCTGTAAAGTTTCACCACAGCGCGGCGGGCTTAGTTTTATTTTCGCGGAAAACTTGACATGGCCGACAGATGGGACCTAGGATAGAACTGGTAGGTGTACGCGTGCACGGAGCTGCATGAGCATCAATGGCATAGGTTCTCAATGTCTCGACGCCTCGAGACGGCCAAACGAGAACGCATTCGGGCGGGGTATGCGCATGTAGCTATACTTGGGCGGCTGACAAATGACGGCTAGCGAAGCCAGCACGCCTATGCAATAGGACCGGCATACGCATATGCTCTGCGTTTGCTAGTCTAAGACCCAATTGGCAGGTAGATCAGGATCGCAAAAAAAAAGTAAAAAGAAAGCCAGCGGCTTGAAGAATCGACTCAAGAAAGACTACGCACTCTGTGCGGCATTTCTGCTTTGCTGGTTCCCTTGCCCTGAAGCGCGGCGCTTTTCTGACAAAGGCGATCCCGATAGTGCGTGCGTATCTACTTCGCGAAGCGCAAGTGTGGGCTTCTGGATTAAAGTTTCTTAAATTTGCAAAGTTAAGTATAAACTCGCCGGCAAATTTTACTGTTGAATAGCCATGCAACAAATTGGCGCGCAAAGTTTGTCCAATTCGTGAGACGCAGAGCTAGCTGCGCGCTTCTTTTTTCTTCGTTTCTTGTTCAAGAGAACAGCCACGGGCAGTATGTTTCGAGTTTCAAAGAGAAAGCATTGACGCGAGAGGCCCTGGGGGTGCAGGACATGAATAAAGACGCAAGCGGGCAACACAAGAAAAGATATGGCATACGGCGCGCGTCAGCCGGCGCTGGAAAGGCAAAAAACGGAGAAGCGGTCTGGCTGCGGAGGTCCTTGGCCGCGAGCGCATATTGTGCAGGACTCCTGCTAGGCAGCCCGGCTCATTGGGGATCTTGCATACCTTTTATGCCGGTTTTTTTGACACCGCGGGACCACCGTGACAGACCGTAGGCGAAGGGGGGGCTGCAGCCGTGCTGTTTGTCGGAGCTTAGGACTAGGTTGTATGAGGAGGGCCGCGGCGCTGCAAGAGGTGGAGCGCGGCAGTGGCAGCCCCCATCGGGCGGCTGGTTCCTTGCTGTTAAAATGGGTGGGGCAACGTCAGCGGGCGCGCGGCAGTGGACGTCTACTGCTGCAGAGAATTTGCTGCACAGGAGTTGCGTGGCAGTGCATGCGAGACTGTCCACCGTCCACCTTGCGCCCGTGTTAGTCTCGTTCTGCGAGATGTGTCCTCAGTGTTAAGAAAAAACAAAGCGCGAAATTCGTCGCGAAGACACCAGAGAGCCGTAAGGCGTCAACCTTACGCAAAGTGGGCGCGCCAAAATACTTGGGCGCGACCTGCGGCGCCAAACTTTTTCACATTTAGCACCCGCGCCGCTGGACCAATGGGACAAGGCAGCAATCAGTGCGAGCAATCTAGCCACTGAAGAGAAATTTGCACGGCATACGGAGCGAAGACGGTCCGCAAAATACAATCGATGTACAAACAGGAGAGCGCAGCGTATGCTCAAACTATCTTGCGCCGGATTTACGTGCGTGCGTGTGTATCGTGTGGCAGAACGTCAGTTCCACGTTGCAGGTTCGCGTTTTTAGTGACCCGAAAGAAAAGGGCGCAGGGCTTCAGAATAGATACTATAAGCGCCGTAGGCCCTCGCACATGTTTGGCGCACTACCTCGGAGGTCGCCTGCAAATTGATCCCTCAGATTTTTGAGCAGTTTGCATGGGTTCCCATGCCTAGATGCTCATCACGAAATGTGCGTAACGTGTATGGTTGTTTCACTAACTTAATCGAGCAACCAAACCAAATTCCGTGCCTCGTGCCACTTTTACCCGCCGGAGGAGATAGAAGGCTCTTCCGAGGGTAGATTTGGTTGAAGGTGCAAAGCGAGAACGCCACCGGCTCTCTCGGCTGGCATTCCTAGCGCGACAACAGCCCTCGCAGGATCAGGGTACTGGCCCTTCTCGCGCCAGCGCGGTTTCTTTGACTGGGATCTGCCGTGCTTATCGGAGTGGAGCCGCGTGGTCGCCTTTTATGGCTGCAGAGAGATCGGGAACAGTCGCGGCGCAGGTAGAGGAGGACTCCGATCTGTGACTCGCGGGAGTTCTGCCAACCTCGGCCCCCGCCCACCGGGATACTAGGAGCGCCCGGGGTATTGCGGGGGGCGCTCGCGTTGCTTGGGGCCGGGAGTCATAAATGGGTGGCGTACAGATATCATATTGGCACCCCGAGGCCCCAGCGCAGAGCCGCCGGCCCCCATTTTCTGAGACCACATCGACCGCACACGCTGGCGCACCAATGCCGGTCGCGCTGCGTGCTTATTCAGGGCCCCGGACAGGAGGTCCGAATCAGGCCCGCTGGTGGGCGGCGACCGAGAACGGGGGCGCTAGCCAGGCAGCCTGGCCCCAGCGCCCCTCTTCGCTCTTGCGCCCTGCCGTTGCTGCGTGCCGCGCGGCTGGCTTGGCGCCCCGCCGTTTTCTTCGCGCGTCGGGGCCTCGTATCTCTTTCTCGATCGTCGGATGGCCACCGACGCGGGGTGCGCCGCCGGGGAATTCGTTTTGCTTTTGTTTCGTTAAAGCGGCCAGACTCTTGGGCGCGTAGTTCACGGAGGCCAGCAGCCAAGGCTCCCCCACGATCTCCGAGGCGGCCGAAGCATTCTGTTCTAGGCATGGATGGGGGTGGCGGCGATTCCTTTGCAGCAACCCGCCCCCGGCTGCGCCTACTGGCCGGGGTTGAGCGGCGGCCGGCGGCGCGGCTTTCCTTTGCGGCGTCCGTTTCCCGCTGAGCAGCGTGCGAATTATTGAAAGCACTGCAAAGAAATGGGCCCAAGCCCAATCGCGTGAGCGAATCGCAGCAGTCGGATTTCTTTCTGTCGTTCTTTGCGGGGTTTGGGCACGCAGTCCCGCAATATCACAAAATACACAGCCCTCTGGCGCAATGGGCTTGCGCTATTTGCGTGCTCGCTTGTGCGCCCAACCATGTTTCGCACGCGGCGGCGCCGGGCGAAGAATCAAACTGGTCGGCGCCTTCCCATGGGCGCGCCAGGGTCCCACTGCAGCCGCCCGCCCTGATCGCGGTGTGTCCGTGTCATATAGTTCCTCTCCGTGTAGTCAGAACTTGCACGGCAGCCGACCAGCACGGGGGCTCTGGCCAGCCATTGCGCCGCAGCCAACTTTGTCACCCATGCGTGGGAATTCGGTTCGTGGCCCTAGCAGTGCGCCCGGCTACAGGCGAAAGCAGGCAGCGCAGCCAGGATAAACGGGGCCCGCGCGAATGGAGCCGGGAGTCTTGCCCGAGAAAAGGCCCCGCGCGGATTCTCGTGGGATTCAAGAATAGAAATGGCGCGCGCTGTATATTTGTCCGCCAAGCAGCCCACCGAACGGCGCACGCGGAGGGACTTGCTATAAGGCGTAGGCCCCGAGGCCCTTTGTTTGGCTTCTCTTTTATGGGCGTCGGTTGTCGGGGCGCTTGGTCCGTGTGATGCAGACACCAGGCACAGCGCCGCAGCTCAGGCCGGCGCGGGCGTGCTGGTGTTGTGGCGGTGCTTCGGTGAGCGGCATGCGCCGGCCAACTGGCTGGCTTTCTGCCTGGCGTGCCCGCCGCCTGAAATTGCCGCAGCCGTGTTGCCGCAGTCAATCACGCAAAGAACGAAAGTCCTGGCGCCTTCTAGTATCGCGGCAGGTGGAATTGTGACGCCCGTAGGCGTGGTGCTGGCGCGAATGTGAAGCGTGTGCGGCTCACTCTTCTCCAATAGCTCAATAGGATCCGCGTTGTCGACAAGAGCCTCGACCATCCGATCTGTTTTAGATGCGCTACCTCTCATCGTCAGACTCGTCCTGCTGGCATAACGCTTCGCCAGTGCTGAGATCTTTTCAGGTCTACTCCTACTGCTGCGGGAGAAAATTGCGCATACTAAAGACTACGTAAGACAGAAGAAGAACGAAAGCAGTTCACAGCGCGTCTTTTTCGTTATCGCAAAAGGAAAAGACCCAGAGGGAAAGAAATGTGGAGCATGAGCCGGCGTTTGGCAGTAATTGTAATGAAATGAATGTCAAGACTGTGCCTGCGCCCCAGCCCTGCACGCGTAGCTCGGCGAAACCGTGGAGGCGTCCCTAAAAACACGCCTGCGGAAGGTGGACGTTTTCCGATGCAATACCGCGAGCACGTGACTCGAGCGCAAAACCCTGCGTCGTGCAGCAGCCACGCATTCGGCGACTTTCCCAGGTCCGTTCTGTCGGCTACGTCACGGCATCCGATTGGCGGGCACAGTCTCCTCCAGGCGGGTAGATCGGCGCCCCTGTTCTCGCGTGAGCGGTTGGGCAAGGCGGACGACTATTTGGTGGACACGAACCTACTTCGCTACGATTTTATCATATACATAATTCAAAACGTGCACGCCACGCCATGGATAGGCACTGTGCCTCTTGCTTACTCTTACTGCCAGGGCCGGCTAGGCATGGAAGCGTGTCTCTTTTCGTGCAGCGATGGGTTCGCAATCGCATCGTAAGGGCTTAGCTATGGGACAGACGCGTAGTGGGCATGTTTTGTTATGATAGACTGTTTACCAGCTGAGGATCTTAGTGTTCCGTGGTTTAGCCACAGACCCGGTTTGGGGGGGAGCGGCTATTGCTTGTCGCGCAAATAGCGTGAGTGTGCCCGGCAGTGGATTTTTGAAGTGTTTGTCAGGTCTTCCAAGAAGTTCGCTAATCCCGATGAGTTTCTGCTTTTCTAAATCGTGCGACACAATTGAGGACCAAGTAAATAGAGCCCGAAGCGAATCTCAAGAAACCTGATCGGCTTACTTATGTTTGCCTTCAATCTATGTCTATCACTTGTTTTTTTAAAACAGGATTTTTTTTCATCGCATAAAGGAAATCTTGTGTCAGTCAGCTTTCTTCCAATTTCGATTTCTCTGTTCTACATTGATTTCGCCAGAAAGTTATACGAATGTAAAAACTTCTTGAATTATAGCGCGACGCATAGCAGTCAATGTCATGTTGAATTAAGGAACGGGCGCGCGCTTGGCCTTTGGGATCAGTCAGTGGCGTCATTTGTACTTAGATTAGTAATTTCGCATTAAATTTGAAAATTGTGATAATTCTCACACTACTTTGTGTGCGCACAAACAGTGCTGGCACATCTCCACAATCAATCTGATACTTCAAAACTCTCTCACCTTTGACGGGCAGATCATGTTAATCGATCACTCCCTATTCATTATCATTTCGTTCTCTGCTGCCAGATTTTTTGCTGGCAACGAGCACTCGAAGCGCAAAACGAGGAATAAAATATGAAGTGCTGTAGTTGTCTGTGCTAAAAAGGCCCGCGCGGATTCGTGTTCGTTAATCTTGGTTCTTCGTGCTGCTCAGGAAAGCACGTGGCGACTAGACTTGTCGAAGTCAAAACGCTCCCAAGGAGAGTGTGCGCCGGGCTTCAGTCAAATACATGCCGACTTCGTGAAGGTCGGCGGAAGTGCACAAGTCGAGACGTGCAAAGAGTTTGCGCCCCCCGGTTTCTATTTCTCGTGCTTGTAAGATCGCGAGAATTGCTACGAGAATTGTAGCTATCGATCATCTAGAAACTGAAGTTCCGTAGTGAGACGTGACCCATGGTATGAGACTCAGGGCGAAGGACGGCATTCTTGTGCCGTCCGGCGCGTGAACTTTCAATATTGGTCTGCACAAGAATTGCCGCCAAAGACAAATGCGCTGTCAAAGTACTAAAGTTGAGTATGATATCCGCTGAGGTTGTCAGACCTAAATCGCGAAATACCGCGGAAGCCGGGAGGTTGAATAGTTTTGAGGACCGAGAACGATAGCGCCCCCTTGCAATTCCTTCGAGTTCCCCTGAGTCAGGGGATCCCCCGCCCGGGCGATTTCCACCATCCCGGGAACCCTCCCCCCACAAGGACTTGCTCTTTCCCTCGGGGGTCCTCGCGCTCCCGGGGCTTCCGCCCATCCCCCCGGGGGTCCGCTCCTCCGTCCGGGGATCCGCGCAGGAACCTGCCTCCTCCCGGGAGTCCGCCCCTGGAGCTATTCGAAAAAGATGCGCAGGTTTGCCGGAGGGAGCGGCCGTCTTAGGCGGCCCGATCTGGAACAGAGCGTTCCGGATAGGGTTCGGGGATCCTGCCCTCCAGAACCCCCTGCAAAAGCCTCGCCCAACCAAAGCCGGGCACTTCGTGTAGCACGCACGCAAGGTCGAAAGCTGGAGCCACTGACTACGTGCCGGCGGTCGTCCGGTGTCTCTTTGTGAGTATGATTGTGGGCCGTCGTGGCGCTCCTGTGCGTTGCGCAGATGGACATAACGAAAGGAGAAGAAGAAGAACGCGACTCGACTGAAGATCACAGACCCTGTGTCAAAGCAACGCGCCAGCTAAAGCTAGCAGATATTTATTTCTAGAGTATAATCGCGGCCCGCCTGGCCTTCAATTGGCGGAAGCAAATGCCCGCAGTTTGGCGAGGCTTTGTGTCTGTTCCAGAGGACAGTGGCGCTTCTGATTTATTTGAGATAGCAAGCAGCTCCAAATAGACCAATCTCTCTGCGGCAACGCCTGCACCAAGTACGCACTGTCAGCGAAGACTATCCATGGTGCTTCAACCTATCCCTTCACGTCAGAAGCACAAATAACAAGCGCTGAGGCCATTGATTTGGTGCGCCTCTGTCTTTTTCGACTTAAAAGCCACGAGATCCGGTGGCGCTACGGTCGTCGGAAGCCGATCCACTGTGTCTACCATGTACACACGTCGCCACCTCCACGGCAACGAGCCATCGTCGACGCTTCTTCATTCACACTGTACACGACCCGTTTCCGTTATGGCTACAAACGTCAGCGGTAGGTGATTGAGGCCAGGAGGAACTGGCGCTGCCAATCGCCATCGAGTAAGAAGCTCCCGCAGTCGATAGTTTCGCGATATTGATCATGTCGGCGATCGAGGGCTTTCGAGGATTGACACCTCCACGCGCATCAAGACGTTGACCGCAACAGTTGTGCTTTAACAGTGCGGGAAGTTTTTGCTGATTCTCATATTCTGAGGTTTATGCTCATGTATTTCGAGTTTGCGGATTTCGAGTTTGCGGAACCGGAAGCGTATATGGCTATGCGCGGAGGCGAGCGAAAGTGTGAAGCTAGTGGAGCAGACGCAGAGCAGGAGCCGGCTCAGAATACCCAGATGATCCATCTCTAGTATGTCAACGATTCCTGCAAAAAATACTGAAGAGATCATGACGGCAGATGGCGCGGAGTGCTCTACGGAACGCGAGCACCCTTCTGTAGAAGATATGCCCGTATCAGGGTCGACGAACAGCTCTCACCGACGGTTTTTATCCGACATCGTGACGAAGACCCTGGCGCACATCCCGAAGAAATATGTAGAGTGTCGAACCGAGTGCCAGCGCTGCCTTGAGCTACTTGCGGCAAAGACGCGGGACATAAGGGCTGAGAATGCAGTGGTCCAAGCTGACGAATTTTTTTCCATTTGGAAGCGTGGCATCGCAGACGCAGTTGGCGACGGCAATCAGGTGAAAATGATACAAACCCTGCTTTCAGGCCTTCACAAGATGGCGGAAGCAGGACTGGTTCGCGGCGCAGGACAGGATTACTCGCAAGAGGCGGAGGCGCCGCGATTGCTCATTGAAACTATCCTGGACACTGTCACTCACGCCACAAAATTTCCAGAGGAAACCGTACAGATGCAAGCAGTATTGGTCCTGGCTGCCCTTGTCGCTCACCCGCAGAGCGTCGTGCATCTGAGCGCCACACTGGTTATGGCAGTTGTTCGGACAGGCTTTCAAGTACACCAAGATGCTCGGCAAGTAGTTGTGCTGAAATCAGTTCATTCGGCGCTGTTGCAAGTTGTAACAGTGATTGGTGACCGAATGGAGGCAGAATGCGAGGCTCTGATTCGGGGGGATCCTGAGCTCCAAGCGCGACGGGTAATGAACAACGACAAGCGGCCTCACTTGCAAAGTGGCAATAGTACTGAGCACGAACTACAACAAGCTGAGACGCGCAACAAGGGTGTGCAAAAAGAAGTACGAGTCGACTCCGGGCCGAAAGAAACACGAGAGGAGGCGCTACGTGTGTGGCTGAGCAGCTTTGTGACGACCAGCTTGATTGACAAAACAGCTATGGCAGAAAGCCGCATGTTTGAGATTCTAGACGAAACCACGGGCGGGGTTGCTGGCAAATATGGGTGGTGCATCATCTGCCGAGAACCAGCGCCGCACTATTGCTTGCAGACTGGGGACCCGGTCTGTTCCAAGGAGTGCAAGCAGAAAAACCTAGCGCGCGCAGATGAGATTCACAAGCTATTCCCGCCTCCGTCACCCGGAGGAGGACCTCGACTTGCAAGCCTTCCGACCGACCAGAGACCTGTGTATGAGGAGTGTCAGCGGAGGACGCTAGAAGAAGGAGAAGAGGAAGAATACACGGGGCTGATAGTGCAGCACAGCAGGCGGATAGAAGAGCTCTCGTATTACCGATGCACCTCAGCGGTGTTTGAAGAGTTGTGCAAGATGTCCGGGCGAGGACCCACGAGCGCAGGTGTCGTACCGACCACCGAGTCGCCGACTGCATTGGCGGGTACGATAGCTCCACCTTCGGGTAATGCCACAACTACTCCTTTGAATAGTGCGCTGCACGCAAAAATGTCTAGCAACCGCGCGCCAACAGCGACCGGAGTCGTGGAGAAAGCGGGAGCTGCATCAGTTAAGACAGAGGAGTCACCCGAAGCAAAAAGTGAAAGCAGATCTGGAATCAACGCCACGGCGCACGGCGTAGCGGATCAGAAATTTGTGAAGCAAAGGCGATTGACGCTCGAGCTAGTATCTCAGATGCTGAACAATGGCGGCCACTGCTTTCGCAACACCGAGAAATTTATACACTCGCTGAAAACATGTCTCTGTCTGGCGCTGATCAAAAACTGTGTCTCCGCGGTTCCGAGAATTTTCTCGCTCTCGTTTTCGATTTGCGTGGCTCTGATCGCTAACTTCCAGAAGTACCTGAAAGCGGAGGTGGGGATCTTCATGGAAAGCATTTTCTTGCGCATCTTGGAGTCACCCAACAGCACCTTTCAACACAAACAGCGAGTGCTGACTGTGTTCTATAAACTCTGCACCGACGCCAAGACTTCAACGGAGCTCTTCCTGAATTACGACTGCGACGTGCTGGCGCAGAACCTGTTTGAGCGCGTCGTTGATGGTCTCGGGAAAATAGCTCAAGGGAAGTTCGCCGCAGTCGACTACAGCGTTTTGATCACAGTACCCCAGGAACAAGAGCTTCGCGTGTTGGCGCTGGAATCCCTCGTCGGTTTGATGGCATCGATGGTGGCACGTGCAAAGATTGAAGACGAGGAGGGAACAACGAGTTCTAGCCCTGACGAGGACGAGAGTGGAGCATCCTCAGGGAGAAGAAATGGGGAGCAGACAGTATGTGGTATGGAGCCGCACAGTGACCATGGTGCAACGCAGAGCATTGTGATGCAGGATATTGAAGTGCACGGAGCTGCAAGCAGCGACCAGAAGGTGGCAACGAAGATTCATGTGCGTACCGGTGCCGGGCAGCTCGAAAAGGCGGGGCGTTCACGCTCGTTTGACGTCGTCGGGCAAAAAGCGCGGAAAGGTCAGCTTCGTGACGCGATTCAGAAGTTTAACGCAAAACCCAGAAAAGGAGTCGAGCTGTTTTACAACTTGGGGTTCGTATCACAATCACCGGAGTATGAGGCACACGCATTAGTGGAGTTTCTCCGGAGGACAAATGGCATAGACAAAACGGCGATCGGGGATTTCCTCGGTGAGCCAGCTGCCTTCAACCAGGAGTGCCTGAGTGCCATGGTGAACAAAAACTCATTTTCCAACATTCAGCTAGACAGCGCGCTTCGACTTTTTTTAGCTGACTTTCGGCTTCCCGGCGAGGCTCAGAAGATCGATCGCATGATGGAAAAATTCGCCGACAAGTACTGCGCCGACAACCCCGCGAACACGGAGTTCGGGGCGAACGCGGACTGCGCCTATGTCCTTGCCTTCTCCCTTGTAATGCTACAGACGGATCTGCACAACGGCAACATCAAAAATAAAATGACGGCGCAAGACTTTATAAATAATAACCGGGGAATAAATGCAGGAGAAAGCCTATCTAAGGAGTACTTGTCAAGCCTGTATCGGAGCATTGCCGAGAATCCTATCACCCTCGATGACGACGACGACAAGCGCGCCCGCATCGATTCGCAAAACGCAACTAGTCAAATGGCGAAAGTTGAGTTATTTTCCAAGGAGGTCGGCCTCGTAGTCGAGCGCTCGCAACGCGCTATCGAACAGCTTGAAAGCGATCGAGTAGAGGAGGACAACAGAACAGCCGACATGAGCGTTCTTAAGCGCACTGGGTCCGCCGTAGTTGAACACACAACCGCTAACGGCCCAGAGACAGAGTCGGCGCGTTCGGCCGAGACGGTATTCCTAGTAGGTGGTACTGATGCTAGCGAAGTAGAAGAGGTAAGCACGACTCCAATCGGAACTTCTTCGAGGGGCCCGCGGGAGCCTTCCCGCCTGTCGTCATCTCCTGGGAAGCGTTTATTTGTTTCGGAGAAGGAAGTTCCTTTCGGAGTAGCCGGCAAAGCGCTGTTCGAAGTTATCTGCTGGCCGCTTCTGGCGACGTTGTCTGTTCTTCTAGAAGCCACGAGCTGGGTGGAGCCGTCACAGGAATCCAGTAAAGGACCGAAGCAGCCTCTGGAGAACCGCGTGCTGCAGCTATGTGTCGAGGGGTTCCGCCATTGCGTTCGATTTAGTGCACGCCTTAGGCTGGAGACCGAGCGCGATGCATTTGTGTGTTCTCTCGCAAAATTCACCTACCTTGCAACGATCAAGGGCATTCAGCAAAAAAATATCGAGTGCATCAAAGCAATGCTCGAAATAGGCTTGTCGGAGGGAGACTTTCTTTCGTTTTCTTGGAGGCATGTTCTGCACTGCGTTTCCCACTTGGACCGACTGCAGATTATTCGGACGCAAAGGCCAGACGCCCATTCCTTCGAACAAGAGGGGGATCCGGGCCAAACCGTTTCGGCTACCACAGACGGACCATGTATAGTTGTCTTCTGGTTTATTTGTATTTTGTGAACTTGATGGCTTCTTCTACTGGCGTTTTCATTGTTGGTTCTGGTCTCATACTGCAAGCTCAGCTTTGCATCAGCTTCAACATTTATAAAAACGAAAATTGTTGTAGTTGTTGTTCTTGTGCGAACTAAGCATTCTAAGTATGCGTGCGTAATGTTTTCTCAGCGAATCATGACGTACAAGAAATCTACCAAAAAGTGCGCCGGAGTGCAGATTTGTCGGCGGCGACGAGTGACACTTCGCGCACTTCCTCCAGCCGTACAGCTACCGCTTTATCAAATGTAAAAATGTCTGGGTCTGGAAGAATCCAACTTGTCATGCTGATTTTGGATTCTAAAAAAATCTGTATTGCATGAGCAGCAAAGAGAGTCCGAATTTTGCAGCACGGAAAGCGCATTTGTCATGCGGAATAGGCATCAGGAAGCCCTCTAAAAATCTGTGATGCTAGGGCATGCATCACAGACTTGAGGAGTCATGCAAAATGTGCATGACAAACCCGGCAATCTTCCAGACCCAGACATTTTTACATTTGATACGCTTCTCATCAGAACAAAACTGCGCGGCGCAAAATCGGAACTGGGGTGACAGGACTTGTGCGGCTTAGTGAAGAGGATCGCTCGGTGGAGGCGTTGAACTCCGAGGCTATACTTTCCCAGTTGAACACGAGCAACGCCATCGAGAACCTCTTCGAGAGAAGCGTCGCGCTGAACGCGAGGGGAATAGTTGACTTCGTGTCCGCGCTGTGTGAGGTGTCCGCTGACGAGATGAATCTTCACCAGAATGATGAGGATACGATCGACATCCGGACTTTCTCACTGCAGAAGTTGGTGGAAGTTGCTGACGCAAATATGTACTCGCGGATCCGGCTTGTTTGGCGCCGAATTTGGCTGGTGCTATCCCAGCACTTCGGGGAAGTTTGCTCCCGTATCACGAATCCGAGCGTTTGTCTTTTCGCGCTCGACTCACTACGGCAGCTGATCTCAAAGTTTTTGGATCGTGATGAGTTGAGTAATTTCGAATTTCAAAGCGAGATGCTCAGACCGCTGGAGCTGGTACTCATGAACCCCTCGACGTCTATGAACGCAAAGCATTTCGCGATTACTACTGTACGGGCTCTTATGGAAACACGGTCAGGAAACATCAAGTCCGGGTGGAGGTCGATTTTACAGATTTTGCAGGCTGCCACGCGAACAGGAGCGATGCGAATCTCCTCTAATGCAGGGGAGTACCAGCAGCAGCAGCAGCAACACACGCAGCAGCGGTCACTGTCACCAGCGGGGAGTGCAACATCTACAAATCCTAGCGTAGTTGGTGGCGTAGCCTCACTGTCAGAGCGCCGAGCTTTCGTCCAGAAAGCATTCGCAGTGATGCAGCATATTGCTGAAAAACACCAGGAGCATTTCTTCGCGAACTTTTCAGAGGGAATGCAAGCTGTTGTCGCTTTCGCGCAGTGTCTTGTTCTACCAACGATAGAGGCCACCGAAGCCGTGCAGCTTATCTTCCTGTTTGCCCGAGTGCTCGCCGCCCAGGAGAAGGCTCGAATAAATATTCTAGATACAAATGTAAAAACGAGACGGAGCACGAGCAGCGAACGCAGAGAAATTGACGAGACCGAAAGCAACAAGGTCCGCAGTAACCAGCCCGGATCGCGACACCACTCAGGGGATGACGCCGCTGACAGGGAAAATGGGGAGCGAAGTGCAATCGGTGCGGCGACCAGCGCGACGACGTCGATGAGCCCTGCTTCCTCGCGGAATCTCAGCCCCAGTGCACGGACGTATTGGCTTCCGCTCCTACATGGTTTATCTACATTGTCAGCTGATAGTCGAAGGGAAGTACGGTCCCGAGCTTTATCTGGATTATTCGAAGTACTGAAGGAGCACGGAGGGGAATGCTTCGACGCCGACACTTGGCAAGCGACATTTCGGGCCGTGCTCTTTCCTCTTTTCGACGATATTCAGCTCGAGCAGACGACTGGTACTGAGTTCGCCATGAAAAAGCAGGACGCTTGGTGTTTGGCTGCTCTCAGCAACTGCGTTGTCCTGATTGAAGCGCATTTCGAGGCGCTGGCTTTCGTGTTCGAGGATTTTCTTTCGGTTCTGGTAGGCATGGCGACTCACAGTTCGGAGTATATCGCGCGGCTTGGGGTTGAGGCTCTCAAACAGCTCATTGGAAAGACTGGCCACAAGTTGTCCGGTAATCACTGGGCGGTCGTCGCAAAGGGTGTGCAGGCTCTATTCCACAAAACGATGCCTGTTGCGATCCAGGATGATTTGTACTCCGCCCTAATGGCGGAGAAGGTCAAGGACAAGGGAAACAGTATCGACCGCACCGCTGCCGCTGGTAATAACAGCAATGTCGGCCACGAGGGAGCAAGAACAGCATTACCTACTACTGGGATAGGGATTGGAACGGCAGCAAGCGCTGCGCTCACTGCTCACCCGCAGCAACTACATCAGCCGGGGGACGTCGGCGGCGTTGACGAAGTGACCAAAGCTGTTGTAACTGGATGCGTGGTGCAGTTGCTCCTGATCGACTGTGTTCACAGTATCTTCCAAGGGCACGGGACAAGACTGCCTCGGGAAGTAGTGATCACGCTGCTAGCAGCACTTGAAGCTAGCTTCTCTTTCGCTCACGAATTCAACCAGAAGATCTCACTTCGCATGGAACTGAAGCGATTGGGTTTCATGCGGGACATGCGCGACTTGCCGGGTCTGCTCAAGCAAGAGCGCGAGGGTCTCACGTGCTACTTGGGTATTCTTTTTGCGTTGAGCCAAATGGATCGCCTTGATGCCGAGTTGTGTGACAAGCTGATCTCGTGCGCCCGCTCAGTAATCCACAACTACGTCCGGAAAGAGAGGCAGATGCATAATATGATACGCGACGGGGATGACGAGGTGTACGCAGTCGAAATCGAGCGAGAGACAACGGGCCTGCAACCGATCATCACGCAAGTCATCTTGCAGAACCTTCTA
The DNA here is from genome assembly GCA_905178155.1 of Amoebophrya sp. A120. Taxonomy (NCBI): domain Eukaryota; class Dinophyceae; order Syndiniales; family Amoebophryaceae; genus Amoebophrya; species Amoebophrya sp. A120. The sequence continues at coordinate 9,449,357 of CAJINV010000003.1, forward strand.
CACGCAGGGGAAAAACTTTATTCGAAGAGCAAGGAGGAAACGTCAGGTGAGTTGGATCGAAAGGGACCCGCTAGCGACAACGGAGAATCCAGTGTCCTCTCGGTCAAAGACATAGCGGACGCTGACGGCATTGGGATAAGAGAGCCGGGCCCGGGCGCAAACAGTAAAGACGAGTTGCGCAGTGAGATGGGAAGTAACCTTTTCAAGGCAGTGTGCTATCAAGATCAGAACCGCGTTTAGCGATCTATTCTTGTCGCATAAAGCAAGACGTTGTATTTGTATGATGTTGAAGCGAGAACAAAGACGCGAGAGACGGCCTTGAGCCAGATCGTGTTCTACTTATACTAGCCGGGGGGAAGGAACTTCTATCCCGGCGACAAGACGGACGCACGGGGGGGAAAAAGCAGAATTAGACGGGGAGGTCAGAAGGCAGTAATGGCTCACGCGGAAAATTGTCCTGGGTCATTGTTTCTGTAGAGAAATCGCCGATACTAGAGGCTGGCGACTGCGGGCGCATTTTGTGTGAATTTCTCTCGTCGGGAGATTTTTTGCTGAACGGGTGGGGGCTGTACGACGGTGGATCTTGTCCCGTGTTTCAGTTCGCGCGCATTAGTTTGCGAGATCTAGAAGGACGTGCGGGCATGTAGATCCAGCGCCCACCTTGCTGCTGAACCTGAAGCGTATAGCCTTGTGTCAGCCGGCTGAGCCGCCGGATGGGATTGCTGGCTACGGCAGAGGGCTTGCCTCCTTCTCTCTGATTGGTTAAAATGTGGTCCCGTATAGCGGCCATGGAGCGCGCCATCGCCGCCCCTTCGGGTGCCTGCCTGCTGTCGACTGCCTGCGGTCGGCGCTGCGGTGAGGCCAGGCGAGTGCGGCGGCTCCTTCTTTACGTGTGAAACTGCTTGCAGTCGAGTCCCGGGCGTGTATTTGTTTGTGTATACAGATGCGGGCGCGCAACAAGCTGGCATGTCCGGGCCGAATTTCAGCGAATCTTGTTCAGCCCATGCGTGGACCCCGCTAGAAGTATGCTGCTTTGTGAACGGGCTGCCTTTTGGGGACTATGCGCGGCGGCCCGCCTTCTACCGCGCTTTCGTTTTTGAGATCCGAAGGCATTTGCGACCACTTAGGTCCGCCGCGCGCCCTGATGCCTGGGCGCCGTTCTGCGAGCAGCAACCGAGATAGGCAGCAGCGCGCGCCGAATCTTGTGGTGCCCAAACATAGCGCCACTTCCCACTGCCCCGCCCCCAGAGTGTCAGCAGCCGGCTAGCTTTGCGCGCATTCGGAAGGGCGCGGCGTGAAATTTACTGGCGGCTTCAGCATTGGGACCCTCGCAAGACGTCTGCTCTTGCCTCGCTCTTTTGATATAGTATTTAACGAAGACGTAACGAAAAGCAAAAAGCAAGCGCGCCAGCCTCGTGAAGCCCGCCCGCGTGCTATAGTCCCGACGTTTTTCGGCTTTTCGGGGCGTTCGGAACCGGGGTCATGCCGCTCAGTCTAGCTTCGGGCCAGGAGATTTCTAAATTTGCAATAAGTTGCTTGGTTTTATTTTCAGTGGCCGCCACGCCACGCGGTAAAGTATTACCAACCTCCGGGGCGCGGGGGGCCCGGAAAGGCTGGGACGCTGCGAAGGCCACGGCAATCGTGATCGTGGCACCCGCGCGCCCTCTGCCCGCCTCCTGGCGTTGTTTTCAGTTAGTGGCAGTAGTTGTGAGGGCAAGAGGGGCGCAGGAGCTGCCTACTGGGCGGCCGGCGTTTGCCCACTTTGTTGCGGCCACGGCCACCCATGACGATTTGCATGCGTCGGCCCCCCATCCCGGGGGGGACAAAAAATCGGAACGACCTCACAACTTCCGCCCCGGCGGCTATGTTTGGCACTAGACCCCCAGCGTGTTGGTGTGCAATGTTGCTCGAATCGGGCGTATTCTTCCTCGCAACGCAATTCGGAAATACGGCGCGCGCCTGCGTGTACTAAGGTGGTAGCTTTGGATTTGGTCTTGATATGTGCCCCACTTTGTTTCCCCTTTTGGCGGACCTTTGTTTGAGTAGTAGCCATGAACTCCGCGCTGTCGTTCGGGAGGTGCTTCTGCAAAACGTCGCGCCGCTGCTGCAGCTCTGAAGAAAGTCTGTGAAGGTGCGGCCCATCGAGCCAGTTCCAGTTCTTGCGACATCGCTCGACTTTGAACCGACGGGACGACCGCAATCCTTCGCGCTCCGCGCGATTTTGCATTTGTGCTGTTCAGTTCTTTTATACTCGCGACGCCAGTCAGGTTGGAGCAAACGCGGTAGACTACGAACCAACGAAACCAGTAGAGCGAAATAGGGAACAGCTACGGCATGCCTAGTCTGTGTGGTGTACTTATGCGCATGTTCATCTAGTGCCCTGACGTGAGATGTTGTTTTCTTTTCTGCTGCACCACGGAGCTCTTCTGTACTGCCCGAAGCACGGCTGCGCGTGTTCGCTGTCAGCCTAGAGAGTTAGAGGGCTCTTCGAATGAAAAGGACGGCAAGAAGCCATATCTCCAGTGGCGCGCAAGCCGTCGGCGTAGCGGACAAAAGAATCCAGCCGATGCACGCGCCGACGGTCCGAGTCCACACTTCGTAGGTGTTCACAGCTGGGATAGCGGAAGAATGGCCGTGTCTGCAGTACGATGTCCCGCGTACGGGTTCTGCCATGCTAGATCGAGCACATGATCATGGATGACATTGCCAAGAACGCGACCTGCTTTCGCTTTTATCTCTGTATCGCGAACGCCTCCTGCCGCATCGTGACAGAACGAGTTCGATCTTAGATCCATTGCAAGGCCGCAACCAATGCAAAACAATAGACAAAGCACCTTCGTATTTCTAGTTGTTCCTGCCGAAGATGGCAGACAGCCTCTTTATATCAGGATTCGGTGTATGTTGTGCGTCCCCGGGGGAGATGCCGGGTTACCAAGGTCCACTGGATTTCTCTTCTTGCATTCGTTTGCCACACAACCAAAAGAGAAAAATGCAATCCAGATATTTTTATTGCACATGTACACGCCAAAAGCAAAAGATTAATGCGAGCTGGCACGCGTTGGCGTTCTCTGAATTCGCGGCCGAGGCCAAGAGTGTTCCAAGTATGTGCTTATTACATGTGCTACTGCTTATATGTGCCTATATAGTGTGAGATCACGAGCGTTCTAGTCGTGCGGCTTTTTTGCCACGTCCCACACAAAATGCTTGGGAGTTTCCAATCGGCCGGAAGTGCTTTTACATTTACCAAGCGGCCGGGGCTTTGATAGCAAGCAAGCCTAGTGGTATTCTATGGTATGTCGCTTCGTAAAACGATGCAAGGGGGCCGGCAAAAGGGGCGCCCTTCTGAGGCGCCTACCGCCTGGGCTTCTGGCGGTTTGAGGCGCCCAGAAAAGGACACCAAAAAAGCACCAGCCCGAGAAAAGCACCGGATCCGCATGGTGTTCGCCTCATTTCGGCCCACGCCCGGGCCTCGCAAAGGACGCCACCAAAGTCGGCTGCTTCAGGGCGGTACTGAAGGCCAGAGGCCGCGTTTTCTTATTAACAAGGAAACGGAAAACAAAAAAAGCGCGCCCCGCCAAAAAGTGAAAGCGAGTCCGTATGCTATTGGCCCGATTCCGGTCTTCCAAGGGGCCGGCTCTTGTGGGGGCCTAGTGGGGGCCTTAGCATGTAGGGAAGGCTTTCCTTTTCGAACCCGCAGGGGTGGCAACTTTGGGCCGTTATTTTTGCCCGCCGGTGCTGTGCCTTCGTGCAATCATAGCATTACGCCCGGCGGCATACTGGCCATAGCGGTTGCGTCGCTTGTTGGCTTCAAGTCAGAAAGACCGCTGCGACGTTATTACCCCCGCGAAAAGGCGGCTAGTGTTGGCATTGCCAGGCTCCTGGAGTGCGGTTGTTGGCTCCTTTTTGTTTTTCTCTCCGGCGCCGGACGTCGTTACGGTGTCAGTCGGGTTTTCTGTGTTTATGTTTGGCATTGTGGAGGTCTGTGAGCAGCCGCTGCGGGAGTGAAAGTCGCTGAGTGGTGGTCTGCGAGAGTGATAAGTTGAAACGCTTGACGTCGCCAGCTATTTCCAAAAGGAAGATATTACGTATAATGGAGCGATAGCACCACTCACCTTAAGCTTAAAAAGTCAAAAATTTTTTGATAATGTATTTGCACTGCAAAAGCCATCATCTCAAAGACTATACCGAGACGGCTGTTGTTGGGTGCGATCGGGGGCGAACCTGATCAGGTGAGGCGGCTTTTGAAGGTATGAGATTGAAAATAGCTATCGAAGCGTCAGGATCGAAATCCACAGAGTTGAAATGATTTAGCATGCAAAAGCCAGTGTTGCAGGGATGGCAGGCGAGGCAGATTGTGAACCTGTTTAGCGTTTGGGATAGAACTGCTAAAGTAGTATGACAAAAGCGGTCTTCTGCGTCCAAACAGGATGACAAATTGGACTCCGGTGCTCGGAAAATTTTTCATGTGCCGTTTGATATGTAGTGAGGTCACCGAACGGTTCTAACCGGGGAGTTTTTTTGCCATCTCCCGTGAAAAACGACCGGCAGTTTTCAATCGGCCGGAAGCGTTTTTTGACATAAAAGATTTCCATTTATCAATCGGTCGGGGCTTTGCCGTCAAACAAGCCCGGGCGGATTCTATCGGTTCCCGATTGATAAAACGACGCAAGGGAGCCGCCAAAAGGGGCGCCCTTCTGAGGCGCCCAGCGCACCTATTTCCATCGATTTGGGGCGCCCAAAAAGGGGCGCGCAAAAAGCTTGCCCAAAATCAGAACAGCGAAACAGCATGGCACGGCCGCGATTTCGGAGCATTTTGGGCGGCCGCGAAAGCGGCCGCCTTTTCGCCGGTTTCAGAGCCTGGGAAGCTTTGCAAAAAGCGCCGGAGGGAAAAATAAAAACGCGAAAAAGAGAAAGCGCCCCGGACGCGCAAAGCCAATCCGCATGCTATGGGCCCGATTTTTCTTCGCTTTTTGGGCGCCCCCCGTGGCACCCGGATCGGCTCCATAGCATGGGGGCTAGCTCGCGGAAAGGAATTTCGGAGATTTGCCAAAAGTTGCGATGTTTATCGAGCGGCCGCCATACCGTGCGGCCTAACGTTACTCACGGCGGTATGGCGAACCCAGAAAAAGCAAGGCCGCGGCCAAGTCGATGGCCGGCAAGAAAACGCCCACGACCTCACTACCTCCGCCCCGGCGGCTATATTTGGTAATTGGGCATCCAACTGGTATCGGTTTTATGCATGGGTAGGCACTAGAAGAAATGCAAATGTCAGTCAGCAAAATGATCTAGGTAACAAATCAAAAAGAAAAAAGCGCCGGCCCCAATCCCAACACAAAGCGCCGGCACGCCCAATGTGGTCGTCGCGGCTCCGGCGCACCCAGATCTGTCGTTCCATTTCCGGTGCGCCCGATCTGGTCGTCCCGGCTCCGGCGCGCTCAGACTGGTCGCCCCGGTTCCGGCGTTCCCGATCTGGTCGCCCCGGCTTCGGCGCGCCCAATCTGGTCAACCCGGCCCCGAACGGCCGGGGCGACTTTTGGCCGGTCCGACGGCCGTCGGACGACTTTTGGGTGTCCGGCGGCCGTCGGACAACTTCTGAGCCGTCGGGCGACTTGTTTTGGCCGTCCGACGGCCATCGACAGACCTTCCGGTGTCCGACGCCCATCGGACAAATTCTGAGCCGTCGGACGACTTTTGGTTGTCCGACGGCCGTCGGGTGATGGATTGGACCAGACGAGTAGCGGCAGCGCGGACCGTTGCGGCCACTTCGAGCCTGTATCTTCTCGAACAAACTCAAGCTCGAGCTTGTATCTCAAACTCAAACGCGAGCTTGTCTCCCAAACTCGAACACTAAGTCAATTCTGGAAATCAAAGCCATGCTCGAGTTTGTATCTCAAACTGAAAGTCAAGCGGGAGGTTGTATCTTAGACTCAAGCCCGAGCTTGTCTCTCAAGTTCACACTCGAGCTTGTATCTCAAACCCAAACTGGAGTTTGTGTCTCAGACTCCAGCTTGTATCTCAGATTCAAGCCCGAGCTTGTATCTGAAACTCGCGGGAGCTTGTGTCCCAAACTCAAACTGGACCTGGAGCTTGTAGTATGCAACGAGACAAAGTCCATGGATTATGGTGGAGACCCATGGCACTAGAGTATCTGTGTATGACCCGGCGCGTGCAGGAGTTGAAGAAGTGCAGGGGTAGTAGTGTAGCTTTTTGCTGTTCAGTAGTCGAAGGAGCGGAAAAACAGTACGTGTTAAAAAAAACCACTGACGCCATGTTGAAAAAAGTCAAAACAAAGAAAAAAAAAGTCGGTCCCGTAGATCCAAAAAATCTTTCCAGATGCTCCAACCCTGCCGCACGGGAATCAGGCATGCTCTAGAATTAATAATCGTACTCAGGTCGGGTATAGGGCTTTACGACCTACACAGTGGCGTCGGTAGAAAATACTTCACAGATCATTTTTGTAAGCAACTCGTAGATAGCTCGGGGCTTACGTTTAGGGCAAAGGCGTGTTCTCACGTCAGAGAGGCGACCGCGCTGCTTTTTCCTAGTCGTGTGCCAGGTTGCGAAAAAATGTAAGCCCGCTCCTGTCTATCGAGTGTCGAGAGTTGGGGTAAGAGGCAACGCCAGTCACCACCTATCTAAAGCTAAGCTTGTATAATTATGTGACCCGTGGCACTAGAATAATTATGTATGACCCGACCGCTGCTGATGTTGAGACGCAGGGGTAGTAGTCTATAGGTTTATTTGCGTAGCGGGTTTGTAAGAGGACCAAGTAAACACAAGTTAAAAAACCACTGACGCCGTGGCAAGGAAAAAGCCGCTCCTAGTACTCTCCACCACAACGATTTTTAGAAAGTGACAGCATCGCAGTGCGGGATCCAGGCATGCTCTATATAATTTTCAGTAGTCAGCATGGGTTTAGGGTCTTTACTTACATAGTGGCGTCGGTAGAAAGTGTTTTTTATAAAACATCCTTGTAGCGACCGGTATATAGCACAGGGTCAAGGGTAAAGACGTGTTTCCACGTCAGTGAGGCGACCACACTGCTCTTTTCTAGTCGTGTGCCAGGCTGCGAACAGATGTAAACCCGCTCCTGTCCATCGAGGAACTGAGTAAGAGGCAACGCCAATCGCCACCTAATTCCGTCCGTCCGCTTGTATCTCAAACTCAAACTCGAGCTTCGTTTTGAAACTCGAACTCTAACTGACATTTGCATTCCTTTAAGCCAAGGTAGTTAGTGTCTATGTAGTGATAAGATTTCGTTTCCAACTTTGTTGATTTCGATCCTGAATCCGGTTTGACGTCAGGTTGAGCACGTGAGGCGGGTTGTTTAAGTATCACTGGCGGCTCTTTGGAGGTTGATTTGCTCACACGGATGAGGTGGCAGTGTGATGTTCGTCTGAAGCGCAGCAGCAGTGAGTTCTCGGATTCACTTATGCTGTGCGACTCCCTACGCTTGGTCGTTCACCGCTAAAACGGGTGGCGTTTGGTCTTCTTATAGTTCTTAAGCTCTCTCAAGCTGTTGCAAAGGACTTGCTCTCAGGATGCAGTAGCTGCATATGTCAGACGGTTACTCGCACACCATAAGATGCGAGCAAAGGCTTGACTTCGATCCCGAGAGTTCCATACTAGCTCCAAGCTAAGCTAGTTAGTTAAGGCGTGGACTATAGAGAGGATTTAGAGATCATGACTGTCCATGAAAGAGAGCGGCGCTATCGCCATGCCCATGGTATATGGGACATTTGTCGAAGCCTGTGCGGCTCGGACGGGGCTCCGAGGCGGCTGGACGGCCTACCGCCTTGGAAATGGCGCTTCAGAGTGCAAGCCTATTACGTTCTATCTACCTTCAATTCTCTACCGATTCAACGCGCTTAATTAACTAGGTCACCTTGGAGCTTCCTTGTAGCTAGTTCTCATCTTGATGCCAGCCATGCCGTCACATCACGTCCGTGCCGTCGTGTTTTGCACCTGAAAACTGCAATCAAAGCATATATATATAGCGACAAGCTTTTTGATTTTTAATTTTATTTTTAAGGTGAGTGGCCTAGTTCCGCGCGCACCGCTCTTCTTGCCTAATCCCGCGGCCTGCGCAGCACGTCCCAGCTCCGCGGCCTACGCAGCACGTCCCAGTTCCGCGGCCTATGCAGCAAGCGTTTCAGGGTTAAAGGGTTCGTTTGGGGCTCCTAACTTGATTGTAGCGTGAGTGGTTCTATCGACCCCATAGATAGACGGCACGTTCAACAGTTACTCGCTCGCCTGTAGAAGCGAGCACACTATTGGTTTTTACCTCGGATAAGATCGCCTCCATTGATTCCAGCGATGAACAATGTCCTGCCAAACAACCCCCGCACTCTTCGAAGTCCGGTGCTCTGGGGCATATTGGCCGCGTCGTGGTGATAGATGCGACGCCGGGCCCGCAGATGGGCTCGCGCCGTTGTAAATCAAAAGGCCGCCCGTGGAATCCAGATCGATTGACTGCCTGGCTAATGGTGTCGCATTTCGCCACTCTTTGGCTCCTGCTAAATCTGCAACAGCTCCAGAAGGAATGCCAGCGCAAAAGAATGATGCGGCTGACGCGGAGTATGAGTTTCGCTTTTATCTGTTTGATGTTGTTGTTCCAAACCACGGGGATTCCACCGGCATTTGGATTTCGGGTCGAACTCGACGAAAGCATCGAAGGTGAAGCAAGATTGTTGCGACAGACCAATCACATTGATAGAACGTTTTGCGAGACCGATGACACATGAAACAGATAACCAACTTTGCAGAGTTTGTTGCGTGGTTGTTTTTGCGTGAACAGCAAAAACCGGAGCCCCAAAGTGAAAAACACCAAAAAAACTTCTCGCCTGCTCTGCCGAGCAGAAGTGCTCGCGCTTACACAATGGGGCGCATATGGCGCAGCAGTATTTTATATTGAATGAATTCTGGCACTGACGAGTGGCTACATGAAACACAAACATTTACAGAGACGCGCCTCGTCAGCCGTAATGGGACGCCAAGTGTATCAGCAAAAGCGGGCGAGGAGGAACTTCACGCAAACGTCGGTCGGCGCGACCACTTTTCCGTCATGGGAAAAAGCTCTGAAGCGAAGTCGCTTGATTTTAGTACCGATTTGGATTGACTTCAAGAATGTTAAGAAAATCAGAAAAAAAGCAGAGAAAAAAACCTGAGGCGTTTCTTTTGCGACGCACAGCAACGATTTTGTGCCGCTTTTGCTAACGTCCACAAGCGAGCGGCCCTGCTGCCCTGTTTGTCGCGCGATTATCCCGCAGGGTAGTGCGACTCAAAGTCGATTCTTCGTGTTCTCGAAGTTCGAGAACGCGCAGAATAGACTTTGCGGTACTTTATTTTGCCGGTGCCCTGAAGAAGCGCTAGGTCCCACCCTGGGGCAGCCGGGCTGCGAGATTCCGGCAGTCGGGTTCCGGCGGACACCGGGCTATCAGATTCGAGCGGGCAGTGCTGACACGATCGATTTTGTGAGTACCCGGAGGCGCTGACAGATTCCATGTTTCCGCGCAGTGCGGGTCTCGACGAAGATGCCCGACCCTCGGGTGAGGTCACAAAGTCCGGGCGTGGTTACAAAATCAATTTTGCAACGACACAAAAGCCGGCAAAAGCTGCAAAATTCATTGCGCGGGGCGAAGTCGCAAAGAATGGGCCCCTGCCTGGCTTTGTGCCGTTGCGCCGGATGCGTCGCACGCTACAGGCTCAGGGATGATCGCTAAAGCCAGAACTTGAGCCCCGACCTAGTTCCGTGCCCTCGCCGTGTGCGCCCAGCACAGCAACCAAAGAAAAGCAGCCAAGGTTGTGGATTCATATCGGGGCCAACGCTCTGAAAAGTCGCGAACGCCCCACAGGCAACGCGTTCCGAGCTCCGCAGAGATATGAAAGCTCGGTGTCCGGCGGGCGCCGAGATTTTAGAGCACAAAATCGGCTGCGTGAACATCCGGCCGCCTTCAGCAATCCGGCGCGACCAGGACAATCATGCTGCTCGCATGCGCCGCACGGTGCCAACAGGATTGATTTTGTGCTCGCCTCCGGAGCGGTGCCTGCGAAAGCGATTTTGTGGCGTCCCGCGGGAACAAAATCAAGCGAAGCCGGAGTTCGATTTTGCACTCGGCTTCCGGCAGCCGCCGGGCAGTTAGAGCGCAAGATCGAATTTGTGAGCATTCCCCTCGCGGGCCGGGGGACTTTCATCTGGTCGCGGACGCCGCACGTTGCCTACAAAAGCGATTTAGCGACGCCGATTTGCCTCTCGCGAGGCGCGCAAAACTGGGTTTGTCGTTCGCGAGGCGCGCAAAGTCGATCGTGCAGGCGGCGCTCTGTGCACGGTGCCGGTAAAAGCAAGTGTGCGGCCTCGGAAACGCGCCAAGGTGCCCGTTGGCACAAAAGTGGGAAATCCAGCAAGCCGATTCTAGAGAATCGATTTTGCAGATGATCCGGGATTCCGGATTTTCGGAAGACTCCGGATTTTTCACAAAATCGGCTTTCTGGATTTCCAGAAATCCCGGATTTTATGGATTTCCCAGATTTTCCGAAAAGGTATGTTTTCCGGAAAAGTCCTGACTTCAGGGGTTTTCCACAAAATCGATTTTTCTATCACCGGAAAAATCGAAGAAGAATCCCGGGAACTCCGGGAAGTCCGAGACTCCAAGAATTCCGGAGATCCAAATCTGGCGAAATCTGTGTTCCGCGAAATCGCTTTTGTGTGCGTCTATTGCTCCATAATTCCAAACCGGAGGAATAGCAATTGCCGATAGCAATTACGGACACTTACGGACACACAAACTGGGTAAAGATTCCCCATTTTTCAGACATCCAGCAAAAAACATCCCTCGACACCCAGCCAAAAAATGCGCGGGCAAATCGGGAACAAAGGAAACCGGGAAGCGGGGGAAATGGCGAAAAGGGGAAAGCGGGAGGCACGGGGAAGGCTTGGAGCATGGGGAATGCGGGAAGCGCGGGGAAGGCGGGGAGCGCGGGGAAAGCGGGAAGCGCGGGGAAGGCGGGAAGCATTGGGAAGGCGGGAAGCACTGGGAAGGCGGGAAGCATCAGGAAGGCGGGAAGCACAGGGAAGGCGGGAAGCACGGAGAAGGCGGGAAGCACGGGGAGGGCGGGGGGGCACGGGGAAGGCGGGAAGCACGGGGAAGGTGGGAAGCACGGGGAAGGCGGGCAGCGCGGGGAAGGCGGGCCGCGCGGGGAAGGCGGGCGGGGAGCGGGAGGGGGGCACGGGGAAAACGGCTTGTGAAAAGCTGGCGCAGTGGGGCGGCCGGGGGGAGCGGGAAGGGAGGCCCGGGAAAGCGGGGGGCGGCGAAAGCGGAAACGGGAAAGCCGCCAGGCACCCGGGCCCCAGAATATATATAGATTGCCAAGCACCACGCGAGCAGTTGCCCACCACCCTTCCCCGGCGCCCCCGTCTATTCGCGGGGAAGAGCGCGCCGCCGGCCGCCGCCTTGCTGTAGGAAGCAAGCCGCGCGGGCGAGGGGGGGGCGACAGACGTTGCAAGCGAACACGCGGGGCGCCGCTGTTGCCCGCAGGTGGATGGGGGGAAGGATGGTGGGCCCCCGGCACCCGAGGAACGATCGGGCTCCCCCCGCCGTCCGTCTGTCCACGCGGAAGGGCCCTCCGCGCGTTGTGTTGTGAAACAAAGGCCGCGCGCGCGAGACGGCAGGCCGGGGGCAGGCGAACAGGCAGGCGGCTGCCCATGCGGGAGTGCGCGGGGGGGAGCCGATGGGCGCACAGCAATGGAGGCGCGCGAGAGTGGGCCCACAGGCAATCTGCACGAGCCGGCCGTGCGACAGGCGCGGAGGGCTTCGCGCGCCAACGCCTCGCATGGCGCGGGCTGTTTTCTTGCTTTCTTACGCTCTTCGCCCTGCCGGCGCTCCACTATTGTCAAGCTTCTCCGCGTTGGGCTATAGGCCTGCCACCTCGCAGGCGGGCGCGAACTGCGAGCGAGGTCGGCACGAAACGACGGGAACAACAGGCGCCATGGCGCCCCGCCAAGGTTCTCTCAGGAAGAAGTGGCGCCGGTGCTTGGCCCCGCCCTGCCTCAAAATTTCCCTCCTTACCCACCCTCTAGCCTTTTTCTTCCCCCCCTGATTGTCCACGCGTTTGCCCTCCCATTGCGCGACATAAGCTGCGGCCTTGTAGAGAGCAAACTAGGGGCGTGATTTGAAGGGGCGAATTGGAGACGGGCGGCAGAGTGAGGAATTAGCGACGGATCTTAGAGGCCAACTGTAGAGCCCAGCTCATCTACCTAGGGGGCAACACTAGAGACGGACATTAGAGACGGGGGCGAAAGGCCGGGCTTTAGAAGGTTGCGGCGGGCGCCGAGTTGCTTGGAGTTTCGTTGTCTGAGATGGCCCTCGCGGGTTTCCTTGCCTCTACACCAGGAGCCCTCTAACCAGTCAGAGAAGTGAGCAGATGGACGAGGGGGCCGGAGGCTGTCTCACTCTACCATCCAGCTAGATACAGTCTCCTTTGGGAGTCCAACCGGCAGCAACAACAAGCAGAAAGCGCGGGGTGAGCTCCGTAGCCCTAGCTAGAGGACCTGCAGCGCACAGGCCCGCGCTAGGAAGTAGGGTAGCACTGTTGGCCTTGGCCCCATAGTAGCACTTAGCGTGGGCGATTTGCGGGCGATTTTCCAGAATATTGGGTTCGTCGCCCGAGTGGTAGTGTTTAGCATGGCCCATTCTGGCTACCCACAGCACTGGCTGCACCACGTGGGTAGGGGCTTCCTTCGGACGTGCAGCAGCGCACTGGGAGGTTGGTGCAGTGGTCTGTGGCGAGCTCCCGCCCTGGCAAGGCTCGGCAGCATTCCCGGTGTGGATGGCAAGCACAGGAAGAGTTGGCCAGTGCCGGGCGAATCTCTGTGCCAAGGGATTTTTCCTCATCTGTGGAGAATCTCTGTGCCAGAGACTTTCTCACACCCACCGAGACGAGCAAGCACGGCCGCAGGAGATTAACAAATCAAAAAAGGCCAAAACACCGCGTCCCTGCTCAACAGCCGTGCCTTCACAAGTTTAACAAATAGATATAGAAGTCAAAAGCGCCGGGATTCATTTGCTCAGCATCGTGCTTTTTCGGGAGAATTTCTTTAGATGTCAAGAGAATCTCTTTGCGCAAAAGAGATTCTCCGAGATTTTCTTTGCGGCAAGCATTGCTAACTACTATCGGGTCTGTCCATTCGGAACTTCTTCCGCATCGGAAGCAGCATATCCTTGTTCGGCACCAGCCAGCGCGCAAGCATTCTCTCCGTGATCGACACCACGCATTCCGGTTCGTGTCTGGCCACCCGCGAATACGTCCGACTCGGCAGCGCCGTGGCCTTCTTGGGCGCCGGGCTTATGGGCGCGCGGCTATAAAAAGTCCGTCCCAGAAATCTCTACCATTTGATGTCAGCGCTACAGCAGTGGAAGACAAATTTGACCGCATGTTCGTGCTCGTTCTGTCCGCACGGGAAAACTTTGCGCAAAGGAAAGTGATGCGCGCGACATGGTTGAAGCCGAAGCCGAACTGGATTAAGAGCGAAGGAAGCAATGCTGGAAGTCGCAGAATGTGGGCGCAGTTTCTTGTTGGCGCACAGGGTTGCGAAATTCCAATTGCCGAGAGGACCGCTGGGGACTTGGCCGTTGGAGGCTACTGCACGCTTCGCAAAGAAGAACACAGTGGCGCTTCTCGCGTTTCTGATCGCACTTCTGGCCTTGAGGGCAACAGCAGAACTGCAGAACAAGAGTGGCTGGCGCAGCGCGAAAAGGAGAAACAGCTTACCGCATCGCTCCAGCAAGAGAAGAACGACTATGGCGACATAGCCCTCCTTCCGCTGGTGGACGTGTACCATAACAGCTCGTTGAAAATGAAGCTTGGCTTAAAATGGGTCACCTCGCAAGACTTTTCCGAAGGGTTGCAGTGGATTGTGAAGGTTGATGACGACACGTACTTAAGGCCTTTTGCGTTACTGCGGTTTCTTTTTCCGCAAATGAGTGACGAGTTCCCAACGAAGGGGCTCGATCCCAAATCTGAAAAAATTTTGCTTGGAGATCTTTTTCCGCACAGCCTGGTCCAGCGTGATCGGAAGACGACAAAGAACTCAGAGAATAACTATCCCCACACCTACTAGTCGCAAGCTGCCCTTGACTCACTCCGCACTAGAAACCAAAAGCAACACACAACAACGACCAGGCAGGCACCCCGCCAATCGCTCAGGAAGGCGACGGCCCCATCGACACAGGCACAGCCGGGCCTCTAATGTTCTGGCCCTAGCTTCAAGCTCAAGCGCCCCGCCTTTCTTAACCTTCAGCGGAAATTCCCTAGCCTCTAGCGGCCTTCCTAGCCCTAGTCTCTAGCGGCCCACCTCTTTCCCCCCTTGGCTCCGCCCCGGCCCCCCGCGGCCTAGTCCTAGCCACTAGGGGGCCCGCCCTAGCCACGAGCGGCCTAGCCCACCCTGGCCTCCAGCGGCCTAGCCCGAGCCCCAATAGGCTTAGCCCCAGTCCCTAGTGGTCTAGCCGTGAACTCTAGTAGCGGCCCTGCCGTGGTCTCTACGCGGCGGCCCCGAAGCCCTTGGCCTCCGCAGCCTAGGCCCTAGCGGCCCAGCCCTAGCGGCCCAGCCCTAGCGGCCCAGCCCTAGCGGCCGGCCCAGCCCTAGCGGCCGGCCCAGCCCTAGCGGCCGGCCCAGCCCTAGCGGCCTGCCCAGCCCTAGCGGCCTGCCCAGCCCTAGCGGCCTGCCTAGCCCTCGCGGCCTGCCTAGCCCTAGCGGCCCGCCTCGCCCTAGCGGCCCGCCTCGCCCTAGCGGCCTACCTAGCCCTAGCGGCCTACCTAGCCCTAGCGGCCTAGCCCTAGCTGCCTAGCCCCAGCGTCCAGCGGCCTAGCCCTAGCGGCCCAGCGTCCAGCGGCCGGGCCCTAGCTCCTAGGCCAGCGGCCGGGCCCTAGCTCCTAGGCCAGCGGCCGTGCCCTAGCTCCTAGGCCAGTGGCCGGGCCCTAGGTAGCTCCGGGGGTAGCGGCCCGCCTAGGCCCTAGCGGCCTAGCCTCCAGCGGCCCCGCCCTAGCCTCCAGCGGCCCCGCCCTAGCTCCCCGGCTAGCGCCCTAGCGATGGCCCCTAGCGGCCTTGCCAGCCCTAGCCTCTAGCAGCCGCACAAGCCTCAGCCTCCCTCTAGCGGCCTCACAGGCCCTAGGCTCGAGCCGGCCCAGCCTGCCCTAAACCCTAGCGGCCCCGCCAGCCCTAGCCCCACCCTAGCGGCCCCGCCAGCCCTAGCCCCTAGCGGCCTCGTCAGCTTTAGCCCCTAGCGGCCTCGCCAGCCGTAGCCTCTAGCGGCCCCGCCGGCCCTAACCTCTAGTGGCCTAGCCGGCCCTAGCCCTAGCGACTTAGCCTGCCCTAGCCCCGGGAGGCCTGGCCAGCCCTAGCCCCGGGCCTGGCCTGCCCTCGCCCGCCCCCGTCTGCCCTCCCCTGCCCTCCCCTGCCCTCCCCTGCCCTGCCCTCCCCTGCCCTCCCCTGCCCCCCCCCTGCCCTCCCCTGCCCCCNCCTGCCCTCCCCTGCCCTCCCCTGCCCTCCCCTGCCCTCCCCTGCCCTCCCCTGCCCTCCCCTGCCCTCCCCTGCCCTCCCCTGCCCTCCCCTGCCCTCCCCTGCCCTCCCCTGCCCTCCCCTGCCCTCCCCTGCCCTCCCCTGCCCTCCCCTGCCCTCCCCTGCCCTCCCCTGCCCTCCCCTGCCCCCCCCTGCCCTCCCCTGCTCTCCCCTGCCCTACCCTGCCCTGCCCTGCCCTAGCGGCATGGACGGCCAGCAGCCCTAGCCCCTAGAGGCCAAGCCAGCCCCAGCCCCTAGCGGCCTAGCCGGCCCGAGCCTGCCCTTAGCGGCCTAGCCGGCCCGAGCCCCAGCGGCCTAGCCGGCCCGAGTCCCTGGCGCGCGGCCTCGCCAGCCCTAGTCCCTAGCGGCCTAGCCAGCCCGGGCCCCTAGCGGCCTGGCCAGCCCTGGTCCGTCCGCCCCTACCGGCCAAGCCAGCCCTAGCGTCTCGCGGCCTGGCCAGCCCTGGTCCGCCCCTAGCGGCCAAGCCAGCCCTAGCCTCTAGCGGCCTAGCCAGGCGGCCCTAGCCTGTAGCGGCCTAGCCAGGCAGCCCTAGCCTCTAGCGGCCTAGCCAGGCAGCCCTAGCCCCGAGCTACCCTGCCTGGGGGACCCGGAGGCCGGAGGTTTCGGGGACCAGCCTCGGGACCCGGAGGGCGGAGGTCGCGCGGACCTCGGGGCCCGGAGGTAGAAGGCTTCGGCGGCCTCGCGACCCGGGGTTCCTTCGGGGACCTCGGGACCCGGGGGTCCATCGGAGGTTTCGGGGACGGACCGCGGAGCCCGGAGCCCGCAGGTCGCGCGGACCTCGGGGCCCGCAGGTCAGGGCTTCCGGGGACCTGCTTCGGGACCCGGGGGGCGGAGGTTTCGGAGACCTCGGGGCCTTGGGGTCGGAAGTTTCCTTAGGGGACCTTGGGGGCCGAACGGCGGAGGTTTCGGGGGCCGTGGAACCCGAAGCGCGGGGTTTTCGGGGACCTCGGGAACCGGAGATCGAAGGTTTCCGGGGCCTCGGGGCCCGGGGGGCGGAGGTTTCGGGGGTCGCGGGGCCCGGAGGTCCTCCGGAGGTTTCGGGGGCCGCGCGACCCGGGGTCGAAGGTTTCCTCTCGGGGGCCGCGGGGCCCGAAGGTCGGAGGTTTCGAAGGTCGCGGCGGTTTTGGTCGGGGGGTTTCCGGGGTCGAGGCTCGAGGTCGCGGGAGTTTTTGCTGGAGGTTTCGGGCGGTGAGCGTTATAGTTTTTTGCTCTATAGTTGCCATTATCCTCCTTTCCCCAGTGGGGGTTCCGGCGAAGTTTTCTCTTGGAAGTTTGCCAAGGATGTTGCTGACCATGAAGCAAAGCTGTTCAACTACGCATGTGAGGACGCTGCCTTAGGAATTTGGGCGGCAGAACAATTATCAGGCGTTCGCATGGTTACAACTCGACCAAAAGGCGACGACACGCAGGCGTGGCGCTGGTTGATAAACGCTCGACGTGTTGAATCGGGTATGGTGGGGGCGAGAGGCATGTATGAGTTTTGCGATGTATGAGCCTCATACATCGCAAAACTCATACATCATACATCGAAGATTTGAGGAGAACGCGACGGCTTCCGTGTACGATGTATAATGTGCCGTACATGGTCCAGTGTATGATGTGCGATGTATGATGCATTGATGTATCACACATTGCAAATTGGATACATCAATGCACGATGTATGATACATCGTGCATTGATGTATCATACTTACATTGTACATCAATGCACGATGTATGATACATCGTACATTGATGTATCATACATTGCAAATTGGATACATCAATGTACGATGTATGACACATCATACGTTGATGTGTCACACATTGCAAATTGGATACATCAATGCGCGATGTATGATACATTGATGTATCATACATCATACATTGATGTTTCATACATTGTACATGGATGTGTCACATTGTACATTGATGTATCATACATGGCACATCATACATCGTACGTCATACAGATACATCGTTACGTCATACATGGCGCATCATACATGGTACGTCATACATGGCACGTCATACATGATGCATTGGTTGGATGTGTGGCGCTGCTTGCTTGGTGTTTGGTGCTGCTGCTTGATGCTGCTGCTGGCTTGCTGGTGGTTTGCTTGCTTGCTGGTTGGTTGTCAAAGCTGGCTGCTTTTTTGCTGGTTGGGTAGCATTCGTGGCTGCTTTTTTGCTGGTTGGTTGTTTTGCTTGTTTGGTTGTCAAAACGCCGGAACGACAACCGCTCGCGACAAGACCCGCCGACCCCACCCGCGCCTAAGGCTGCGTCACGATGAGGGTGAGGTACGTCGCGGGTGGTAGTGTGGGGGCCAAAAATGTCCTGCATGCGTGTCCTCCACGCGGGCGGCCCCTGGGTGTGTCACACTAGCGGCCTTTCCTGGCGCAGAGTGCACAGCGAACGACTAGGATGGGGCCGGTGCCAGAAGCGTGTGCGGCTGTGCAGGGCTTCAGCACATGACATGCGGCGCCCGCCCCTCTCCACCAGGTCGATGCATGCAGGTGAATCGTTCCGACGATTGAAACGACGTGCCACGATCATGTCTACCCTAGGACAGTGGATTCGATCTGCAGAAAGATACCGAAACTCAGCACACCAGCAGGGGCGCGAGACAACCAAACCACCAACCAGCAAAAAAAGCACTTTGAGGATTCTTGTGGTGTATCCGCGAAATTTCAAAATTTTATTTTTATTGATTTGCAAAATCCGCGAAATTTCAAAATTTTATTTTTATTGATTTGCAAAATCCGCGAAATTTCCTTTTTTTATTTTTATTGCCTAGGGAAATTTACAGCAAACCAGCAAGCAAGCAGTGCACCAAGCAGCACCACACAACCAACCAAACCACCAGACCACACTACACCATACCCCATGTATGATGTGCCATGTATGATGTGCCATGTATGATGTGCCATGTATGATGTACCATGTATGATGTACCATGTATGATGTATGATGTATGATGTACCTCAAGCACAGAAGTTGCGATGTGTGATGTATGATGTATGATGTATGATGTACCTCAAGCGCAGAATTTGCGATGTATGATGTATGATGTACGAGGTACCTACCGCGCAGAATTTGCGATGTGTGATGTATGATGTAGGAGGTACATACATCGCAGAATTTGCGATGTATGATGTATGATGTATGATGTACAATGTTCGAAAGGTCGTTCTCCTCAAATCTTCGATGTATGATGTATGAGTTTTGCGATGTATGAGGCTCATACATCGCAAAACTCATACATGCCTCTCGCCCCCACCATATTGGGTGAATCCGGCGACATCGACAAAGCTTGCATGGACCCGGAGGCAATAATTATTGGCGACCTGACGCCCGAGCAAATCCGGGCCTGCGCTGAAAACGACGCAAGAAAAGGACGCGTTGGGCCCGACGGTTGGTGCACCGACATACAGCCTGCGAGGCTGGCTACAAATCCTGCAGTCCCGATGCAGCAGCTGCGTTCCTTCGACAGAATGCAACTCATGCATGATGGACCGGCGGGTCGAATGCGCTGACCGTGACGCTGCAAGAAATTGCGAATCTGACAGACGGCGCCAACGCACAAGAAGAGGGTCTCTCATGCGCCATCAGGCGTTTGCCATCGACCCGGGAAATCCTGCTGCATGATATCAGGAGACACGGCGTTGCATCTTCGAGCGCAGGGCTGTCCACCCTGGTGCGAGTTTTTTTAACGACGATATGCTGAAAGGGTGCTCAGCGAAGATCACCTAACCTCCGACCACTTCTGAAACCAGGAACAGCAGCTTTGGATGGTGGTCAAAAATATATAATGTCTTGAGAAGATTCGGTCCGGTATTTGGGCGTCTCACATCAACTAGGGATAGCGCCGAATCCCTGTGCGCTGAATCTCTCTTATTGCGCTCGTGAATATCGTCCTGCTCCTCCTGCTTATAAATTTTTTATAAATGTGTTGACTTTATTGTGTTTCTTCTTCTTGTCTTTGTGTTTAATAGACCTTTTTTTACTCTTTCCTTCAAAAGCGAAAGGAGCAAGTTCTGACAAATGTCGAACGATTGAGAATAAAGCGAGCTCTTCGTAGGTTGCTTTCGTTTAGCTATAGCCTGTAGCGAGCTCTTCGTAGTTTTTTTGGAACAGCTCTGACGCTTTCTGGCACCTCCGGAATCCCGGACGTGATCACTTCTGTCACCCTGCGAAACGCAGGCCCCCCAAGAAGCAGACCATGACAGAGAGGTCGCCGCCTACAACTACAAGCGGCGCGCGCTACAGCCATTCGCGCGAGACCCTTGCCCCCCCGTCCTCCGACCGTTCTGGCTTTGCGCATACGGGTCCACTCTCTCTTCCTCTTTTTTCATCGTGGGAACAACAGTTCTCCTCTTCACAAAAACATAACAGAAGGCGAGTTTCTCAATTACAAGAGTGTGGAGACACACCGCCGAGCGTGGAGCCTCTGGCGCCTTTTCTTCATGGCGCCTTTTCTTAATGCAGGGTTTCCGGATGCTCAAGCCCCTAGGTCTTCGCCCTGCTGCTTCATTCTCGTGCGGCATGATGCGCAGGGCGATGACGTTATTACTTTGATGACTCAGTCGCCTGACCCTGACCCTGAGTGATACTTAGCGGTAGGCGGTGGAACAAGATGTCAACTTACCCATGTGGAAGATGGGCTCGGCCAGTGCAATTCTTGTTTTTGGTGCGATCCTTGTGTCTCTATCTGCAGTCGAGCGAGCTTGCTGTGCGCAGAAGTTTTCGCTGACTTTTGGATCGCGCTCGGTTACGACATTCGGCTTGGTCCGGCGAGATTTTTTCAGGCGTCGGCCTCGCTATCAGCTGCAGACGCACACACGAAATCGGGTGCTGTTCTGGTCTGTTGTCAATCTCAACGCACCTACGACTCTAATTTCGCAAAATGGTTTCTCCGAAAGTCTACGACTCTGGCACAGCAAGTGCGTGGAGAACCGAAGGCGCGTCGTTATTGCCGAGGCCCCGGGACTCGTGAAGAACAGACCCATGCCGCCAGTCCTGTTCCCTGGAATCAAAAGCGCGGCAAAGTGGGTAGGCAGCCTCCCCAGCTGGCGCTACTTTTGCGCATGCGTCACGTCAGGAGGGTGCCCCGGGAGGGCCGGCGTCCGTTTCTTTGCCGGGCCCGCCGGCTTGGCTCGAGTGCTGCGCGCAATCCGCCTGGACCAGCCCGGGGACACCGGGGGGGGTCCGCGGTCGCGGAGGATGTGGCTTGCGGGCCTTGAATTGTTTCTGCCTGAGGGCGGGTCGCGGCCCTGCCGGAATCGGTTGACGCCAACCGGCAGGACCGACCGACCTCGGGAGGCCCGAGAAAATCGAGCTAGTTCATTGCAGCGTCCAGCATCACTGCGCGACCGCAGCGCGAGGGGGGGCGCGGAGAAGCGCACCAAGCATAGGGGAGGAGCGCCAAACAGGAGGCGTGCGAGTTTTGTTGCTTTGGCTTTGCATTTGGCGTTTTTAGCTCGCCCCCCGCGGGCCGGGCCTGGTTTGTAGTGAGGTCACCGAACGGTTCTAGCCTGGCAGTTTTCTTTACATGAATTGCCAAAAACGACCGGTAGTTTTCAAGCCGACAGAGAGTTTTTTTGCATGAAAAAGGTCCCAGCGTGCAAGCCTGTTTGGCTTTGTCATCAACGAATCGCCGGCGGGTTCTGTCGATCGCCGCTACATAAAACGACGCAAGGGGGCCGTAAAAAGGGGCGCCCTTCTGAGGCGCCCGCCACGTGGGATGCTGGCGATTCATTCGAGGCGCCCAAAAGGGCGCCCGAAAAAAGCGCGCCCAAAATCAGAATAGCGAAACTGCATGGCCTTAGCGCGATTTCGCACCATTTTGGGCGGCCGCGAAAGCGGCCGCCTTTTCGCCGGTTTGTAATCGGGGGAAGCTTTGCAGAAAACGCAGACGCGAAAAATAAAAACGCAAAAAAGGAAAAGCGCGCCAGACGCGCGAAGCCAATCCGCACGCTATGGGCCCGATTTTTCTTCTGTTTGTGGGTGCCCCCCCGTGGCGCCCGGATCGGCCCCATAGCGTCAGGGCTGGCTTCCGGACAGGAATTTTGCAAATTTGCCAAAAATCTTCCCCGTTTTTCAAACGGCCGCCATGCTGTGCGGCATAACCTTACCCAAGGCGGCACGGCGGGCCCAGAAAAGGCAAAGCCTTGGCTGCGGCAACGGTCGGCAAGAAAACGCCACCGACCTCACTACCTCCGCCCCGGCGGCTATTTTTGGTAGTTAGGTGAGTAGAAATCGTCCTCGGACCAGACGGGCCGGCCGGCAGGCGTCGGTTTGCATGCTGGCCCGAGAGAATGTGGCCGCCATCCCTAAAGCGGAAGAAGGCGCGGCGAATATCGGCGAGCAGCAAGCGCGTCGCCTTCCCCTTCTTCGGCCTACTTTATATGTTTTTGCCCCTGGCTTTTATCTTTTGTTTGTGGGTGCGCTTAGTTTTGACTTTAAGGTGAATGCCCGGGGGACTTAGGCCGGATCATCCCCTTCAAGTGAAGAGCATTCCCCTCGAGGGCGTAGGGTTTAGGGTTGGTTTAGGGCTTAGGGTGTATGGTTTAGGTTTACGGCGGTGTCGTCTGGGCCAGCCTTCGCGACGGTCGGCCCAGGCGATTCCCTTTGGCCCCTTCCTGTTCCGGGCCGGGGGCAGGCTCTGCCGGCCGCGGCGCCCTCGCCCCGCCCCCCTGTGTGTGTTCCCCCCTGGGCCGTTCGTTTGCCGGTGGGGCCACACTCGGTGGGGCCGGGACCCCGCTCGTCGGGGCCACACTGTGCCGCCTTTGTATGTTGCCTCGCTCGGGGGGCGGGGCCTTAGGCTGTCCCGGGCTTCTCTGGGTGGCTTCCCGCCCGTAGCACATCTGGAGCCAGGAAACGTATTGGAAGGCCTTCGAGCAAATACCAAGACGCCGCCCCGCCCTGCCCCCGGTCTGCCTGCCGCCGGCCTCGCTCGCTGCTCCCTGCCTGCCCCCGGCCCAACTCCTGGCCCCCCCACCTGCGTCTTGAGCTGGGTGATCCTTGGGGGGGTGATGTTGCCTATGTCTGTGCTTTGGTTGATTCCAATTGCGAGGCCGGTCACCGCTAAAGCACTGGAGCACCTGCGCCAGCCGTCGCGTCATCGTCTTATGTAATCGGCCGTGCGTCACCCACTTAGGACGTAGCGACTCTCTAGCTATGGCCGTCGTGTCTCGGATTTGCATCGACCGCCTTGCCTTTCCGACTGATTCTCACTCGCTCGTGTGCCCAATATACACAAGAGGCAGGCGCGCCGCCTCGTGAGATGCTAGAGCTTGGGCCCCGCCCTTCAGCAGACCGCGGCCCGCGGAAAACTCGACAGCGCCCGAGCAGTATCTCGCTTGCATTGAAGACGAAGCGAGCGCGCGCGCGGACTTTGGCGTTTTGGCTTTCAGCCTTTCGGTCCGTATTCTACTTTTGCGGTCGTCCTACAACTTGTGTCGGCCGTCGCCTTTAGTTTTTGCGTTTGAGGATTGCCCTCTTGGTTTTTGCGTTTAGTTTCTACTCCTATTTAGGCTCTGCCCTCGCTTCAGACCCCCTAGCGTTTGCTCTTTCTTGCTTTTTGGCTCATGAATTGCAAGAAACTAGTAGTGCCAGCCTCGCCGGCACGGAACCGCTTCGGAGCATTTCACGGGCGCCCTGCCAGTTCTAGCAGCGAAGCAAGTAGAACAAGAAGGGCAAAAAGAAAAAAAAGAGCGCCGCAGCGGCCGCGATCATTCGATCGCCGGGAGCGGGGCCGCCGACCGGATCCGGAACCGGCCGCCGGCAGAAGTGTCGTCGGCACCGGAATCGCCGGCACCGGGATCGCCGGCACAACGGGGACCCGGGGCCGGCGCGCGTGCTTCAGGCACAATTAGGCGCCGGCAGGCGGGCAGACGAGACTTGGCCACGATCCCCCTGGCGCGCACCAGCTCGGACCGCGGCCGGGCGCCGGCAGCCTGCTAGGGCCGGCCACGGCCTGGCACCGCCTCGGCGACGGTTTGCCTGGCGTTGGCGGGCTTGGGCCGCGATCTGGCGTCGGCCTGGCTACGATCTTGCACCGGCTTGGCCACGAGCCTGGGGGTCTGCCGTGCCCGTTTTTCGCTTGGTCTCGGGGCCCGCTTGGTGGATGTCTTGGAGGTGGCCATAAATATACATCTCGTCAATCGTAGAAAGGAAGCGAAGAAGACAACCTGCTACAACAACTCCCATGCTGCAACCATACATACCACGGAAAATTGGAACGGAAAACAAAAGGAGCTGCATGAACATCACTGAGACGGGTTCAAAATGATTAGAAGTTGCTTCAGTAATGAGGAAGGTTGAGGTTTTCACGAAAAAAAATGCGCTGGCGCAAGACCAGGTCGACGATTTTTTGCAGTCCGGGAAAAATTGTATTTCCGGGTTCCAGCATGCGGTTGTTGGCTCCTTTTTGTTTTTCTCTCCGGCGCCGGACGTCGGCACAAGTTCGAGTTTTCTGAATTTACGTTTGGCATTGCGGAGGTCTGTGAGCAGCCTCTGTGAGAGCGAAAGTCGCTGAGCGAGGGTCGGCGAGAGTGATCTATGTATACAACGAAAACCACCAGGAGCAGGATGGACCCGCAGCTGCCTTTGCCTCTGGCAGTGCTAGGTGGTCAACATGAGTGCAGTCTATCGGTACCCTTCTCATGCTTCAATCTTCTAGTTCTAGACCAGGACGGCGACGGGCAAGCAAAAGCAGCCTTGCATATCCTCTGAAGATTTCACCCTCTGACGATCTGCAGGGTGAGTGTCGAAGTCGCTCAGCGTTGCAAAAATCGGAACAGTCTTTGCGTTTTTTTGACTTTAGAGGCCAAGAGGGTTCTTCTGTATTCCTTTTCGAAGATATTTACTTTGGACATTTTCTCCAGATGCCAGGGCCAGGCGAACACCTGGCAAACGAAGTGACTTTCGGGCCATTCCGAAAAAGCAGTATTGGGGGCTCGTCCACTCATGATGAGAAGGCGAGACGGCAATGGACTATCAAGGATACGCAGAGCTACGGTGATGGTGATGGTGAAGATATGTGTAATTCCAAAATATGAACACACTTCTTCCATAATCCCAGACGTGTGTCTTTTGCTTTTTCGTTTGCTTGTCTGGCATGGAAATGTCTCAGCACTTTCGAGGTTCGGACTTCGGGTGCCCGCCAGCCGTAAGAAGAAATTGCCGTGGCTTCGGTGCGAGACGTCCAATTTTTGATAACCACAGTCGTTCTGTTCGAGTTCATCTGAACGAGGCGGCGGAAGTTTTGCAGAAAACTGCCAGTGTTCATGTGTTAGTTTACTTTTGATCATGATTGATTGATTTACGTGTGCCGGGCCATCGTAGCGCTCCATTTGCGACATCCCCGCGATATTCCGTTTTGTTGTCGTTCACTTTACGTTTTGTGCGTTTCGTTGAAGTTTCAAGGAAGCGTAAACTTGTGTCAGTTCGTTAAGCGAAAGAACACAAACTGGCTGTAGTTTCTTGCGAACGTCTTTGCAAGATTGGTTTTGGTACGACTTAGACAAATGATGAAGGCAGCAAAGAGGCAAAGGCATGAGTGGCAGCTCTTGAAGGTTCGGCTTCGATTTTCACATACCGGAGGGAGCTCTCGCGGAGTACGCTTCTACGTGCGCCATTTGTTGGAAAACTGGCGCAAGGGCAATCCCCAGGTTGAGCTAGTCACCCAGCATTCTCAATTTGATCATCCGCAACTAACAGCGGAATGGCGATCGGGAGAGTGTCAGACGATATGTTTACGAAATATGACAGCGAATCAACTTGATCAATTGCTGGAGCTGTGTCGCAATTCTGAGTCTCCAAATTTGTTTCTGAAGCATGGAGGTCCGCGAGTTTGGACTGAGCGTCGGAGTACTCCGGAAACCGAGATTAACGCCCACGCACGCATCAAGCAGGCATGTGTACTATTGGTGCTTCCCGAGGGGTCACACGTTCGTGACTAGATAGACAAGCGCCATCCCTTCCTCGTGGTGGCAGTGCCGCAGAGATTCGCTGACCAATGCCTGCGCAGCGCATGGCCCCTTTTTCCGTCTTTGAGCGCTTGACTGTGAAATGGCCTACGCATTCGCCGTCCTTAGTCCATATCAAAGAAATCGCTGCGCTCAGTGCTTATTGTGGCGCCAGTTGGCTTGATTTTTCGGGTATAACGTTTGCGGCCGTGGTTGCTAAATGCACCTTGCAGGCCTCAAAGCTAAACGGAGGCGCAGCCAGACGATCTCCGCCACCCGATTTGTTTCATCCGTTACGCCGAGGAGTAGTAGAACAAAGCGCGTATGTTTGGGATTATTATGCTGGCTCGGCGCCAAAAGGTTGCGCGACAAAGCAATAGATGCCCTCTCGGCATAAATTTAGTGCTGGAACGCACCGCCTAAGTTAGTCGCACGGGCGCAAACGATTTCGCCGACCTGGTCGCAGAGAAAAGTTGACGCAAAGTTGCGAGCAGGCCTCGTCTTGATTTTTTCTTAGAGTAGATATGCCCCAGCGGCCTCGTTTTTCAAAAGCTCAGCTCCATGCCTGGAATTTTTTCCCCAGTTCAGGCGTGGGGCCGGGCGGGTATCTCTGCAATGCCCCCGGTCGATTTCAAAAGAACGCACGGAGAAGTAATGACATTGTCGCAGCAGCGAACACAGACAGGCCGACTGTCCGCCACTGCTCCGCATTGAGAAGGCTCGGGGCAGTCTACGCCGCCTCTCATCGTGGGGCACAGCTCTGCGCGCCTACTGGTACTGATGCTCTTTCTTTGTCATGCACGTACTAGATAATGTTAGGGGGCTTGCAACTTTCTTCTGAAAAAATCCGTTCGAGGTCGTTTATCTCGGTATATCGAGTATCCAGGGCATGTGGCAGCCAAGTTATGAAGGCATGGCGCAAGCATTGAAATGGGCCCACCAGAAAGACCGGCGCGCTGCGCGGCTTACCTACGCGGCTTTTTCTTTAAATCTGTCCCAGCAGGCGTGGAGAGGAGAAGGGCGCTGGGGGGAAGAAATGCAGAATCGCAGAGGCTTCGATCGGGATTTGCTGAAAGCCATCTTTGTCGATCCTTTTTTGCCGGGTGCGAGACCGCTGGAGCAGCCTGGCCGCTCGAGGCCAGGTGTATCAGGAAAGCACTTCTGGTGGGGAGGGGGCACGAACAGACCCTCCACAGGCAGAAGTAAAGTTAGTACTGAAAGTAAAGTTAGCAGTTTGCTTACTATGCGCTAATGAAAGACGGAGACGGAAGTGAACAAGAGCGAGTGATCTTCAACATTGAGGGCATGGGGGCGCGCCGTGGGAAAAAGCGGCGTGGTCGCATGGTAACCCACGCTCGATTCTCATGTCTGTGCGATTGGTAGAGAGGACTCTGAAAAGGCAGACGGAGATCGAAATACGCTACCGCACAATCTCTATGGGTCTGGTACCGATCCACCATGAATATCGATGTCCAAATTGATGTTGCTTACCAGCACATCGGATTTACTTTACTTACATCCGATCAAACGGTAACTCTGTCGTGTTCAATTACAGTTGGAGCGCAGGATGCTGAGTGGTGTACTGAACGTCACAGATCTACCGCCTGCTGCTGGGGGTCGCTGCGTCTATAGATATGGCACTTCCAACATCGCGCGGGCGTTCACGACACCCGTTGGTTCTAGTAGCTTTCGTTTGAAGACATACCGGGTGCACATCACGGGATTTTTCAATTCCTTTAACGCCTTAGACGCGTGAACGTGATCCCTCTAGCGCACGCCTCATTCGAAATTAATTTCAGCGGCGCTCCTGTGTCGTGTTCGTTGCAAAGCCAAGCTGTGGCTTCTGAGTGGATCAGATATGCGCTCACGTTTCTGAACGACGTGGATGATCATGCTCAATATTTATAAACGGCAACAGCCTGGATGTTCACCACTGTACTACACTGCTCCTCCTCGGTTAAGTCGTTGCCTTTTGCTCTTTTATTCGCGTTGCGTTTTGCTCTTTGTTTTCGTTTTCTCACGTCGTAGCAACAAGATCATATGCAGGCCCTTTTCATCGGAGTCGAAAATTTTATTGGCCGTAGCATGCCGATCTCGGCATCGACAGCTACGCTTGTACGCGACTTCATACTATTTGTAGGCCCGCAGGCAGGAAGCCCAAAGAGAAGCAGAAAGAAGAAAGCCAAGAGGCTTGATCTCGTAGTTACATTGACGACCGCGGCGGTAGAAAAGTGAATGGTTCAGCAGACAAGACAGCCTGTAGTTGTGGCTTGCTGTCGAGGTAAGTAATAGTATCAGGGCCCGAACAGGAACATCGCACATGTGCGGCACGACTTGGTCTTCTGCGAAATGAAGAGCGCGCCGATTTGCACGGTCAAACTTGATTCTCCGGCCGAAGTGATCGCTCCATGCAGCGCCGGAGTGAATACGAATTTCGTTGTAGGCGGTCTATCAAGGCAAAATGAATGAGCTGCGTCTTTGCCAGCACAGAAGATGAATGTGTCTCAGAAGTTTGAGTTCGTCACGCAGAAAAATGCATGACGCTGAGCCTCAGCGTGAAATAGAACCTGATCAACGCTAGCAATTCGTCGCGTGGTTCTTTGGCCTACGAAAATCTAACGCGCGCTTCTCACACAAAACTAAAGGGCAAAAATTGCAAAATTCTCACACAAAACCAAAAGTGATCGACGACGTGATCGTTCGCTGTTTTCTCCTCATACAGACGCCGCGCACTGCAATTCGTCCGATTGACACAGAAGGGACCAGATGCGTTTGGGCAGGAGGAGCGCATTCGCTTTCTCGCAGACACAAATCAGAGCAGTTCAAATGAAAGCGACTTTTCGCTCGCAAATACTTCGAGTGGCTCTCTTGGCCCGCAGTCCTGGAACGATGAGGTCGCGCAATTATCCCTGGGTGGCTCCAGTACGACTGACGCGCGCTTTCCCGTGGCACACTTCGGCGGGCCTTCCGGTGGTTTTCGGTCCGTGACAGCCGAGCACCATCGAGGACTAGGGCCTCTGGGAGAATTTCGGAATCGCCTGCATGCCGAGGTGCGAACAGGGTGCTTGCGGGCTCGAGTGCAATCAGCTGCTGCGCTGCGCGATAGCAGTTTGGAGAATCTTACAACTGGGGACACAGTTTTACCTTCTAATTTTCCTGCGTCTAGTACTACGTCGAACTATCCGTATGCGCAGATATCTGGCACGAATAGTGCCATTTGGCGGCTTAAGAAAAGCACTACAGGAGAGAAACGGGTGACAGGAGCTTCCGCACATGCGCGCCGTGGTGTGCTTGGGCACTCCACCCCCGTAGCATATTCACGCCCAAACATCGAAGCGCGTGAATGCGCCAGCCGGGATGTTGCGCGGCTTTCTCATTCCACCTCCAGCAATGAAGACCTGCAGACCAAGGCAGAACAAGAAATCAAAGCAGCTGTCATCCCAAGCAACTGCTCATCAGAAGAAGTAAGGCAAATTTTCCAAAAACCGAGAAACAGAAGTTTGACCGAGCAAGATCAACCGCACGCACGTGCATTTCCTTTTTCAGTTTCACAAACCGATGGAGGTGTTGCTCCAGGAACCCCCGGGAGCCAACCTTTGCTGCGAAAGTTGGGGCACGACTTCGACGAATGCGACAACTGGTCGGTTTTCGGGCTGAACCGCCGAAAGACACGTTCTGGCGGAGCCACTTCCAGCTTGCCGTTCAGCTGGGGCGGTTTGCAGCGGAGTGGACAGCAGGATCAACCGCCGGACGTGCAGTACTTGTTTGTGCATTGATTTCGTTCCTCGGACGTTACGTGACTGCGGAACTGAGCAGCGCCATTTCTTGTATGTTTAAGTACATGAATTGACCGAAAAGTGGCCGTCCCAGCACTTTTCACACGCTTGGGCGGGGGCGTGTGCAAAGTCGGACGGAGAAAAGTAAGTTCCGTTCCACGGTTTATCCACAGAGCGGGTGAAAAGCAAAAGAGGTACGGGTGAAAAGCAAAAGAGGTACGGCAGGATTTGTTACGCCGCTCTAGTAAAGCCGTTTGCAATCCTCGGGTAAATTTCTTTCAGAATGAAAAGTGGCATGCGAGCAGGACTGGCTAGTAACTCTGCGCCCACAGAAAGCCGACTATCGCTTCTAGGGCGCGCTAGTACTTGTTGTAGAGGGACGAGCTTTAATGTCGTGAATCCGCTTCAACAATCCAAATTCAAGGGGATGCCCTTCCATGCCCCGTGGTGTGTGGGACGGCAGCGGTTCGGTGCGATTTTTTGGACCACGTCGCCCGGCCCTCGGGTCACATTCCCGGCCCAGATAGTCGCTGATGTAGTACGGATCCAGCTGGCGTCGACGCTTCTGTCGTGCCCCTACGGCCGCGCACACGGTTTCGTTCGCGACACAGAGAGTCTGCGGTATTGGGTGCCCAGAGGCAAGGACACTGATGGCAGCGGCCCGGTATGGACGTAGTCTTTGTCAGAACGAGCTGACCAGCGCGACCAAGGAGGCCCGCTGCGATTAGGAAAAGTGAAGCGGCCAGGATGGGCTGCCTGCCTGTCTCAGAATACACGGGCAGCGGCGGAGGCAGGTTCGCGCGACTTGGGGAGCCCACTTAGTGCCTGGCGTTCTGTCTTGGATGGGTGTGCTCCGCCTGCTGCCGCAGGTGGCGCAGATTTTTTTGCGTCGACGGCCAGTCGCAAAGTGTTGGGGCCGACTACCGTCGTGGGGCCCGAACGGGTGCTGAATTCGTAGGCCCGTGCTGGCCGGCTGTTCGTCGAGTCTTGGGAAGTTTCTGTCCGAATTTTCAACAAGGCCAAGGCGCTTTCCCATCCTTTGAAGGCCGGCGCCACCGCCAGTGCGTCGCCTCCCCTTGCCCTTGCGGCGTTGTCGCGTGTTTCTCTGGTTTTCTTTGAAACTCAGGAAAAGCTGGGCCGAGTCTGGGTCTTCGGAGGTCCGTTGCTATGCTTCCGAGCATTTGAGGGGCGTTTGCGCCGCTGCCGCTCTTTGCGAATTGAAGAACGAAGGTGTAAGGTTCAAGGCCCGAACTACACGGAGCGCCCCCGCCTCTTTTTCTACCCCCGTCCTTTCGATCTGCCCGCGCCCTACTATTGCTGCTCCGCGAGGTTTCAGGGGTTGGGCCGCCCCGTTCCGCGCGCATGTCTTTGCCCGCGTAAGTTAGTCCGTGGCGGCCGGCATTGTGTTTGTGGCGTCGGCACTTTCCTCAGCAGAGTTGCGTCCTGTGTCTTCGGGGCGAAGGTCGTTGCCCTGTCTTAGTCTCCTTCCAAATTTCGGGCACTGTGCGAGACATTTCGTTTTTGCTGAAAGCTTACAGAGAGCGGACGGAATTTGCCACCGCGCGCGGGGCCCGTTCTTCCAAAGCCTATCCGGGCTAGCGGCGGGCGTTGTAATATGTTCCGCGCCCGGCAGCCGAGTGCGTGGCTCCGGGTCCTCTTTGTAGCCAGCAAACAAAGTTCTTTAGGTGCGATTGCCAAAAAGGGAGCCGGCCTCTTCCTCTGCGCGTTTCAGGGTGTTCAAGTTTTGATAACGTCATCCAACATTCCGCCGCTGCGGGTATTTCATTCTAGGAGGGCGGGGCAATATGGTTTCATCCAGTAAGCGCGCAGGATATAGGCTCACCAGCTGCACCAGGCACGTTAACCTTGCCCGTGCTTCTGGTGTGGACCTCAGCACGCGCAACCGCAATGTCTTCGCGCTACGTGTTGGTTCCCGTAAATTTCGGGGCCTTCACCCACATTATGTATGATTATGATTATGTATAAGTATGTCATGAGGTAGTACAACTATAAATAATTGGCAGGCAGTGTGCGTTCTAGTGCTAGAGGAATCAATGATAAACGGCATCAGGTACTGTATCTCAATCGAGCGGAATCTTCAAGCTCGCCTTCGGCTTGCCACAACCAGCGTATGCTTACGAGCCGCTGAGGTGTTAAATCTTCACAATTTGGCTAGGCTCTTTTGCGCCAAGACTTGAACACGTGCATACATCAGGCACAGACGCCCGGCTAGCGAAAGCGTGAAGGAGAAAAATGCGAGGACGGAACGAAACACCAAGGTTGCGCGCGGGCCCCGCTCTCATCCTTCCTCTAGCCAGGAGGCGCAGGGATGCGTGGGGTCGAGGCTTTCGTGCGGGCGGTGATGGTTCGCGCGGTCTTGTTTACAAGGATC
The DNA here is from genome assembly GCA_905178155.1 of Amoebophrya sp. A120. NCBI lineage: Eukaryota > Dinophyceae > Syndiniales > Amoebophryaceae > Amoebophrya > Amoebophrya sp. A120. The sequence goes on from CAJINV010000003.1 coordinate 9,481,050, forward strand.
GACCTCCGGGCCCGACCATTATAGCAAGGAACCTGGGCTGCACCGCAGGGCTTTGGCCAGATCCTGAAGCACGATCGACGTGCGCGGTGCGTGGCGTGTTTTTTTGGAGAGGCCCAGGACCCCGCGGGAAAGTTTGGGACTTTTTTGGCCGAGGCCGCCCCTTCCACTATCTGGGAAGGCCTCTTTCGAGTGCCCCAGCAAAGTGCGGCCTCGCCTTATTTCCCGGGATCCATCCGGAGCTCGTGGCGGGGCCCGTTGTTCACGGGGGCTCCGGATATGTCGAAGCCGCACCCCGGGCGCCTTCTGGTATCATTCACGGACTACATGCGCTGCAGCTGAAACAAACAGGCGACGGCGGTGCTCGCTGGTTCCAGCCTGCGGGCGCCTGCCACTTCCTTGTTCTGTTTTCCGCGGAAGGGTCAATCGCAAAGGCCGGCGCGCGGGCCGGATAGATAGAAGTAGGGTACCAAGTTTGCATTATTTTGTTGCCCGTGCGCCCTGCCTAGCGTCGCTGGTTTTGTGTGCATGTTGCCACTCGCGAGAACTGCAACTGCCTGCGCGCCGGGCTATGAAGCAGTGGCGCATGACTGCAACGCGTACGCGTAGTTTGTGTGGTCTGGGATGGGTCAATGACAAAGCGAGAATGTGCCACGCCCACGTCTTGCATGAGCTGCATTATGCGATCGCGCGTTGCGACTACAGGCATTTGTCAGTGCCGTGGGCCATCAAGGGCTCCCTGAGAAATTTTAAGTTTCGATAATGCTGGAAGAGGAAGATTCAATAGTACCTGAGCGCGCCATATTGTTTCCACCCTGCTAGCGAGGGCTTTGTAGCCTCCTCCTCCGCAAACGGAATGCTCTGCCTGTGGGACGTAGCGCAAAGCGGGTCCTACTCTCCTCTGCTCACCAAATGGAACGCAGGCACGAGGCAGATAAATAGCATCTGCTTCCTGCCACCATCGGGATCCACCATGAGCCTGGTTAGCGCGGACGCTGCAGGTGCCGTGAAGCTCTGGACTCTGCCAGATCCCACACAAGAGATAGGGTGAGTTTTCAAATATAGTTAGTAACTTTAGTTTATATGTCGTGTACCAAGTATGTATAACTCCATTCCTACGTTTTGACCTCCTGCTGCACATCGCATCATATGCGTGTTCCGCAGCTCCCCTGCGTTGTTTCGTCCTTCTTGATCTACTAGAGCACAGTAGCAACTCCCTCCGTTTATTGATGGCTTCGTCGTCTCCATAAACAGTTCCTGGCTCGCCTGATAGTTTCCCAGCTCTGCCTCCCAACTATCAAAGAAGCTTGTGCTCGCCTTCTATTTCCGAACAGAACGCGAGTTTGCCCATCTTGCAATGCGGCCGCAGCCCAGGCGTGAATCAGCGGAAGGCCCTACATCGTCTGCAGTGAAACGATGCGAATCTTGATCGCTCTCGCTGTTTGCCGGTTGTGTGCAGAGTCCCAGCGCTATCTTGCACGAAGATGGATCATGGATGGAATGCGTAGAGTGGCGCTTTTGCCTATGACTCAATCCCTTGCTCGGTAGGCAGGCGCAGAGCTGCGCGTCTTTCGCGACGTGGCACGCGAGCACGAATGGCGGAAAGCATTTGGCGGGGCCGCCCCAAAGGTATCCGAGTAGATCAGGCACCCTGGCCAGACCAGGTGGGCCAGGTACTGTAGACCAGGTACCCGGTGCGCCGGGTTGTCAGCAACCACGTCTGCCGCGCACTCCGGCCGTCTGACGCCCGTTCTGGCCGTCTGACGCCGCCCGGCGGCCGTTTGGCGCCAGGTTTGGCGGCCTGAACAGGAAGCGCATCCTCATAAGTACATAGAAATAGCTAATCAGCTAATACGTTTGCAGGTACTACGAGATCGAGACCGACCCGGAAGGCTCTGAGCGATGGGGCCGGGAGTACTTTAAAAAACTCGGCGAGCGGCCGTGGCAGCGGGTGCAAGAGATTACCGACGGGGAGGCGCGCTTGATGAAGAGGTGCCCCGTCAAAAGCGTGCACTCGCAAAAGCTATCGCAGTCAACGACGCAGCTGCTGTTAAGAGTGGCCTCTTCTGTTAACGCACTCAGCGGGGAACGTTTCAAATAGAAGTCTACCAATATTTGCAGTGGCCCAAGCTTTCAGAGCGTCCGTAGCTTGTCAGCGGTGGAGCCATCTGGGCCGCGCGTTCCTGCGATGGCCCAGGGAGCAGCGATTTCGGGGTGGAAAATGATCTGAAGCGCGGCGCGCCATAGGGCTCTGTTTTTATTTCGATCCGCCCGGCTGCGGCCTGCTATGTTCCGTAAAGAGCGGCGCGCCGCTCTTTGTTTTCACCATGCGCGGGGGGCAGCGCGTTCTATCAGCTTGCTAAGATTGGGCGGCGTCCCCAAGGTTTGCCAGAACTCGGGGCCGGGCGAAGCCCCGCGGCGCCTTTGAGAAAAGGCGGGGAAGGGTTTCCCGGAATGGTCTATGAAACAAATTCAGGTGGGCGGCCGCCGCCAGATTTGCCCTCCTGCTAGACCCCGGCTGACAAAATGCCACAAGAACGAAAGCCGAAGCGCCCGCCGCCCGCCGGACCACTCTCCTTAGCTTTTTTCGAAACGTCGCGCCGCCCGGCTAAAGAGAGGCTGGCGCGGCCGGAAGGCTCCCCCGGCTGTGGCACAACCTCGGCCACCGCTCGCCGACATTCATCTGCCTCCGCGCCGCGCCAGGAATGCCCGCGGGCCGGCCTCGTGATTGCCCTGCCATGCCGCGTTTGCTCAGTTTGCCAGCTGCGTAGCCCTTGCCTGCGCAGGGGCCCGGGCCCTGGAGAAAGGAAAAGTAATTTGTTGAGCCTCGGAAAAACCCTAGAAGTTCGCGCGTGAACATCTTGGACAAACCCGAAAAAGTGTCGGAAGGTAGGGGCGAGGCTAAAGCCTGGGAAAGCCTGCCGCAGGGAAAAGCTTTGATTGGCAGGAAAGTGGATCTTTGGCACTACCACGCCGCTAAGTTTGCTACTTATTCGCAGCAGGAAAACCGGAGTTCGAATCCCGGGAGCTGAAGGGCTTCTAGCGGGGCTCCGAAGTGTCCTACGCCTGGATCTTTTTACAATAATTGCCGCGGGTCGGAAGCCCCGCCCCGCGCGGGGAGGTCGCGGGCTGGAGTCTTTTTCGGAGGTGCGAGGACCCCCGCGGGGCAAGCTTTTTCGCGTTCCGGCAGTGCGGCGCGCAGCAGGTTCGCCCGATCCCCCGCGGGGGCTTCTGCGGGGTGGGCGTGCCACGAACGCGGGGGCCGCATATCGCATAGCCCCCTGGCACGGCCTGCGAGCCCCCCGGGCCCCACGGGGCGTGGCTTTTTGAGGTATTACGCCAGCGTCGGGCGGCATGAAAACAAAAGCCCGGCAACGGCAAGCCGGGCGGCCCCCGCCCTCCTGGCGTGGCTGTTCGCGGGAGCGCCGCTGCTCCTCCGTAAAAGCAGCAGGCAAGCAAGCGGCGAGCGTGAAGTCGGGCAGGGGCGAGATTCATTCCGGAAAGCACCGGGGAGAATATTGCTGGGCATCCGCTTGGCCACAGGCTGGCCCGCTTCGGGGCGATGTTGACCGCCCGAGGCCCGCGGCCGTGTCGGGTGGAGGGCCGAAGGAACATCGCGTCGGCGGAACTGTTTGGCAAGGTTTTGGCGGGGGCCTGGATAGGTCGCGGGGGGATTTTCCGGAAGGCCCGGGAAGAAGTTCCGGCATGAGGGCGCTCCGGACAATTTTTCCGGAAAGCGACTGCGCCCCATATCTTCTGGCATTGCTTGCGCATTTCCCTCGCGGGCTGCCCCCGCCAATACAGAAAGATCGCAAAGGGCGCTCGGCTGCGCTCTCCAGTGCCAGAGGACTGGGGACCCCGCCGAGGCGCTTGGAGAATTTGGCAAGGTTTCGGAAACAATTCCCCGGCGAACGCGTTGGCAGATGTCCCATTTGTAAGGCTGACAGCACACGAGGACGGGTCCGTTCTGCTGTATGAGGGAAGCGCCTCCCGCTTTGCCAGAAAGAGCGCCTATCTTGTCAGTTCAGGCCAAGCAGTGTACTCAGTTCGCTTCAGTCCCGGCATCCCGCATATGTTTGCGGCTGGCACCCGTGACAAGAAGATTACGGTTTTTGATGCTCGGGAACAAGGCAAAAAACCGTGCACGCAGATCAAAGTGGGCTGCCCCGTCAGCTGCATTCGCTGGCGACCCCTGGCGAATGATCCTCACGTCCTTGCTACGTGCAGCAATATTATGGACCATCAAATTCTTGTCTGGGATATGAGTCGCAAGGTCGTTGTACTCGGCAAAACCCGCACGGCGAAAGCATGCTTATTGATGTCAAATGCCAGAAGCGCGCCTATGCGTTTCCACTTAGGTTGACAAACGAGGAGAAATCCGAGGCCGTGCTCCGGAAGGGGGAACGAAAACCGCGAGGAAAGGGGTGGGGAAGTTGGGTAAAAAAGGCAAAGGCAGCACTAGGGTTTGTTTTTACGTGTCTGAACCGAGCTGAAGGCTTAGGGCACTGCATTCCTGCGCCAGGCGCTAGGCACTGCCGCCGCGGCTAGTTTCCGGGCGAGCGGTTTGCTAAATCCACCGGAATTGGTGCCACCCGCCCCTCCGCGTGGCCCTCCTAATGTTGCCCGCGGGCGCGGAGCGGCCGGGAGGATTGAACCCCCGCAAGTGCCGCGACACTGGCAGTGCATGCTGGCTGGGGTTTGTGCGCGCCCCCCGGCCGCTTTTTGCCGGTGCCCGCTCCCGTGCCTATGGTATAGTCACGAGGGGCAAAGCAAAGGGCCTCCAGGACGCGCGCTACGCGACCGGCAGCTAGCCACGCTTTTGCGGCCGCCCGGCCCAGGCGCTTTGCCTGTGCCGCCCCCCCATTCCGAAGAAACGGTGCCGGCCGCACCAGCTCCCCGCCCCCGGCGGGCTTTTTGTCCGGTAGCGTTGGCGCGCCTCCTTCGCGCAGGGCAGTGCAAGCGCCACCACCCCTGCGGCCGGCCTTGCTTTTTTCGTTCGCCATGTCGCCCAGTGCCAAAGAAGCCTGCGGCGGGCCTGTTTTCTTTCGCAGCTCATACTGGGCCACTGCAGCGCGACCGAAGTCGCTTGCTTCGCCACTTCGCCGATTATGAAAATCTCGGCCGGCGCACGTTCCGGAAAGCCTCTCCAAAGATGGCGCCCCCGCTTTTCGGGTCAGGCGGCGGGCGCGCTCCGTTTGTCTGCGCCTTCGGATGCCGGCGAGGGGGCATGCTTGCGGGGCGGGGAAAGCAAGCGGGGGACGCTCGGCAGCGGGGTGCCCGACTGACAAGGCTAGCGCCTGAGGTGCGACAGGGCGTGTGTCGGGTCAGTTTGCGGGCTAGCCTGCGGGAGTGGATTTGGGCGGGGCGGTGGCCCGGGGCCGGCGGGTAGGGTTTTGGGGCCATGCTGCCGTGTCGTCATCAGGGCAGGGAAGCGCGGTCGGCTTGCTGCCGGGGCCCCCGTACGTCCTTCGTTTGGGGCGGCTCGCTCCGCAGCTGGTGGGCGGTCGAGCTTGGCTTAAGGCGATCCCTATGGTATCAGGACCAGGATGCTGAAAAAATACGTACCGCGCAAACCAGATAGGCCCCCGCAACCGAGACAAAAGGGGGCAATCGGGCGATCCGCCCGGCCCGGGAGGTTCGCTTCCGTCGTGATTTCGCGGACTCGCGTTAGGCAGTCGCTTTTCCAGAAAAATCTGTCGCAGAAACAGTGCGGCGCCCTGCTCCTATGTATTGACGCCGCCGCTGTTGGCAGGCCCAACCCGGGTAGGAGCCAGCGGCGTGCCTGGCGCCGTCGTCGTTGATTGGTGCAACTGCTGAACGAATGGCAATCCGCAAGCACAAAAACCCTGCGTGCGTGTCTCGGTGTGTTGTGTGTTGTGGGGCACCTGCGTGCTTTCGTGACCGTGCCGCGTCGCTTTGGCCGGTTTTCCACCTTATAACGAACATGCGAGCAACTTCCCTTCCCGTCTTTGTTTTCAATTCACATCGAAAGAGCGAGTTCGTGGGCGACTTCTTTTGGGCATCTCCGGACCATATTGTAAGCATGAGCGCGACTCCGACTCATTTATTTTTTTCTCTGTTTATCTTTATTGCTCTCAGGTAGATTGGGTCGCGGCCGCAGCTCCTCGCCTGCCGGCGCGCGAGAGAAACATCGAGCAAGCGGAAGCAGCACGATGGGCCATGCGATTTCAGTTGCAGAGAAGCACAGAGGAGAGAAGCAGGGGGGCGCCGTGGGAGTGCGCAGAGTTGCAGCGCCTGCTGCCTGCCACCTGGGAGTGCGTCTGGCTGCTGCCACAGTAGCCAGGATCCTGGTGGGCACGCAGCAGACTCTTTCTAGGCTGACTCGCTGCTGCTTTCTTGGGCTCTTAATTAAATGGCCAGCTTATCGCCCTGTGGCAGATTGCCCCTGCAAAGAGCCAGCGACTATGGGAAGCGCCTGGCTGGGACGTCAACCAAAGCAGCGAACCTACATGGCTCGTCGCGCGCCTTGGTTCTAGCGCCTGAGGTGCCGGCCCCCCGCCGCCGATCGGCCGGCGGCTGCCCCGGGTTTTGCGTTTTTTCAGGCGGACGACCCGGGGCGGGCTTCTGAGGTAGGCATCCCCTAGTTTTTCGCTAAATTGATGAGGGGCCCGGGCCGATTCCCGGGCCCCGCGTGCTTGCCGGCCCAGGCCGAGATTTTAATTTGGGCCGGCCCCATTGCCCCCGGGGCCCCCTAGCCGCGGATCGAAAGGGGCCTCCGAAGTGGCCGGCGGGGCCGCCCATGCGTGCTCTGTTGCAGGCTGGGACCGATTGCGCCAGCCCTTCGTGAGGTCGGTGGCAGCAGGAAAAGTTTTGGTGAGGCTTTGGGAGTGTTCGCGGCTCCTTGGCCGCCAAAAAAAAAGGCGGGACAATTACACTCCAGCTACATTCGAGCGAAGCCCCGGCCGAAATCCGGCAAATCGGCCAAAGGCCCGGCCAAGTCGTTGCCAGCTAGTACATTCCCGCGAGGCAGTATTGAAACAGGCGCACAGCGATGCACCGGATACGTGGAAAAGGGGAAGAATTTCGTCCCGGGACCCGTCGGGCACCCTCGGGCGCCCCGAGGGACCCAATTCAGATCAGCGCCCGGCAGTGTACCTGAAGGCGGGCGGCACTTTTTTCGCCGCCCCAGGCGGCGAAGGAGACAAAGGGCCGGAAGGTAGCAGAATCGGAAGCCGGGGGCCCGGCCGGCATTTCTTGAAAGGGCCGGCGTGGTTTGCAATAGATACCGGGCCCAGTGGCGCGGCGGCGCTTGCAATACCGGGGTCGGGAAGCGGGACACGCCGCGCGCGGGCCAGGGGCGCTCCGAAGCCACGCAGCTGCCGCAACATGGGGGCGCGTGGCGCCCGGCCTGCTCGGTTCCGTCGCGCGCCCGGAGTGGTTGGCTTGGCTGGTTCCGGGGAGGTCGTAGAATTCCACAGAGCTTCGCAATTTTCAGCAAGAATAGCCGGGCCCGAGGGCGGCGCGTGAAGGAGTGCCGCAAAAAGTGGAGCTGGGACACTTGGGGGGGCGCGGCCACAGAGCGCCCTCCTCCTTCGCCTGTTGAAGACCGGGGGCGACCGGTTGGCGCCGAAATTGCTCCGCAGAAGAGAATGCCGGGCGGCGAGCTCCTTCGCGAGCAGTAGCGATTCGCGCTCGTGCTTGGCGCGCGCCCGCACGAGGCGCGTTCTCATCCTCCCGCGAACAGGCCATACAAGGATGCGCGTGACAACTCGCGCCGGCGTGCGGCGCAACCTATCGAACCGTGCCCGCGCTTCGGTATCGGCATCGCCTACCGGGCGCGATTTAGTAGGGGGCGCCTCGATCCAGCGCAGTTTTGCGCCCCTGGCCTCACACACACGCAGCCGCGCCCCTTTGGAAATAATTCGGCGGGCTACCCCCCGACACCCACAGCGAAGAAAAGGCACTTGAACGAGGGGGGGGCGTCGAGGTGTTGGACCCGCGGGGTGAAGGCGCCCGGCGCCCCAGGAAAGGGCCGCGCCCGTTACGGGTGATACTTTCTTGCCCAGTGGGGCGTCATGACGCGTATGGCGAAGTAAGGGCAGGAGGTAGTGGCGCAACACGAAGGGGCCAGCGCAGCAGCTGCGTTGCAGTCTTGCGCGCGTTTTTTATCCCCTGCCGCATCCTATCGGATAGTATCCCTAGGGATAGTATCCCTACTAGGGGGCGGACCGCAGGTAGACGACAATCTGTAGCTTCCCGGTCGCACGTCTTCTGTTGTTTGTGATTTACGCGTGCATGTTGTTCTTGAGACGTGCCTTGCTTGGTGCACGGAACATGCTGGCGCCGCTTTTCAATCATACTCGATCTCCCGCGCCGAAGGCAAGAAGGCGGCCGCGCTAGTGCCGCCATCGCCGCGATTTTATCGAGTCGATTGCATACATCATTACTTCACTTTGCTTCAGGTGTCGACGGGAAAGGATTCGACGATACAACTTCACTCGCTTCGTGTAGGTTCTCACGAACCCTGGCGACACTTTTCCAACTGCAAAGCGGGCTGCGCTGGAAGCCAAGAAATTGTTTGTGTAAGTGCGCACGTAAAGCGAAAGGGCCGCGTCGAGCTTCACAGACAGGACGAATATCCTAGAATGTTGCGTGCGTTTCCCGTGGATCTCGTCTATGCTTCGGATCGTCATCGATGGCGCCACAGGTGGCAAGGCGAGCGAGGTCTGGCGGGTAGTGCTACCAAGGCGGTGGCGTCATCGGTTGCATCTTCGTATAGAAATGCTTTCCCTGCCATTGGTCATCGAGAACCTTGCGGTTTCAAGCGGTTTAGCGCATCTTTCACTTTGGAGCATGATCCCACGCGGTTTCTCCGTTTGGCCGTCGACGCGAAAGGTGGCGACTTCTGGAACATAAAGCATATACCGGGGTTAGCTGCTTCCACAGCCTTGGCGGTGTCGCCTGCAGCTTCTTCGCTGACTTGTTCTGGCGGAGATGCTGGCGCTGCGGTTTCAAATAGTTCAATGCGTGACGCACCCGAGCAGCCACAGGAGTCGAATTGCGATGGAACGGGGACAAGCGTGACACCAGAAAGTCACCAGATCGTCACGCAGGAGAAGCAGAAGGAAGCCCTTCTTGCAGCTGTTGAACATTGGCGCGCGTGGTCCGATGACAACGGGTGCCCAGGTCAGGCCTCGACATTTGCGGCCTTACGTGCGTGTGTTCGCGGTGAAAATGCTCGAGGTTCGGGCAGCGTTAGTGAAGGGAGCCCTGCTAGGGTACGATCTTCCGAACCACCGGGAAGCGGCAGTCGTCGAGTTCGTTCGAAAAGCGAAGGCCTAGAGGAGGTCGCTGATCGCGTTTACGAGCCGTTTTCTGACAGAGGTGACCTATCCGACAGTCTGGATCTATCGCGGCTCTCTGCCCTTTCGGTCTCCCAGCGGCGCCTGTTTCTACGGGTATTCGTAGCGCAGCAGTGCGAGAACGAGGTCGCAATGTGCATGATTATCGCAGCATTGACAGGGGGACGTCCTGAGGAGCAGGCACAGACGTGGGCAGGCTGGATCGCAACCGCGAGTGAGATGCTATCGCGCTTGCGGCTCCATTCGCTGCAGGCCTCAGTGCTAAAGCATGTTCCCGTTTTGGACGTTGCCGGGACATCTTCCCCGGATGCCCGCAGCAGCTGCTTCCCAGTCGCATGCACTTCATGCCACACACCCTACGCGCCGCCGCTTTACGAATACGAATGGAGTGACGCTCCCACTCGAGATCCTGCTTTGCCGAGGCACCTCTGCGGTCGCGCCAGCGCGAGGCCGACCACCTCTATCAGCTTCGTGCACGAAGAACATTCGCGGCGTGGAGATCAAGAACCCCAGTGTCATGCCCACAGCACGCACTGTCAAGCGCCCAGGTTGCAGCTGCAGCCGTGTGGCCGCTGCCACGCCGCACCCAAGGCAAAGTGCGCAGTGTGCGGTAAAAAAGTACGCGGGCAGTGGTTTGCATGCCCTCGGTGCGCTAGCGGTGGGCACCTGGAGCACATGGCCGAATATTTTGACCAGCACAACTCTTGTCCCTTGTGCAAGCAAACGCCAGGCACAGCCATCCGACAAGCTTCGTGAGACGCGGCGGGCCGTATTTCGATGTCTCGTCTGATGTGTGATTTGTCTGGCTCCATTGCCATTGGAGTAAACAGGGAGAAGTAGCACCAATACGACCGAACGCGCACGCGCTCGCTCAGATGTGATCTCAGGTTCCTTCTTTGCTTGCTCACTCATCATAATTGTATAAACTACGCAGGCGGAGGCGCTAGGAGAAAAGCATTCGTGACTGAGAGTGTAATTGGGACCAGGTGGTACGTACTCGGGTGTGCACCCTTCTTCTGTGAGACTCCGGCAGGCAGATAGCCAGATGGCCAAAATAAACGACAGGAACGCACTGTGCCACAGGTGAGATGAGTTGATATGGCTGCCATACGTGATTTTGCTAGTGAAGGCGATGGGCACGAGTCCATCTGTAGGATTGTGAAGAAACACGAGGCTAAAGTGTGACTGCGGGTGTAGTTCTAGTGGACAGCGCCAACAGATGAAAGACAACGAAATACCAAGACCACGACAGACACCGCTTAGGCTCTGGCGACTGAAACAGCAGGAGGTTCGTGCTTTTCCATTGTGTACGTACCTACTCGAGAGCAACCGGCTTTTTTCCTTATTGTTATTACATACAGATACTAATACTTATACATCCCCCAAAGCACGCCCCCCGAATGAAGTACATTGGTTGACCCTCGTTGTCTCCTTCTTGGTTAATCAGTAAACAGAGATCCTAATATGTCATGAGCCGCCAATCACCGCCTAGTTCCCGTCCCGTCCCTCTACACTGCTCTATCCTAGTCGTGTGCCAGGCTGCGCACAGATGTAAACCCGCTCCTGTCTATCGAGGGTTAGAGTAAGAGGCTCCGCCAATCACCACTATACTCCAGCTCCAGCTCTACCACTTAATGTCAATCTCAAACTAAGTCCCCGGCTCAGTCGCGAATGAGCGTGATCACTAAATTGATAATGCTGCACCTGTGGAGATGGAGAAGTGTGACGCAAAATTCAACTAATCCGCTAAAAAATTGAAAAACAAGAAATAGAACCAGGGCCGGACTTCAAACACCGCGACCGCCCGGCGATGGGCGTAGGGCGCGCCCGCCGAAGCATGTAGCGTTTGCCGCGTTCCCCGCGACGCCCAGATTGGCACCGTAGTGGCGGGGCCGGCTCCCGGAAAGAAATTTCAAATTTGCAAAGAACTTGCGATGTGTGTCAATTGGCCGCCTGCCCGTGCGGCGTAACGCCATCCACGACGGCACGGCGGGCCCACAAAAAGCAGGCGCACGGCCGGCCCGCGGCCAGGGCGGAGGAAAGAGAGCACCAATGAGCCCACTACCTCCGCCACGGCAGCCATATTTGGCATCAGACGCGCGCGCGCTGCCCCCCGTGCTAGGGCATTAGCCTCGCGACATCGTGCTCGGGACGATGCTCGATGCGAGCGTGGCTATGATAGTGTGGTTGCGCTCTCCGGTTGCTTTTTGGGCTGCGCACGGGCAGCGGTGTAAAGAAGTCGATGATGGCCCGCGGTTCAGAAGAGCACTTGGGGAAGGTTTTCGGTGGGTCCGGTCGGTTTGGCCAAGCTATTTTACGCCCGGGACTTGGCTATGACTGTGTGGCTTTAGCGCGTGGCTCGCGCGGCTTGCTCTTTGTAGCTTGCTGGGCCGGCCGCGGCCGGGCTCTCTCCTTACTCTCCACTGTGACCGTCGCAGGGCATCTCGCCGCGATGTCTACAGTGCGCAGTGGCACTGCCTTGGTTGAGTGTCATCGTTTCCGCGCGCTTTCGCTTGGTGGGTGAACTGCGCAGGGAGTGCGATTGCAGAGATCTATAAATAGCCATGGCATGCTATCAAAATCACAACCACGGCGGGCCGCACAACTAATGCCAGCGACATCAAAAACGCTAGAGCGTCGCGGGGTCTTTTGTTTGTTTGTAGTGAGGCCACCGAACGGCTCGAGCCAGGGAGTTTTTTTGACACCTCCCGCGCAAAGCGGCCGGCACTTTTCAAGCGGCCGGAAGTGTTTTCATACATGAAAGCTGTCCGCCTATCAAGAAGAAGGGGCCAGGGCTTCGCCGTCAATCAAACATGCCCGAGGGAATTCTATCGATTCCCGCTCGACAAAATGACTCAGGGGAGCCGGCGAAAGGGGCGCCCTTCTGAGGCGCCCACCGCCTTAGTTTCTGGCATTTAGGTGCAGCCGCAAGCTACTTCCGAGCAGGATTATAGATAGCATGTTACACAGGTGGTCGCTCGCCTGAAGAAGCGAGCACGCGAGTGATTTTGCTTATCTTTCTTATTCATATTCTCAGGAACTCACTTAGCACATACAGCAGTCACTCGCCGTTCTAAAGAAGCAAGGAAGCACGCAATGGGTTCCATCCGATAGCATGCGGAGTAGTAGTTTAGTTCGGAACTGCTCCTACCGTCGGCGAGGGATAGACCGGCCCCTGTGCAGGTGAGCCGCACTTATTTCCTGCGGGGAATTGCTTTGCTTACCTCCAACGGCGGGGTTGGGGAGTCTGTCAGAGGCCCAGATAAACTACCTGCCACGACTGAGATTGCGGCCGGAACGAAACACAGCACGCGCGCACGTATCATCCTTGACTATACACCGATGAAGCGCAACCGCAATTATTCCCATGCCTATGTATAGATATGATGCCTCCACCAGGAAGGGAGCTGGCATCGGGAAGCGAGCGCACACTCAGCAGCTCCGCTGTGGCATCGTTGGCGCCCGGAGGCCGAGGTAGCAGCCGCGTGCTCGGATACGCAACCGTATGTGCGGGATACTGGTATAGTGAGAAGGATTTCCTCACTTATGTTGCCCGTGAGAAGGTTGTTCTTGATGCGTGCGGATTTCTGGTCGCGGGCATTGCAGACGAGCTGGCCAAAGTGTCCGAAGGCGGTCAAAGTCAGACGCTATATAAGCACAGCATCCGGCCGCGCCCGCCACAGTCCAGCGCCATACTTTCGGTGCTCAACTCGCACCAGCGTGGGAGCTACTACCGCGCCCAGTGGTATCTGGTCAACGAACAACATGGACACGGAGTAAGCCTACTGGCATTTAGCTGCGTTGTAAATAATCTCGGTGACGGGAGCGCTCTTAAACTTAATGCCACAGAAACCGCAGAGCCAGAGGCTGAGGCAGACGACGCACGGCAGCACCTGCAGAAGGGTGTACTACCAAGCAGCAACGAATTTTACGTTCGAAAAAAGACCAGGTGGGGCCTTAGATTTTCACCCTTCTGCACATCAAAAGCAAACACAATGCACACGCGGTCTTTGGAAGCACGATGGACGGTCCCGGTATCGAGTCGCCCCCTTCGGCAACACCTTCCAACTACAACCACGATAACAAAGCGTGGGACCCAGGGGAATACTTCAACAAGCGACCTGTTTTTTTTTTGCGTGCGTATGGGCCTTCGGAGAGCTTCCTACCCCACCAAGCAGAAAAAGGCCATCGACCGCGCGAAGATTGTTCCGCTGAATGAGAGCTTCGCTCAAGTTTTCGTTCCAGAGTTGTTAGAACAGGACTCACTGCCGACCTTATCCCCCCAAGATAGTGGCGAGTTTTTAGATGAGCTGCTCGAGGACGTGAAGAACGTACCCGAGTGGTCGCTGTACGACGCCAGCCTCGGGAGGCTTCTGCAGGAATCAAAGTTGCGGACCCGAAGCTTTTACACTCCGCAGCAATTTATGGCCTCCCAGAATGCTGATCGGTCGCAATGCGACGTGCAACTCTAGGTCAAGCCCTACTCACTTTGAGTCTTCTTCTTCATCAAGCATAACGTACTGGCAGCATTTGCTGCGCAGTTCGCAGGTCGTCTCATTACGACAAACGAAAAAAGCATGTTGGATTTGTCGTGGAAGTCCAACCTTTGCAGACCCTACAAGCGCCGCACGCTTCGGCTTTGGAAATATGAGCAAGGAAGTGCGCGGCCATCGCATCCCGCAGCGGTTTGGAGATGGTTGCAGCACCGAAAAAAAAAGCTGCACAAGTAGGGTGAAAGGACGAGCCAGCCCAGCAAAGGAAACCGCAAAAAGGTACCAGGCTCCGGCGTGCTTGAGTCCGGGCCCGCCGGGCCGGCCCTTCGCTACCCGGCTGCCCACCGGATTCCGGTCGACCTACTACAAGCAAGCGTGGCCCCGCCCGTCGCGCCTGGCGGCCGCGTCTCCTTTGCGGACTCCTTGGGCCCTTTCCAAGATCGCCGACCGTTTATTTGCCCATCCAACGAAGCAGTGCCGTAGCCTGGCCGGCCACGCCGGGGCCCGCCGCTCGCACGCCCGGGCCCCTCTTCCGTGCTTGTATTGCGTTGCTTCGGGCCGGGTGAGTTCCATCGCCGGGCCGCCCGTCTGATCTGCCCCAGGCCGGCGAGGGCTTCTGCGACGCGTCCTCGCCCACTCCTGCGAGGGCGTATTGCCGCATAACCCCCGTGGGCCAGTCCTTCCGTCGGCTCTGCCGGACCTGCCGACTTCGGACGGCAGAAGGCCCAGTAGGATGGGGTAACTGCAGGCCGCCCGCGCAGCCGAAGGGCAGAACGTGGCGCGACCAAGAAGACGGATGAGCTTTGGCGCTGTTCTAGCTTTTCGCTTTGGGCGCTTCGATTGAAGTGGCCGACGCTTAGCTAGGGCGAAGGGGTGCGCCGAGTTAGCATAGCATAGCATCGGCGGGCTGGATTTTCTTCATTCCATCCTTTTCGTTCATTTCGCGGACGCGGTCTTCATTCTCGGCGACATGCCCTTCGCGTCCACAGGGTAAGTTGTTGTCTGTTATGCTGCAACTATGGATAGAATAAGAGACCGTTGAGTGCTGGGAGGTAAAAAGTGAATCACGATGGCACGCTGCGATTTGGGGCTTGCGTGGCAATAGCGGAAGTGTCGCGCTTCGTGTTTTCGGAATGGAGGCAGTCCGCCCGTGGTTGGCGTTGCCTCGAGCAAGGCAAGCCAAGAGCAAGGCAAGCCACGAGCAAGGCAAGCCAAGAGAGCAAGGCAAGGCAAGGCAAGGCAAGGCAAGGCAAGGCAAGGCAAGGCAAGGCAAGGCAAGGCAAGGCAAGGCAAGGCAAGCCAAGAGCAAGGCAAGGCAAGCCAAGCCAAGCCAAGCCGAAAGATGCGGACTAGCCGCCAAAAACGGCACGCGCGAACAGAGCGCGAGCACTGTGCTCGCGCTCTGTTCGTGGAGGCCGTAGCATGCGGATTAGCCGCCAAAAGCGGGCACGCGCGAACAGACGCGAACACTGCGTTCGCGCGCTGTTCGCGGAGGCCGTAGCATGCGGACTAGCCGCCAAAAGCGGGCACCCGCGAACAGACGCGAGCACTGTGTTCGCGCTCTGTTCGCGGGGGCCGTAGCATGCGGATTAGCCGCCAAAAGCGGGCACGCGCGAACAGAGCGCGAGCACTGTGTTCGCGCTCTGTTCGCGGAGGCCGTAGCATGCGGATTAGCCGCCAAAAGCGGGCACGCGCGAACAGAGCGCGAACACTGTGTTCGCGCTCTGTTCGCGGAGGCCGTAGCAGGCGGATGAGCCGCCAAAAAGGGTACGCGCGAACAGAGCGCGAACACTGTGTTCGCGCTCTGTTCGCGGCGCCGTAGCAGGCGGATTAGCCGCCAAAAAGGGCACGCGCGAACACGCGAACGCCGAGAACACCCAAATCCGCGGATTTCGGTGATTC